>CM076575.1:1623747914-1624347914 GCA_034641835.2 Pinus albicaulis
ACCCTAGGAGATGAAACGGAAAAACTATGGGCCCCATTTGGGTAAATTGGTACATCAACTTCCGAGGGACATAACTTTGGCATACGATCTTCGTTTGATGTGCACAATACCTCTTTAGAAAGATCTATCTAAGGAATACAACTTTTGATGTGAGAAAAATCAAAGCAACTTCAAAGCAACTTCCATTTTGCTCCATATTTTCCCAAAAAATGTCGTTTAAGGCCTCGAAACAGCTCTGGAAGTTCAGGACCCGAAAAACTGCTAAAAATAGTAAATTTTGCTATAAATAAGGAAACTAAAAAAATGAAAGAAACAATGGTGGGGCCCCAAGTGGAATATGCAGGTGGCCATCAATACCACCTGGATCACGGGCATTGGTGAGATCATGGAGCCCAAGCTTTCCACGTCTGCATTGCATGGTTAGTTTTCGATATGCATCCATCAACTCAGCCATGACTAGGAAACACCTCTCCTCGACGTGTGTATGGTGTTTTCATCGAGGTTCCCTTCCCAATCCTAGAAGAATATGAGGTCAGTTGCTCCATTTATTATATAGTGATAGTTTGTTCCACTGAGTTTTTTAGGTATCAAAATGGTGGTGGAATTAGAGTGGTTCTCAGTGTCGAAAAAGGATTTTAAAATGGCAAATTTGAATTAGTGGATTTTCAGTGATTCTCTATAGGGCTTGGAAATCATAGCAAACCATAACCTTCCAAGGGGTTTCCCTTTGTGTGAGATTACAAACATCCATCGTGTATTATGAAGACAAGAGACTCCTATTGAAAATAATAAGACTGTGTTTTCTCTCCTACAAGTAGAATTCATGCTTGGGAAGAAAATCATAACAATGGCTTGGAAATCATAGCAAACCATAACCTTCCAATGGGTTTCCCTTTGTGTGAGATTACATACATCCATAGTGTATTATGAATAAAAGAGACTCCTATTGGAAATAATAAGACTCCATTTTCTCTCCTACAAGTAGAATTCATGCTTGGGAGGAAAATCATAACAATGGGTTAGCAGTTATAACAGTTATAATGGAGACTAAATTGTTGTAGAAAATACAAATTGAAAATTTAGAGGCTGAGAGCAATGTGTTATGTCATCAAATTTCAAATTTGGCTAGAGTTCTCAGTTATTTATCTCCAACTTCATAATGTATATTGGCTCAAGAAAATAATGAGGATTCATATGTTCACCAAATTCCCATAGATGTAAACATGTTAGGTATGGACTAGAATCCCCAACCTTCTACTGTGGAACAATAGGAAGCATAAATCAATCAGGTTTTCAATTAATTGCACGTTTTATCGTGTTTTATTAAGTTTGTTTGGATGTGTCTATTATAGGCTTTGTACCAGTAGAATATTTTGGGCATCCTCTCCAAAGGATAATAAATTTTTTTTCAGTTATTTTTCAAATTTTTGACAATCCCTATTACATTGGCCAGTGAAGCTGCAAAAATTTTCAAATTAAAAAATTTAATCATTATAGTTTTAAAAAAATTGTGAATTCCAATTCACAAGTAGTGTTGATGCATGCAACAACCCCACATACATGAATAAAAAAACCTGGTTTTTGGGTTAAGGATTCATATCGACATGTAAAATATATCGCTTGAGTTTCTAAGGAAAAAGAGAATCACTAGTCTGATTGTGGGTTTACTACAGGATCCTCAAAGTGGACCTGAACCCAAATATTTACCAGTTCCATAATCTATAAGAAGCAGAGTCAATGTAGCCCACTCATTTTATAATATTGTTGGGAACTAGCTACAAAGCACTGAAGTATCATTAGCATGGATTTTTTTTTTAAAGGGCCTGAGAATGAACACAAAGTAACACTTCAGAAGAAGTCATCTCTAAGCATCCATACATATAGAGACACAAAATTAGAAGCATTATATCTCCACAAGCTAAGGCAAAATGACTCACTTATGTTTTTATGTTGAGGATTTGGCCATGCGAGATCAGAGGTGTCGGAACTCAATCTCCTACCATGTTGGTATTTGGGAGGAAAATAGCAGAAAAAATATTACCCCCATCTGAACAAGGTGTTGGATATGTTACATTGTGGTAACAGAACACAATTTTAGACAATGACACCTTTAAAACTCTTTGGAAATCACAATCATTAATAAAACAAGAACTTCTTTGAAATCAAGGGAGTATCCAGACTTATTATGGTTGGAACTTTGGTGGATATACATGACTCTCAGGCTTATTTTGGCCATGAGGTTGGCTAGAGAACACAAATCTTGAGATTCCTATATGGACGATGAATACCATTCTAATTTAATGGGTGATCATTGCCTTCTACAATTGCAATCAATGTGGAAATGCTGGCATAACAGACTTAAATAGGAAACCCAATTTTGTTTCAGCATCAACAGTTTTTGGGAACCATATTCTTCCATTGAATGCACAATGGCCTCTGATCCTTAGTTCAAGGTCACATTGGACCTTAAACAAAACAAAACAGGGGGGGTGGGGTGGGTGCATGAAAAGCACAGTGAAAGAAATACTAAGCTCCTCAAATTACCTTCTCATCTTGTTGGGCTCTAGGGAAGCCAAAATATGGCATCAGCGCATCCCTAACTCATCCGCTGCGAACTCAGTGTCATGTACAATTGAGTTATTTTGAAGAGATACAATGTATGCGAAAAGGTATAATGTATATGAAAGTTATAATTTAAAAAAATAATAATAATAAATAAAGTAAAATTAGATTAAAATTAGAGTGTTGTCACACTCACCATGCATGCATCCCAGCTATCACAGGAATTGATTCCAAAATTCCTCTTTAGCTGAGCACTTCGACATGCCAACAGAACCGTTGAGTATAACTGTACTATTTGAGGTAAAAGATAATCATATGTCAAACTCTTCCAGTAATCAGAATAGTAATGTCAGTGTCCCTTGTTGGTGTTTGTTTGTTGGAGATTTACTGCTCGGATGGTTTATTTGCAAGTCATAGGTAGAGGCATGCTTGTGACAGTTGAATCTACTAAAGCAACTCAGTAAACTCCGCAAATTGGTGCTTTTACCATCTTAGCTTCTAGTGAGACTACTCCTTATTTTACTCAGTCAAATGAAACTGGAGCTATATATGCTTATACTGGATCGAGCGAGTAAACCAGTAGAAGAGCTAGCATCAGCAACAGTATGGCCAATTACAGCAGCAGGATAAGTAGATCCAGTTGTTAATTATGCAGTCGATTCAATAGATGAAGCAGCTGATATATAGGATCAGTTCAAACATAACCATAACCAAAAAGCAAGCATGGAATCAGTAAGTGAAGAAATCAGTTGGTTGGTTATATGGATAGCAAGGCATACAAATCCATTCTCTAGGATAATGGCATGAATCATGCTGACTAAGTACCACTAAAGCAGCAAGTCGAGTAATTCCAGGTTTGTTGTTATCAGAGGATGAGCCTGATGCTCTTAATGAATAATATAATCTTAGGGATGAAGAACCTGAACAAGATCAAGATCCACTTGGTGTAGTTTAAGATCGAGATCGATATAAGGTGGTACATGGTGGCAACAAAGCTCACAAGCCACTACTTTCCTACAGTCCAACCACCTAGCTAGCATTCCTTATAGCACCTGTAGCTCCAGATATCTAGACCCAACAAATGACTCGGGACCAACAACTTTTTTACCACTACCTCCATCACCAGTAACAGAGCAAGCAACCAAGCTAGCATCATCTATAAAGAAATTAGCAACAGAAGAAAGGGTAGCAAAAAGTGGTTCAGGAGACTCGGTAGTAGATTATCTTGTTTTCCTTGACTCAATTTCATAAGTCGACCTAGCAATAGCATTAGTGATAGAGCCAGTAATAGAGGTAGTATCAAAATGAATAAGGACAGGCCAAATTACAGAATATTTTGGACGAAGACGCATTTCACCTGCCAGCCTTCTCTGTTCCATCAGGTAATTTCGACAAAGTTGCGCAATACTACTTCTTCTATGTTTCTTTCCCATACAGTAGAGATTTGTTGCTTCTTCTTTGTTTCTGTCCCATATAGTAAAAAATTGGAGGAATTCTTATTTTCTTGAGGTGTTTTTGTTTGCTTATAGCATTCTTCCATGGGGTTAATGATGCTTCTTCTCTATTTCCGTCCTCGTCCCATACAGTGAAGAGTTGTTACTTCCTCTTTGTTTCCCCATACAGTAAAGCATTGGAGAAATTATTGTTTTCTTGAGGTGTTCTTGTTTGATTGTTTCCATCCCATACAGTAAAGTGTTGTTGCTTCTTCTTTGTTTCTGTCCAATACAGTAAAGCATCAGATAAATTCTTGTTTTCTTGAGGTGTTCTTGTTTGATTTATGGAATTCTGGGATGGGGTTAATGCCATGGGGATAGAGGTCTAAGGGACAACAATGACAGTGAGCTTGTGACAAATGTTTAGAGTGTATGGCACCTAGTATGGCACTAATATACTTGTTATATGTAGACATAACCCATGGCCTTGTACATGTAAAGCAGTGGACATTTTTTCCTATCTTATGCTATTTGGGAGCGATAGTTTTCAAACCAAATATAGTTTTATAGTGAGTGGGTTTGCATGATTATAGCGTAGTATTTAATGTTTATAAACTAATGCTAGCTTTAGTTTCAATTTAGGAAATTTAAATGCATATAATAGATATATCATACGAAGAACATCAATGATATGGTTGGTCTGCCTCGAAAAGAGGCCAATAAGACCATTTAATCATCTTATTGGTCTTCCAATTATTAAAGCAATTTGATAGGTTGAAAACAACGTACACTTTATGAATAAAGTAAAATTTATAAAAACTTTAGGCTAATATCTAAAGGTACTAATGTTAACTAATCGAATCGATTACTATATTCCCATGCCGTTGGACGATAGGGACTAAAAAGAGGCTCAAATGCAAGTATTTCTTTGTATTGATTGTTGTCAAAGGTCTGCTTCTATTTGATTTGTATTAGTTGTTGTGTACTTTTTAACAACCCTATCGTCCCATTGGTGTTTGATGGTCACGAATGGATGAAATATATATACATTTTCCATGGAAAATTTTCGAGTAGTTTGGGTTAGCACACACACACACACATATATGTAATGCATTTTATAAGTATTTTGTTTAATAATGCGACTCCAAAAAACTTCAGCTTTGATCTTATCACAAATATTTATATGCTAAGATTTATGATTAGGTGTGATATGGTTTATGGAAAATTGAAAGAGTGTTATAACTTTTGGTCATGTTTTAATGTGTTCAGTATGCAACATATTGTGTGGGTTTTCACTCAACATATTGTATGGGTTGACACTCTGATTTGATGAAAAATTTTGTTTTAGTAAAGTATTTGGTTATGGGATTTGATTTGGTGATATATTTATTTTGGTGTGGAAATGGTATTTTGATACATGAATTAATAATGTTGGGTAGCAGCTAATGATGCAATGTTGGTACTAATTTCGTAATTATAAGGGTGTTGTCAGGTTTATTGGCTAGATTCTTCTCACTAAAAATTGTATTTAGTTCTCTTTGAAACTTATGTGATGAGATCTAGGCAATATGATGTGATATACTTCTAATCCGATGTGAATTCCAAGCCTTCACATGAGTGATTAAGTAACGTGATTGTGTTCAGTGAGAAGTTGACTTGGCGTGATTCTGATGGATTGATTAGTTGGTTCACTATTGGACTCGATATGAATATTGTCTATTGTTAATTTGTTGCATGGAATTCATCCACTTCGACATTTCCCCGCTCGAGCATACATGGTTGGCATGCATGAATGTTTTATTTGGAAACATACCTTTGTTAATGAGGCATGCCTGCATCTCGTTCTTGTATTTACTCCACCACCTCGGGTTGAGCATTTTGATTCTTGATAATTCCCAAAACCCTACCATGTTGTTATCCATTCCATTTGACAATTCTCCTATCTCTATGAGAGAATTATGGTAGTTTGTAAGGGTTTGTTGTGTATGGATCTTGGTAGCATGGCTTGGAGGTGGTATGTACAGATTTATTTTCTTCTTATAGCTCTTTTGTTCACCAAGTAGGTACCAGAATGGTTGTCATTTGTTTTATTTGTGAATGATGTTGAATTTTCCCCATTTTCTTTACCCTGCTCCATTTTTGGTGTCAACATGCGAATATATATGTATATTTTCTCTCTATATTGGTGATTGAATTTACCCTTTAAAACACAGCATCAACTCTGATTCTAGTCTTGAATTTTGTCTTGTTTTGATAACATTTTCCAATGTATTATGACTAAAATCCCTCAAGCCTTTAACACCTTGGCCTTATGTAGTTTGGCGTTAATAAACTTGAGCTCAATTATTCATGGCCATCATATTTAATTTGTAATCCCTTGATTATTTAACTAATAATTATTTTTTCTAAGCATTAGTTGGATCTTATACAAAATTCATTTGTCGAAGCTTATTTTTGCTTTCAATGGCCCTTGAGTTATATGGGTTTTGTTTAAAATTCCATCACCAATTATGTTTCAAATTAAATAATCCTCTTCGAGAGCTATTAATTAAAGTCTAATATATTTTTAAATCATCTTATTATCCCGCATTAGGGAGCTTTTGAGGCCTTAGGGCTTCAAGCAATAAACCCATGTGAAGGCCACACACATGAAATCCTGCTCAATTTGTGTTTTACTCTACTGCCAAACCTACCTGCATAACAATACTTACTGGTGGCATCTTTCTCATTTGAATATCCTAGGGTTTAAGGATTAGTGAACACAGCTGGTTGAGTTGGCACAATGTTTGGAGGAAGCGAAGCGGTGGATTTTTGTCCTCTAGACGCGGCTTGTGCTTCCCACAACTGTCGCATTTGGGGTAAAAGGGGACAATCATGAGTATACTGGCCATGGACACCACAACATGAACAAGGCTTTTTTGTATGAAGAGGCTTTTTCTGCTTGGGTTGATCACCCTGTTGTTGGTTTGTGGTGTTAGGCTAGTTCCCTTGGGGTGCATTCAATTGATTACCTTGGTGCCCTTGGTTTCCCTGCGCTTGTTATTTCTGGTTTCCTTTCCCCTTATTATTTTTCTTAAAATTAGGAGGATTACTCATGCTCTTATGCACATACACCTAACCTTGAGGAGGTGGTGGCTGTTGTGGAAGAGGTTGAGAAGGCACGGGAGGTTGGGGTGTTGATGTCGAAGGGGTTGGAGCACTGAGATGTGCATAAGCATAGAAAGGAGGTGGGGCAACATTTGAGTAAATAGGTTGAGCAACATCTGGCCCTGGCATCGGTTGATGTGGTTGGGTAAAAGCATAAAGTCTGCTTTGACCGGGATACAAGTTGTCGGGAGGGGTGTAGGTGTTGGAGGAACTAGTGCCACCCTGGTGGTAACCATAACCCATGGAAGGATGAGTATACAGATGTGAAAGAGATCCAAAGATACTGTTTGTGGCGTGATATGCCCCTGATGCGTTGGCACCACCAGCTCTAGGAAGATATGGTAAAACGGTATAACATAACCAGACTGTGCGTAGACCAAGTCATATTTTAACGTGACTTGGAGAGCTTCTTCCTTTGTCTGGGGAAAATGAGACATGACATCTTTACCAATGTAAGGAAAAATCGTTCTAAAAAACTAATCCATATAGACATGGTCATCGAATGTAGAAGCTCGACACAAGCTCCTCCTTCTACGCCATTATTGGACATGGTAAAAAAGGTGGGTGGCAAAAGTTTTACGAAATGTGGTCTACAGCTCGGTATCGGTATCATACCAGAGGGGTAACTGGAATTATGACATAAACACTTTAGCAAGATTCGCAAAAGTGGAATGAGATGCAGCAGTCTGGTCAACATACCACTTTGTAGCTTCTCCAGTGAGCATACGTTGGAACAACCGAAGTCGCATGGAATCATCAGCGATGGAATTAGACGAACACCACATATGAAATGAGCGGACATGATTAGTAGGGTCCTCTCTAGTGTTTCCTTCAAACTTAGGAATGTCATAAGGAATCTTAGTTGGTATAGAAGGCCAACCAAGATTACGGAGTATAGGGTCATTGATTAACTGGCTAAAATTGGGAAGGTTTAAACCTGCCATGAAAGGTAGCAAAGGAGTAGTCGAAATGGTTCTGGTAGAAATTCTTCTAGTATCGGCTTCAGCATTAGGGTCGGGGGCGCCACCAACCTGAGCACCTGCACCTGCATTGGCGTCGGACATGGTGACGGTATGAGGGTGAGGGGAACCGAGTTCGGAATTAGAGGAAGAAACTGATGAACCAGAATCATATTCAGTACGGGGACTCGACGGAGGACTAACTCAGACCCTACGCGGTGGAGTAAGTCTTCCTAACAGAAACTGAGGGTGAAGGCCTTGGAGTTTTCGAGATAAACGCATTGGGGGTGCAATGATGACAAGTCAAAAATGACACGAAAAGTTTGAAGAGTGATAAACAAAGGCTATGTGAGGTAGATTGATTAATTATGATGTTTATGTATTGGCTTGGCGGTGTAAACCAAGCGCTCTTCACTTTAGGTGTGAGTATGTGCAATTTATTTGTTAATTTTAACTACGCCCAAACGGTTGTATAAAAAAAAAGGTATTGAATTACTGTAAATAAAACTAAAATGATAGTAAAATAAACAGCTAAACATGCATAAATTCAACCCAAAATAAGGCTTCCCAAAAAAATAGTCGAAAAGGCGGGTGAAATTGACTCAAAACACACAAGACAACCACAAGATCTAAGGTCAAAGGGACAGGGATCTAATGACTCATATCTGTTGAAAATGACACATAAAACCATAAGAAACCATAGGGGAAAACTGCTGCAAAATATAAGGCGAAAGGTTAAAACCCTATGGGAAACTAGGGAAATGTAAGGGAAAGACCAAAAAAACCTAAAGAGGGGGTTTTGGATGGACTAATAACCTATCAAAAATGACCTGAAAGAATGATATATCAGACCCTGAAACAATGGCTGAAAGTGTTGCAAATCTTAGACTACCGACTCAGCTTAACCCCTCCTAGAAAGGTGGAAGTGTAATGAAACCCTAGGGGGATTAGTTCTACTTCAAGGAGACAAACTAAGCATATTCAGGCCTAATACGGGTTGAGACAGAGGTCAGACAACCCAAAATAGTGCTCTTGACAAACCCTGGCAGACACAGAAAAAATTCAGAAAAATGTTCTGGCTCGTAGGTACTGACCTGTGGGTTGAGGAAATCATAGTTTCTGGGCAAATAGGTGCGATTTCTTTGGCTCAAAAAGTATGAATTCTTGTTCCTGAATCTTCGAGCAGCAGGTTGTGGAAAAATTGTTGTATATGGTGCAGCTGATACCTATTACCTATGGAAAATAGCCAAAAACAATTGGAAGTTCGAATTTTGACTTATTTAGGGCATAAAAGTTAAAAAACAACATCAAGAGACTGAAAACAATTGAAGAAAAAATCTTGTTACTAGAAAAATGAATGGAAAAAAAATCCTCGTATTTATAGAAAAATATTGAGTTATCCTCGATAATGACAAATAATAAAATATTATTAACCAAGATCTAGATTTAATTGTTTGGAATATTTTATTATATTTTGTTGGAGGGAAAAGATATTTAAATTGGTTAAATACCTTTATTTAGAAACAATAAACAAATAAATGATTTATTTATCATTTCAAGAATGTGGTTAAGGAATAATTAAAAATTAATTATTTGTTTAATTATTTTTAGGTGATATAGTCAAATTTAACAAGGAATAATAACTAATAATGATTTAATTAATTATTCCTAGAGAAATAAGATAAATAATTATTTATCTAATTATTTCTCATAATTGGGTTAAATGTGACTATGAATATTATTTAAACAGTGGTTTAATTAATTATTCCTAGAGGCGAATCAAATAAATAAGTATTTATTTAATTATTCCTCATGGGGTTTCTTGCTTTAACCAAAAATAACTTAATAAAATATGGTTTATTAAATCATTTCTTATAGTTAAATCAATTTTACCATGGAAAAATTGGTCTTACTTGGTGTACTTCGATCCATCTAATTGTAAATGGTTAGATGACCCAATTTTGGTGATAACAGTAGCTAAATAGATCTAATCATCAAATATAAAGAAAATAATCGGAAAACATAACCACAAACCACAGCACAAGAACCCCACCAAAATAGCTGCAACTATCTCCTGTATTCCTACAAAAATATGGTGTACACTAGCTCCAAAGCCTTTGACTAATTGATATCCAACCTTTTATTTGACTTCATCAGGGCTACATATATATCAAAAACTACATTCCCTCCCTCTCAAGGGTCGAATCCATCATGATAGGAACTAATTACATCAATCTCTCTAACCAAACCTAAAACTAGGGAGGTTACGAACTAACTCCCTATTTAGCCTTATCTGACTTTACAAGCATTGATGACCATGAATTTACATAAATTTAACCTTTATCAGCACTATTTCATTTAATTACATCATGTAAACTCCTAAAAAGACAAATTACATCATGAGAGATTGACTTTGACTAAGAAAACTCAAAAATTTCACTTTCTGATAGAAGCACGGTGAAAATATCAGAAGCGCGGCGTGGTCCAGCAGAAGCGCAGCATGGTCTTTGAAGCAATTTTTGGGTGGATTAACCTGATATTTAAGTTGAAATGATGATTTGTGAAGATATAAGGATGTACACTAGGCCTTTGAAGCATCAAAAATGAAAAAACGCATCCCCATGGCACCTAAAAATCAATCCTCCCAAGACTACTCCAGAAGCGCAGCGTGGGATCCAGAAAGGTGGCAGAAACATGAAATTTTGTATGTTTTGGGATTTTTCTTAAAATATGTGAGTTTTCATGCAAAACCAAGCACATATACATGATTTACTAGCCAAGAGATATCCACACATGTGAATTTTGTCTCATTTGGATACTCTAAGAAGAAGCGCAGTGTGAGCTCGATGTGCTTTTGTGCATCATAAATTTCCAAAATTGCCAAATTTGTCAAAAACTTCAAAATTTGCCAAAAATTCCCAAAATTTCTTCAAAATTATCTATTTTGTCTTTCTCATTAATGGCCTAGACAAATAATGATGCATCAGCAAGAAAATCAAGGTTATCTCTCTTTTTAAGCTTGATTAGGGTTTTCTTAAGTTTCTTTTTCATATTCCTAACCCTAATTTTGCAAATCTAGTTCCTAGTGTAATAATGTCTAGACATGTGTCTCTGTAGGTATGTAGATTTGTTTTCCTTCTTCATCTGCTTCTCTAGGTGTTAATTTATTATCCCAATCTAAAACTCTTTGTTCTGCTCAATCTCTGTTGCTATAGTGTCATCTAGGTTTTGGTGTACTTGAGGAGGAGAGGGTTCATTTTCCTATCTTTCCTGTCTTTTTGTTGTTCTTGTCTTTGGCCTCCTTGACTTGATCTATACATCCTTGTCCTATAGATGCTCGACATCTAACACTGCCTTGCCCTTATCCTTCTCTACCACCAAATCAGCCTCAGGTTTTCTTGATAATAGTTTATTTACCTTAAGTTGCTTGTTCTCTTGCTTCAAAAATGATATCATGAAGTTTGCTTTTGAGAGATTATCCTTAAGATCTCTGATCTTTGCCTCTTTTTATTTGATTATTTGCTCAGTTTATTTGTCTTCCTTGTGCTCTGCCTGGTCAGCCATGTCAACCTCTAAAGGTACTTATTCTTCCTCATGCAAGTGTCCATCATCTTTTCCTCCTAATGTTTCTTCTCCGATAGTGCTAAGCTGAGTTCTTTCCACACTCTTAGGGGAAAATACTAGTATTTTACCTCTGCTATAAGTTTTAGTAACCTTTTCCCTAGGATTATTTGTCACTTCTGCCCTAGTTTTATGTGCAACTGGTGGTTTACTAGATGAGCCAACCTCTTGTGGCCTTGATGGTGCCAATGGAGTGCTTTGATTGCTAGGTTCACTAGTAGTAGGCACAAGGGCAGTTGATTGCATGAATGTCTCCCAGGGTAAATTGATTTGTGAAAGCTGATGCAGAATTATGATCTTGACCAAACCATGATGAAATAATTTTTCATGGTGATCTTTCCCTTTTCTTTATACCTTTTCAGTCATCTTAACTATGCTCCTGAATAAGTAGTGGGGTAGGTTTAAAGGTTTGATGGCAGTGAAATGCATCAGCAGCCTTATGTGATACTGATAAAACCTTGAAAACCTACCTTCACAGGTAAATTAATTCATGATCATCTTCATCAATGGATCATATCTATCCAGCAACTGTTCGAAAGGAAAAATGTGTGTGGGAGCATCTTTGTAGTGTGGTTTCAGGAAGACTTCGTAGTGTTCAATGTCCAAATCCATACCCTTAAACCAAATTTCTCCTTGGTTAGGGATACTTCTAGCTAAATATATGGAATCTATTGATATGGTGAATTCAATACCTTCTATACTGGTCTTATCCCTCCTGAAATTAGTGGCAAAGAGGCTTTTCAACTTGGCATGGCATCCTACCTCTTAAATCTTTTCACAAAACCCTATGCATCCCACATCTTCAAAATACTTGTTGATCAATGATGAGGAAATTATCTTCTGGATATGAGATGGCTCATATCTGGAGATTTTCCCTCCTTTATTATACTTCTTCTTCTCACTGTCCATGGTTTCAGTTTGCTTGACAAATCCCGATAGGAGAAAAGGGTAGGGTATAATTGGAAAAATAGGGAAAAAGGGACATCTAGTTTAGGGAAGGGAATGGAGGGGATAGAGATTAGGTAAATTTGTGGGAAAATTATAGGGGGTAGGGGTAGCTGTTAGGGATGCTAGGGGAGTGAAATTCCTTGAAATGGATGACCTCTCACAAGGAATTATGACATGACCATGATGGAATTTTATGACCTTTAAATGAAGGGAGCAAGAATAATACCTAGACACTGACCAATGATCAAATTTTAATTGAAAATTTATTTAAAACTATAACAATTTGACCTAAGACCCTATCAATAATATGCGAAGAGTACATTTGATCATTGGTGACTCATAGACATTAACATTGGCTCCAACTAGGGATGGCATCTCCTTTAGGAGGTGTCAAGAACGTCGTAGAACAGGTAACCTCATCCATTGGGCAATGGAATCAAAATAAAACACTAGGCACTCAAATGACTAACTAACTAAACTTAAGAGAAACTGAAACTGACTTGACTTGACTAAAAAATTGATTACTAATTGAACTTACTTATGGCAGCAGACCATCGAGGTCTTGGGGCCTTCACCTCGGGCTTCAAATCCTGATGATAACCACCTACCTACTATGTGTGTGTGTGTGTGTGTGTGTGTGTGTGTGTGTGTGTGTGTGTGTGTGTGTGTGTGTGAAATGATCCCTCTAGTGTAACCAATCCAGTAAATGGCTACTTACCTGAATCATGCTCACACTTTCCTTGAGCAGGCTAAAAAACAAAAGCTAGGTAACTCCAAGTGTCCACTGAAAATGTGCTCATGATCCATAAATACAAGAAAATACATCTTCCCTGCTGAATGTAGCAAATTAGTAAAAGGATCCTCAATAATTTGAAATGTTACCCTGTCTTGTAACTAAGTAGAAATACAAGTACACCCTTCATTTTCCAATGCAAATTTTTTGTGAGAATGAAAAAATAAAATATTTTTATCAAGTTTTTCATTTGCATCAAGATAAAGGGAATTTTGTTCTTGAAAATTTTTGTTTGAGGCAGCCATATTATCAATAATAAAAATGTGCACATCCATGTTGATCCTAGAGGAAGATCATCATGTGCAAGAGGCTCTAAAACAACCTCTTCTTCATCACTGCTCTCCTCTTCATAATCTACTTGCAAATTTTTATGATTATTCTTTGCCATAATTACATTCTCTGAAACTCCCACACATGCCAATTCAAAATTATGATTTGCATGAATCTTCCCTTGAAATAGTGCTTCATAAAATGGATGAGCTGGAGAGACATATGATTGGTGAATGTCTAGAGATATTTGTTCGTACAGTTCATCAAAAACCTCATCTTTGTCTTCACAAACGTGATCTTGAAATAAAACCCCAAAGAAAGAACAATCTGAAAAAACAAGTGAATGACTATCTTCATACCTCTCATCCAAAAGATAGGGTTTTGGATGCTCATGGAAAAATTTAATGCAGCAACTACCTCAAGTGTATTTGATTCCTCATGTGCTTCAACAGAAAGAAGATCAATTTGGCTATCACAAGAATCAAGGAAAACAACTTCTTGTTCATTATTTATTTTTAAAATTAGATGATCATCGCCATAAGATGGTTCACTGCTTAAGTTTTTTGTACATGCAATTTCAGAATTATGTCTTGGACTAATTTCTTCCTTGCTGTTAGGATGCAGATATGTTTCATATTAAATCAAAGAAGGAGTTTATATGTGCTATGAATGATCTTTTGTATCAATGCATCTAATCTCTGTTATTTTACGTTGGGAAGAAAATTTATAAAGGGCTTCTATGATCTCATCTTCTAGACACCCTTCATCACCAAAAGCCTCTTCAGGGTATTGAATGAAATCTTCACATGATTCACAACAATATTTGAACAACAAAAATGAATAATGAGATTTTCCATAAAACTCAAAGAATGTTGTGTGGAAATATTTAAGAGAGAATAAGCTACCTGGCATCAACCCTTCATACCATGATCTTACTTTTCCTTCGAGGGTATCCATAAACATTTTCATCAAACAATCCTTATGAAACCTAATCCCAAGCTTATGTATATTCCAATGAAATTTTATTAGATGTAGAATAGCCTCATCCTCATTCCCATCTATGAATTTGGGTAGATAATTTTTCCAATCTATGCAAGGTTTTTGATTTGGAAAACTAGGAATGTGATCATGATTCATAGGAGCATACCTTATAGCAATTGAATCCATATTGAGAACAATAGATGAACTAAGGCATACTTTAGGCTATTTATTCTTCTACCAATGGAATCTCCAATAAAATCCCGATTTTTAGGATCCCGATTCTAGTGGAGTCTTTGAATCTGGTTGGAGTCGCCAGGTGAATGATTTAGCCTTCCTTGTGTCTGACAGTTTTCCACATCAAAAAATCAGATCTAAAATTTGATGATCTTTCCCAAAGAATATGAAATTTTTCGCTCCTCGGCAACAGCGCCAAAATGTTATCGCTCCTCAAAGGATCTCTCTAGAATATCACATCCAATGAAGTGAAATGAGAGAATAATATATCTTAGGCTAGATATTCATCTTACTAGGGTTTGATTTTAGGGTTTTGCTCGATAAGAGTTCAAAAACTAGGAGCTAGGTTGAATATCTCTAAAGGTCAGTTGCAGACATAACATGGGGTAAGGTAGATGTGATCAATGGCTCAAAAAATCTTTGTCATTGTAGTAATGGTGAGGAAGATGTAGTAGAGATTAAGTGAGCAAGAGCGTGAATTCACTTATGGAGGAAAAACATTTAAATTCTTACCTTGAACAAAAACAGAGCATACATGAGATGATTTTTGTTTTAAACCTTAGAATATAAATCATAAATAGCATGTAGATGGTAGATAAATAGATCTAATGATAAAATATGAATAAAATACAAGGAAAACATAACCACAAGCCACAACACAAGAATCCCATGAAAATAGCTGCAATTGTCTCTTGTATTCCTACAAAAATATGGTGTACACTAGCTCCAAAGCCTTTGACTAACGGATATCCAACCTCTTATTTGACTTCATCAAGGCTACATATGGATAAAAAAATACATCCCTCCCCCTCTTAGGGGTTGAATACATCATGATAGGAACTGATTACATAAATCTCTCTAACCAAACCTAAAACTATGGAGGTTAGGAACTAACTCCCTATTCAGCCTTAACTGACTTTACAAGCATTGATGACCTGAATTTACCTAATTTTACCTTTTCCAGAACTATTACATTTAATTACATCATGTAAACTCCTAAAATTAAAAATTACATCATGAGATATTGACTTTGACTGATAAAACTCAAAATTTTCACTTTATGACCGAAGCGCAACGAAAATCTCAGAGTCTCAATGTGGTCCAACATAAGCATGGTGTGGTCTTTGAAGCACTTTTTGGGTCGGTTAACCTCATGTTAAAGCTAAAATGATGATTGATGAAGATAGCTAAGGATGTTCACTAGGCCTCTAAAGTATCAAACCTATAAAAACCCATCTCCATGGCACCTAAAAATCCATTCTTCCAAGACTACTCCAGAAGCACAGCATTGGGTCTAGAAAGGTGGCATAAAACATGAAATTTTGCATGTTTTTTGGCTTTTCATTGAATTGTGTGATTTGTCATGCAAAAACAAGCACATATCCATGATTTACTAGCAAAGAGATATCCACACATGTGAATTTTACCTCATTTGGATGCTTTGAGAAGAAGCGCAGCATGAGCTCGTTGCGCTTCTCTGCATCATAAATTTCCAAAATTTCCAAATTTGCCAAATATTCCCAAAATTTCTTCAAATTTATTTATTTTTTCTTTCTTAGTGATGCCCTAGACAAATAATGATTCATCAGCAAGAAAATCAAATTTATCTCTCATTTTAAGCTTGATTAGGATTTTCTTAAGCTTCTTTTTCATATTCCTAATCCTAATTTTGGAAATATGATTCCTGGTGTAATAATGTCTAGCTGTGTGTCTATGAAGGTTTGTAGATATTTTTTCCATATTCATGAGATTCTCAAGGTGTCCATTGATTATCCCAAGCCAAAACTCTTTGTCTTGCTCAATCTCTACTGCTATAGTGTCATCTAGGTTTTGGTGTACTTGAGGAGGATAGGGTTCATTTTCCATTCTTTCATGTATTTTTGTTGCTCTTGTCTTTGGCCTCCTTGACTTGATCTTAACATCCTTTTCCTCTAGTTGCTCCACTTTTACCACTGCCTTACCCTTATCCTTCTCCACCACCAAATTTGCCTTAGGCTTGCTTGACATTATTTTATTTACCTTGAGTTGCTTGTTCTCTTGTTGCAAAAATGATATCATGAAGTTTTCTTTAGAGAGTTTATCCTTAAGCTCTATGATCTCTTCCTCTTTTTCTTTAATTATTTTCTCAGATTATTTTTCTTCCTTGTGCTCTTCCAGGTCAGCCATTTCAACCTCTAAAGGTATGTGTTCTTCCTCATGCAAGGGTGCCTCCTGATGTTTCTTCTCTGATAGTGCTAAGCTAAGTTCTTTCCCCACTCTCAGGGGAAAAAATAGTCGTTTACATATGCTATAAGTTTTAGTGACCTTTTCCCTAGGATTATTTTTCACTTCTGCCCTAGGTTAATGTTCAACTAATCGTTTACTAGATAATCCAACCTCGTGTGGCCTTGATGGTGCCAATGGAGTGTTTTGATTTCTAGGTTGACTAGTGGTAGGCACAAGAGCAACTGATTGCATGAATGTCTCCCATGGTAAATTAATTTGTGAAAGATAATGTAGAACTATTATCTTGACAAAACCATGATGAAATAATATTTCTTCATGATCTTTCCCTTTGCTTTGTACCTTTTCAGTCATATTGACTAGGCTCCTGAATAAGTAGTGGGGTAGGTTTTAAGGTTTGACGGTAATGAAATGCATTAGTAGCCTTATGTGATAATGATACAACCTTGAAAACCTGCCTTCACATGAAAATTACTTCATGATAATCTTCATCAATGGAGCATATCTATCTAGCAATTGTCTAAAAGGAAAAATGTGTGTGGGTGCATCTTTGTAGTGTGGTTTCAGGAAGACTTTGTAGTGTTCAATGTCCAGATCCATACCCTTAAACCAAATTTCTCCTTGGTTAGGGATACATGTGCTTGAAGATATCACATATGCTAATATGGTGAAGTCAAACCATGTTATATTGGTCGTATCCCTCCTAAAATTAGTGGCAAAGAGGCTTGTCAACTTGGCATGGTAGCCTACCTCTTGAATCTTTTCACAAAACCCTAGGCAACCCACATCTTCAAAAGACTTCTTGATGAATGATGAGGAAATGATGTCTAGTATATTATTTTGCTCATATCTAGAGATTTTACCTCCTTTATTATACATATTCTCATTGTCCATGGTTTCATTTTTCTTGACAAAAACCTAGGTTTTGTAGGAGGAAAGGGTAGGCTAGAATTGGGAAAACAAGGGAAAAGGGACAACTAGTATAGGGAAGGGAATGGAGGGGATAGGGATTAGGGAAATTTGTGGGAAAATTCTAGGGGTTAGGGGTAGTTATTAGGGAGTCTAGGGGAGTGGAATCCCTTGAAGTGGGTGAGGGGGAGATGGAAAAAACTCAAAAAACATTGTCGTAACCCAGAAATGTTCAAAAACGCATCATGGGCTATGGTTGGTGGTGGAAATGGGAGAGATGAATGGAATGGGTATGGGAAATTGTTGGGGGAGGTATATAAGGTGTGTATGAGGGTGATAGAGCAGGAAAACTAGGGATTTTATGACTAAGATGAAGCAAAAACTTAGAGAAACCAAAAGCACAGTGAAGCCCTAGGAGAGGGATTTGCAATGAGTTTTTAGAGAAATGAATGCATGAGAGAGGTATTAAAGGCTAACTTAATTCATTTTGAGTCCCTAGAACCTGTTGAATGAAGCCATTTGGATGCTTAAATTTGCCTCTTTTTCCAAAAATGTAGTGAAGGCACCAGAAGCGTAGCTAGCTAGGTAGGAAAGGGTTTAAATGAAGAAATTTTAATGCCCTAGTGGTTGAGATGAAGTTGGATGATGGAGAGGTTTTCAGTGAAGATTAAATGAATAATTAGAATGCTTGGATGGTCTTCATATAACTCAAAATTCGATTTTTCTTTGGTCATGGAGTGACATCACATGTCTTTTTTTTTAAATGAAATGATGGGACAATGTACTACAGCTTTATCACTTTATTAGGCAAGGTGACATATTTATTGAGAGGTAAGTGTACCTATGAAATATTTTTTGAACAATTTCTCCCTAATTACTAGCTCCCATGATGGTGACTATGGTGATGACATGGCTCTTTTATGACTTTTAATGACTTGGCCTGATGACACCAAATGCATATGTGAAACCATGATTTGGAACTTCGAACCTTTGCAATATGCATGATTATAATTCGATGACCTATCATAAGGATGACATGACCATGATGGCATTTTATGACCTTAAAATGAAGGGAGAAATAATAATACCTAGACATTGACCAGTGATCAAATTTTAATTGAAAATTTATTTGAAACTATAACATTTTGACCTAAGACCCTATCAATCATATGGAAAGAGTAAATTTAATCATTGGAGACTCATAGACACTAACAGGTATATTTGGTAATACCTATTCTTATCCTTGGGGATAATCATAATTTCCAGAGTCACTCTATTTGGATGTCTTTTTAGAGGTTTTTTGAACAGCTCGCAATGTAAAATATTTTGATATCAATAGAAATCTACTAAAAAAAATTTACAACAACAACAAAAAATTGTGGCCACATCAAATTATGTTCATAGGTCAAAGTTATGTTAGTGAAGGCAGTTGCATCAAATTATGCAAAGAAAATATTTCCATATTTTAGAAAATTGAAATATTATTTTATCAAAGTAAAATATATTGTATGTTGTAAAAGGTGATCCTCGGTATTATCTCCACGCTCTCCACTTACCCCTCTCCTCCCCCTCCCTCCCCTGCCCCCTTCCCCTTTCCTCATCCCCTGGTCCCTCCCTAACACCCCTCCCTTGCCAAGTGATATGCCACATTGAAATTCTCCTCAGGCCTCTGTATTTAACCTTAGTCCCATCAGCCATAACTCTCTTCAGCTTGCCCTTATGACTCGTGGCATGGAGAAGCTTGAATTCATGTTTCAACGTGGCGGCCTTCACTCAGCCCATCCTGCACTTGGTACTTGGAAGACCTTCTGCGTGTGATATTTAATCCCTCGTCCTTATTGCAACTGCAGTATTATGCGTTCTAGTGTTCACTCCATGGGAATTTTGGGTATTAAGGGGTTGCATTTATTCCCAATGCTTCCATTATGAAGGTCGCACATGGGAGGAAGACGTGGGTGGGATTGAGGGATGAAGAGAAAAGCAGGAAAATAATGGCGAAGCATGTTATGAAACCAGCTTCAAAAATAGAAGAAAAGAGAGATCAACGCCTTATAAATAAGCCACTTCGAGGGGGCAGCATCATTTACATTACATAAATGAACAATTCTTGGATGATACAAATGAAAAAACCTCCTTTCTATATATATGATTTCATGGGGTCACAATATAATCCTATCCGACCTAACAATAATAATGTAAGGGCACAATAATAACAATATGGGGGTTACAGGGGTACAACAATAACAATAAGGGGACTACACTAATAATATAGGGACCTAACAAAGCATTGGGATTTTATAATTTTTGGTGCAATGACACAGTATGCATAATTCGTACTTGGGCTAGCTATTTAGGGGCTAACAGTAAGATCTTCTGTCAGGTGTTTCGGTATGTCTCTACCAAGGTGGCCTATGCTTTGCTTGAGAGGTTGTGGCTGAGGTTCATGCTCAGTCTCAGTAATTCTCTTGCCATGTTGGCTGACTTGTTTGTGCTCCTGTGTAGTGAGGGTCATGGTGGGTTGTCATCGTGGGTTGGGAAGAGTTGCAGTGGTTCTGTTGAGGCTCCTCTCATCAGGGGTTCTGGGATTGGTATGTTAGTCTAGACCTTCTTTGTGCGAGAGGTTTTGGGCTCCCTGGAGGACTGTGGCTTTGGTTTTTTTTGGATGACATCATGAACGTGCAAAGTAATTCAGTGGCAGATATTTTTGGGTCTAACTCTTGAAGTCTCTGTAGACCCAAATCTAGGGGTTCAAGAGCGAGCTGGGCACGGGATGGAGGCAACATTAAAATCACATGTGAAGTATGTGCACATGAACATAGGGAGTTTAGGGATGGTCTTGCTATCTTTAAAATGTGCAACCACTAGCACCATAAATATGCTATAAACATCCAATAGTGGCAGCTGGAGAAGAAAGAACGCATCCAAAAGCTCGAGGACGAAATTGACACACTGAGGTCGGAAATCGAGCAGTTGAAGATCAAGCTAGAGGAAAGTAGCTCATGGGTGGAGGATGAGAGCAACGGTATGGAGATCAACAACACTACTCTGATGGAGGAATATTTCATCCCTTCTAATAATCTTAATTTTGTTTTTATGGAAAATTACACATGTACATATTTGTTACTGCAGTTATACAAAATATATAGCTATAGGCTGGTAGTTAAGGGAGTCATTTTTGGAATGGCTAGGAAAATCACTCTGAAAAGATATGGGCTTATTGTTTTAGAAACAAACATGAACATACCCAAACTTTTAATGTAATTTTCCGGATTTTTCATTCATTTGGGCGCAATTTATAATATAAACTCTACTCTTTCTGGTTATAAAAAAAAAGTGCAAATGCATCATGTCGTACTTCACAAGTTAGTTAGACATGGTGTGGCATCAAAAGGAAAGAATTGTATAAGATTTAGAAAAGTCATTTAGTGGTTATTTATGGACCATAAAATAAGTGGCCAGTCATGATATGAGGGGAAGTTGTATGGGAAGAAGTGTATCTTTAAAAAATATTTTGGGCAATAAATAAAGTATAATTTGAGTCAAATTTATTATTGGAAAGAGAATTTTGTAAAGTATGTGTGATATAAGGGTGTCATGGAAATTCTATGAAGTTTGGAAAACAGGGGTTAAGGTAATTATGTATTAAATTTTTTTTTAATATGTATATGCAATGAGTTGGAATATTTTGATTATGGGGTTTTGGAAAAGTAATAATTGAAGTTAAAATCAAATCAAGTTGATATTAATTTATAAGTTTGATTATTTTTTGTAAAATTTAAATTCAAGATAAATTAAGTTCACGGCATGTTTATATTCGAGTTAAATCATTTTGGTTAGGAAATGAAGTCATTAAAATGGTCAATTTCAAAGGTAAGCCTATAAAAGAATTAGTCAAAAAAATTCTTGGAGCAAAGTAAAAATGAAGTCGGGATTGCATTGAGTTAAGTAAAATCTCATAGTCATTAATTCATCATTGATGTAAAGTAATGGTTTGTGTTCGGTGTTACCTTACACCCCACAAATTAGGTCAAATAATTAAATTTTGTTGATAAGAGAAGTTGAATTCAAGTATTTATTGATGTAAAGAGTTAAAGGTAAAGTCATAACATTGGTATGATAAGGTCATAGGTGTCATGTTGGACCTTAATCAACTTCTATAACAAACATATTCATGAAAATTGCAAGTGCAAGTAAAAGATATAAAGACTCCATGAATGAAGAAAAATAATGAAGATTTTGATAGAAGCAGAAGACAGAAAAGAAGTGCAAGTAGAATAATTTGGTGGTAAGAATAAGCCCTCAAGCTAGTGAATCTTGAATACACAAGAGTAAGGACTAAGAAAAGCTCAAACTGAAGGTCCAAGGATAATAAGGACCAACATTACTACTAATAGGCCAAGTTCAGAAAAATACTTAGGAGGGATATTGAGTTATTAGGGGAAAAAAAAATTGCTACAAAGGTGAGAACAGTAAGTGAAGTCCTTGATAAAATTCACTTGCATAAATATGTGAAAGAACAGTGGAAGAAAATTAATAATAGTGTAAAGGGTAATTTTGCAAAGATGGCACTTAATATAAGAGGTACCATAAGAGGTCAGAGAAAGAAACCAACAACATATGAATTAATGAAAAATATGAACATGAATAATGGCATAAGACCATAAAGACAACATAGATAAGAGATATTGAAGCAAGTTACTTAAGTGATGTAAAAAACCCACCAAAAGACGTGACAATAAAAGAAGAGCACGAAAATGTAAAAGAAAGAATCGTAAAGGAAATCATTAAGGTAAGATTTACACCTTAGTTAAATTATAGAAATTTTGAGGTTTAAAAGGAGCCTCCTGAGGAATATTAAAAAATAAAAAAAGGTGGAAATAATAATATGATTAGATTACCTCCTCAAGTTTTGGAGGGAAAAAAGAAAAAACTATTTTTTCAACTTGTATTTTCAACTTATCTCCCAACAATTTTACTCAAATTTTGAGTGGGATCACTCATTAGATGCAAAACTTAATCTTGCATACAAGGAGTACCCATGTTGCATACTTTTGATGGACCCTACTACAAAAAAAAATGTGAAATGCATGTAAAAGCGTGATTGCAATCATAGTTTTACATGTATTTCACATTTTTTGTGTAGTAGGGTCCATTGAAAGTATGCAACATGGGTACTCCTCAGATTCAAGATTAAATTTTGCATCTAGCTAGTGTTCCCACTCAAAATTTGAGTAAATTCGTGGGGAGATAAGTTGAAAAAATAGTTTTATTTTTTTTTTTTTTTCCATATTTTTATCTTTTTTCTCCAAAAATGGTGAATCGTCCCCTCTGGTTGAAATCATCATATTGAATCCCATTAGTTCTTTTAAAGTTAATTTTTGTTGTATATTTTTGTTTTGAGGCCCATTTTTTACCTCAAAATTTCTCTAATGGAAGTCCCTATGTAGGAAGGAAGTGTTAACATAGAAGAATTGATTGATTGTATTGTATCCATGGATAAATATCTATATTATGAGAAAGTAGCAGATAATAATAATGTTAAGTTTGTCATTACAAGATTGAAATAGCATGCTTCATTATGGTGGGATAGCATTCAGAATCAAAGAAGAAATAAAGGGAAGAAACTCATCACATCATGGGGTAGAATGGTAGATAAGTTTAATTTTGAATTCATGTCAAGATACTACTACACATAGTTGTTTGAGAGACTTCAAAATTTGAGACATAAGGAAATGAGTGTGAAATCCTAGACAAAGGAATTTTACAAGTTAACTATAAGGGTAGGTCACATAAAATAATATCTAAATAAGGTATCAAGGTATATAAATGGTCTAAATTTCATCATTTAAGACGAGATTATGTTTTTATCTTGAAGAACAGTGGAGGAATATTATCAACTTTCACTTAAAGTCAAAGGAAAAAATGTCAAGGAAATAAACTCGATATCCGGGAAAAAGAAGCAGTTATTTCAAAGGTAAGATGCAACATTATGACAACAATTCAATTTAGTTTCATAGAGAAAGAGAAGGAAGTATTCTAAATAAAATTCAAAGTACAAGGGAAGGTCATTCATACAGAAGGAGAACATCACATTTATAAGGTGAATATTTTTGAAGTGTTTTAGATGCAACGAATATGGTCATAAATCTTATGAATATCCAAATTTTGTATATGAGGATCATATGAATAGGATTTTACAAGTGAAAAAATAATAAAGTACAAGACCATATTTGCTGACAAAAAAGATACTTCTCAAGAAAAGCAGGATATCAAAGAGAAAATACAAAGAAAATATCTATTTAGGACCACTTGCAAGTCAAAAGGTAAGTGCTACAAAATTATTATTGATGTCAATAGTAAAAATAATCTAGTATCTCTTGAAATTGTTGACAAATTGGGTTTGGAAAAGTTTGTTTATCCTACACCTTATAAAGTGTCATGGTTACATAGAAGAAAATATATTTTAGTGAATGAACAATGCAGAATAAAGCTTAAGATAGGAATTTATCAAAATGAAGTACTTTGTAATATAATACATATGGATTATTATCACTTTTCATTGGGTAGACCATGGAAATTTGATAAGGAAATCCATGAGGGGAGGAAAATTACATATACCTTTGAAAAGGATAGTGAGACACACACATTACTACCATTGAAGGATTAAGGTGTAATAGTAGAGATCAGTAATAATTTTTTTATGATGAGTGAGAAGGAATTTCTACAGCAGGGTATTGGTCTTAAATTAATGTTCGTGTGACAAGAACAATTCAAGGAAACATTTGATGAGGACTAAGTCCTCCCACTCTAGGTGAATATGTTTGGTCTCCCTCACACCACGGGAGGTATTCCATGCTAATAATTTAGTATAGATATTCAATAATTAAATTGATAAATGACCAGCTTGTTGATGGTATCAAGGAAGTTGAGATGGTAAAGCGTTAAGGACATAAATTAATTTAAAATGTGAATAATTGTGTGTGTGCGTCTGTGTGTGTGTGTATGTGTGTCATTAAGTAAATGAAACAACTTATGTAACAAGAAACAAGAGCCGAGAAGTAATAAAATAATAGACAGAGAAAAACAAAAAGAAGATCAAAAATAGACACACAATGTATAGTTAGAATTCACATATAGATAACCCTCACCAAATATATTATAGAAAGTGCCATAACAAGTATAGCCACTTCTATAATTAACAAAGGAAATCTTTAAGAAATAAACACATATCAATAGTATAAATATTGAAACATAGATATTGCTAGATATATTGTTGCAAGTTAACATTGGTTAGGCCAAACATATTCTTGTACATATGTTGAACCATAAGCATATTAAATTAACACAAACTATAATAGATGAAAATCACATAGCAAATAAGGACTATTTTCATCAATGAATAGAATAAGACCTCAGAGTCATACTCTTGAAGCCTCATCCTATAAATCTTAAATAAAAACATCTCAACTAACTCACTCAATAATATGGTATCAAAATAACGAAGGTAATCAAGTATAATAGATGCAATTTGAATCATAAATGAAGTTTATAATTAGACAACATCTAATTCTGCATATAAATATACAACATTAAGAAGAAATTTGAACATTCATTTAGAAAATTCATAAAAGAGGCATTCATGTTAAATGATCAATATGTGCATCAAGTACATTTAGAATGTATCCTTGTGTAGCTGACCCCCTCAAAGTGAGAAATGAGATCTTATATACAAAAAATAAAGTAATTGAATGATATTAATTGTCTCTTAAGAACATGGAACTGAATTGAAGTATACAAAATTAGAAGGGTGGCTGACTAGTATTCTTCTGCTTCACGGGTTTCTTCATTTTTCTAAGTTCATGTTGGAGCAATGACCATAATCTAAATATTTGGGATAAGCACAGTCCTTCTTCTAGTATTAGGGTAAAAGGTCATGGAATTTGTATCTTAGAGTCAAACTTGCTCACTTGTCAATTGTAGAGGAGGCACTAATGTAGTAGCCTTCATAATTGAGGCCAATATATTCGACCTTCAAAATCCTTTCTTTATTTAAAAAAAAAAAAATCCGTTCAAATTATGCTAACCAACGAATTGACTTCAGCTTTTCCCTAACCGATATTAGGTTTGATTTAATCTTGTAGTTGGCTTTAGGAATTTGTTGTACCATTGTGTCCAGTAAAGTTAGAATTCTAATTCTCAAAGGAAAGAATCTAGTATGGCTTGACTTGTAATAGCCCCTTATTCATAATACAAGAAAGTTTTGAGATCACATTTCAACTTATTCAATTATTCATGAAAATTTTGTTCTGTTATCCATCCCTTGTTGGTCCATAAAGAAGGAAAATAAAATCTTTGAATGTAATTCCATTCAATTATAAATATTTCGATACTTTCCATAGCCTTGGCAACTTCATCGCTTGTTTCTTGAAGTAGTCTCTTGTATTCTTTGACAAATGTCAGTGCTACAATGTGTTCTTCCCTATTCAAAAAATTCAAACATTGTAATTCTTGATCAGTTAGAGAATCATAAAGATCAACAATGGAATAAAAATATTTGAATCTTCCTTGAACTATGGGAATCATATTTTTTACTTCTTTTTTCTAATTATAGATTGTATTATTTTCACAATTGTCCAAAAATTTATCATAAGGCTTCAGTAAAAGAAATTTATCATTAATCATCAACCATATTTTGTTGTTGAATTTTAGTAGCATTTACAAATTGGATTATGTAAGACATTTCTGCAAGGATTTAACTTCTTCATGTTATGCATTAGCAAGGCTTGTAAACCTTCAATGTTTTAGTTCTTGGTTTCAATAATATTTTTTATTTCTAGTATTTCAACCTTTCTCTATTGTTTTAATCTATCCATTTTGGCTTCAAGGAGCCTCGCTCTGTCAGAATTTACATTTCCTGATGAATTATTCTCTGGGGCTTCGTCCAAAGTGTTCTTAAATATCTTGACCTCTTTAGAATGTATTTTTTCCTTGCTATTGAGCTCTTCAATTGCTTTATTAAGTCTTTCTGATAATTATTTACATTTGGCTTTGTTAATGTCCAAAGTCTTCTTTAGTTCCTGTAACTTATTTTCTTGTATTTCCTTTTGCTGGAAATTTTCCACCAAGTGGGTCATGTAATAGTCTTGTATCTTGGTCCCTACTTTCAAGTTATTAATTTCTTTATTCTTTAATTACAATAGTTCTTTGGTCAGAGTACCGTATTTGGGCATCCCAGATTGTTTAATTATTTGGTCCTCTAGTTATTTAATTTGATTTAACCTAGTTTTCACAGCTATTCAAGAATAATTCAATTGTCCTTGTACGTTGGTAATGATTTTTTGATACTTATTATTGTTGGTTAATGACTCCATTAATCTACTTTCCAGTACCTCCCTAGAATATCTATGTCAATCGGCTATGTATGTATCATCTATCTTAGAGAGGTTAATGTCAATTAAAGTGGCTCTTGATCCAAGCACCTATACACCTATATCTGACACCGGGTGGAACACTGTCAAATTAAGCATATTCTTGTCAAGATCAGTTGTTGTCAAAAATATGGGTCCTCTCTGATGCACATATTTTTTTGTTATTAGAATTAACTCCATTCATTTGGTATCTATCAGTTTTTCTGATATAACAGAATTTTCTACTCGTATGAGACTTTCCCTTTAATCCTTTGCCTTAGTATCTTCTAGTGTCTACTCAATTTTTTTTATCATTTCATAGTTTTCTTTGTGAAAATCAATGGCTTCTTTTTCACTCTCTTTAATACTTCTTATAGAATTTAAAGTTGGGGATGCCTATTTTATATTAACCTACACAAATTTTCTCTTAAGTGGTTTCTCCTATAGGTTGATGGTTGCACTATCTATATTCGTCTTAGAGGCTTTGGATGAAGATTGTTCATTTGGGTCTTCCTCAACAAAGCCAAGCCGAATCATGACTAACTCATATATCTTCATAGCATCTGTATTTTCCTTATCCACAATATCTTTTTTTCCACAGGAAAAATCGTAGCTTCTATTAATAAAAATAAAAGTTACCTGTTGCATATGTTAAGTGCATATTCAGATCAGCAGTGAAGTTATCAATAGATAGCAGTAATGTAGAAAAAATAAATACATCCGATAAGTGCCTCATAAGTACATTTTGTGGATCAGCAATCAATAGTCTATGTACATATATACTTTATGTAACTGAAAGCAAAATTCAAAAAACAGCAGCAACCTCTAATGGGGATTCAACCCCATCCAATGATCAGGTACAAAAGGACGATGAAAGTACTGATAATATGAATGATAATTATGTTCCTTAATCTCCATGTGTGCGGTCAATAGATGCAAAGCCTCCTTGGAAAGGAGATCGGAAATTGTGCTACTCTCCCTATAAATGTGTCAATAAGAAATATGATCAAAATATGCTTTGTGTTGCAGTACATCATCCAAAAAATTTTGCAATGTGTGTATGTGACAGTTTGTTTGTTTGTTGAACCAGTCAATGATAATTTTGGAATTGCCAAATATTTGTAGAGCATGAACATTTTTTGTGATGGTGAATTGAAGGAGGTATAGTAGACATGAGAGTTCAGTATAGTTATTAGTGCCACGTCCAAGTCCAATCTTGACTTTGTAGAAATGGTGGGGTGAGTGATGAAGTAGGAAACCACCACCACAACCATGTATTTGTGTAGATCCATTAAAACAGGCCCAAGGTTTAGATATGTCAATAATCTCAGGGGAGATAACTCGAGGCTGTGGAGGGGGTGGATCATCATGTACCAAGCGGTATATGGAAATAATGCGAGCAGCAGATGAGGGCCAGTGATGTGATGTATTATGGAATATGGTCTGGTTGCAGTCCATCCAGATGCTCCAGTAGATTAAGATAGGAAAAATACGTAGCTTATGGGGTTGTGTAGATGTCTACCAAGTCTCCCATGCTTCTGTAAGGGAAATCCCCTCCCAACGAATATTATTATTAATATAGGAGTGGATAAGATACCAGAGTTCATGTGTAGCATTACCATGAACAAATAGATGAATTGTATCTTCAGCAGTCGCATTACAAAGTGGGCATCTATGGGGACCAATATTTGATCTTTTCCGCAGGTTGGCCCCCGTAGGAATTTTATCAGTGAGAATGCACCACATGAGGAGCCTAGATTTTTCAAGTCCCTTTAATTTCCAGATATTGCGCCACCATGGGAGTAAGGATTCAGGTCTATGTGATCTATAAATATGAATATACCCCTCTTTGGGAGTGTATAAACCCTGTTTTGAGATAGTCCAAATGAGTTCATCATCCCGGTCGATAATTTTGACACGTGAATCCCTTAATGCATCCAGATAAACAATCCATAGCACTACCCATTGCAGTTGGAGTTGTAGTTCCAGGTGATCTAACCAACCTTGAGTGAATAGGGTGGTGTGATTTCTGTCGGCAATGTGGTTGAGTGTCCTATATCCAGCTCAATTGAGGGAGTCAATAAGTGCAGGCGGGAGGAGGTGGGAATTTCCACAGCCTGACAAAGGATCCCATCCAATACAAACCCTGGAACCATTACCAATTTTCCATGCCAAATCAACACTGATGTGCCAAATAGAGCCCAGGACAGCACGCAAAATTGTTGAACAGCTGGGATAATGTACCAGTAGTTGACGAAGCCATTCAAGTGGATTTAGAGGGTGGATATATTTATGTATGACCACTCTGGTCCATAAATTGTTGCCAGTAAGAATCTGCCAACCAAGTTTTGCAACCAGTGCATATCCAAAGGTCAGAAGATATTTGATACCCCTCCCCCCGCCCCCCCCATCGCTTAGGTAAAGAATTACGAATCCATTTAGTCCAAGGAAAAGTGTGACCTTCTTTAGCACTGAGCCATAGAAATTTTCTATAGATCAACTATATCCTGTGAATTATTCCTTTAGGTATCCAAGCCAGCGACATCCAGTAAACCTGAATGGCCCCTAAAACAGATTTGATAAGTATCAGTCGACCAGCCCTTGACAGAAAACGATGACTCCAGTTGTTCAGTTGTTTTTCGATCTTGGTGATAAGCCAATTCCAATCAACATTTTTATAGCCCACTGGTTTAAGGTAAAATCCCAAGTACTTCAGTCTGTCATCAAATATGGTAAGGGTAAATGGGAATCTATGATGTGCATAATGGATCTCATGTGGTGAGCATCCATGACATGTCAAAGTATATTTGTTGTTATTGCAGTGCATACCAGTGGCGGTACAAAATAGTTATAGGATAGATCTTACCACAGTAGAATCACCAAGTGTTCCATTGAGGAAGAGTATGATATCATCAACAAATATTAGGTGTGTGAGCACACAGTTTGCCGATACGCAAATGTATTTCATTCTGCCCCATTCCCTTTCATAAATAATACATCTACTGAGGCCCTCCATGATTAGTAGAAAGAGAAGGGGGGATAACAGGCACCCCTATCGAAGTCCTCGTTCGGCATGAAAGAAATTTTTTGCAGCCCCATTAATGAGAAAACTAAAAGAAACTGAGATAATGCAACACATAATCTAATTAATAACATGTACAGGGAATCCCAGATGAGTAAGAAGCATGTGAATGTAGAGCTAGCTAGCTTGATCAAAAGCTTTTTCCAGATCTATCTTGAGGATCATCCCTTTGATCTTCTTAGTGTGCATAGTATGTAGTCCTTCTTGTGCAATGCCTATAGCATCATGGATCAGTCGATTCTCAAGGAATGAAAATTGTTCAGGTGAGATGTAATTAGATAAAATGGGCTTTAGCCGATTAGCAAGAATATTAGCCATAATCTTGTAGATACAGTTGCATAAATAAATGAGACAAAAATATTTGAAAGTAGTGGGATGATCAGATTTGGGGATAAGGGCAATGAAGGTACCATTAAAAGCCTCATAGATGTGCCCAAATTGTCGGGTCTCTTCCACCACCTCCAGAAGGTCTTGTCCCAGTAGTTCAAAGAATGATAGATAAAACTCCACAGACCATGCATCAGGTCCAGGGCTCTTGTCATTTTTGAACCATTTAAGGATAGATTCTAGTTCCTCCATCATTACAGGTGTAATGAGGTCCTGAGCTTCTGCGGGATCCACATATCTAGGAAATAGAGAGGCCACCTTGATGATTTCATCCAGTGAAGGTTGCAGAGGAGCCTTATATATATCTCGAAAATGATTGATGCCCTTCTGTGCAAGTTGTGAGAAAGTAGAAGCAGTGGTGCCATCCTTGTTTTCAAGTTCCCAGATGGTATTGATGGCCTTTCAGCCCTTTGAATATTGATGGAATAATTTGGATTTTTCATCACCTGCTTTGATCCAATTTGCACGACTTTTCAGTCGCCAAACTTCATCTCGATTTTGAAGGATATTTAGGCGATCAAATTTTAGTTTAATAAGTTGTGATTTCTCATCTTCTGTCACAAAACCTCCCCCGATAGAGCATTCCAATCTGTGGATATCATGTTCAATAGTTGTGAGCTCTAGTTCCTCCATTATTTTCTTATTCCTAGCCCAAGTAATTGACTTATTTTTAATGGAGAGAATTATTTGTGCAAATATGGAGGATGGTGAATGAAGGCTCTGTGGTGGAGGGAGTCTCCACTGAGTATTCACTAAATTGATGTAGTCTGCATATTGTAGCCACACATAGCAGAATTTGAGAGGTGTGGCTGGCTTGTTGAAGGCCTCAGTGATTTCCAAATATATCAGAGAGTGGTAAAAGATACCACCTGAGCCTATCCATTGTCTAAACGAGCCAAGAGTGTGAAGTAAGCCTTCGTTAATGAGGAAGCGATCAAGCCTGCGAGCAACCATATCAACCCCAATGCACCTGTTGCGCTAGGTAGGAGAAGGAGAGGTTATGAGGGGATCCACCATTTGATAGGTAGATAGAAGGTGTCTAAAGAAATTAGAGAGTGGATCCACATGTGAATTAGGTCCCCAGGACTCAGAGATCCCAAGGGTGAAATTCAAATCTCCAGCCAAAATAATATTGTCAGAATGCAACACTGATGAATTCATAAGAGAGGTCCAGAACTGCTACCTGTTGGTATAAGGTCCATAGGCATTAATGATACAAAATTGAAGGCTAAGAGCTTCCAAAAATACATCCATCGCCAGAATGTAATCCCTCCCCCAAACATTCAGAAGTTTAATATGTTGGGAGTTGATACAAAGGGCCAGTCCACCCAAGCAACCATTAACATCGATGACATGGATGGTCCATGAGGGGAGAAAGTTCTAGAATAAAAATTATGGAAGTACCATGAGTTTCCTGAAGGAGGATGACGTATGCAGATGTCGAAGTCAAGAGGTGCCTAAGAGAAAGGTGCTTAGCAGGGCTAGCAAGCCCTTGGCAGTTGAAAGAGAGACAAATCATTGAGAAACCAAGAGAGGGGATTGTCTTGCTCTAAGGATCCCATCAATGGAGAGTTGACTGCCAGAGGCAACCTCAATATCGTCTTGTAGGATGGCCTTCAAAATGTGTGAGTGACGGTCGCGAGTGGACTTGTGCAGAGATAAAGGAGTGCTAGGATGAGGTCCAATTCCAGTCGGAGTGTAAATACGAGGGCGCAAATTGTAGGAGTGGGTGGAAGAGGATTCAGATGGTTCAACAGTAATAGTTGGGATGGATCGTGATGGGGGAAGTGTAGAAGGTGCAGGTGATGAGGGGAGAGGAGGTGATAGTGAAAGGCTAGGTATGGAAGGGGGTGTGGGGGTAAAAAGGAAAGGTGAGGAGGATGGGGGACAAATAATGGAAGTGGTAGAGAATCCAGCCAGAGAGGCCTCCGTGCACTGAAGAGATGCAGTAGACAAAAAAGATAAAAATGAGAAGGGAGGTAAAGAGAAAGTACCAGAGTCCGGTGAGAGACCAATAAGTGTAGCAGCAGTCATAGATCAAGTGACCCTATATGGGGCAACCACATCCTCCTGAGAAATGTCCTCCTACGAAGAGGTAATGGGAGTCGAAAGGAGGCCGGACATTTGTGCCTGACGCTACAGCAAGACCGATACCAGTTCCACATGTTGATATCCTCCTAGAGAGCCAATAACAGATGCCTGTCCATTTAATGAACAATATTTAAATACATGTCCAACTTTGTGACAGCGACGACAGCAAAACGGTACCCCTTCATAATCCAGTATCTGTGTCCAGGTAGTATTGCGCTATTGAATTTTGAAGGATTCTTCAAGTCCTTCCCTAGTATCTAGATGTACCAAAATGCGAGCAAATGCCATCTTGCCTGATTCAATATATGAGCGATCATGGTCCAAATATGTGCCCAGAATATTACCAATATCACTGAAGATCTTTTTGTTCCATAAATGTAGCAGAAGACCAGGAAAATGAACCCAAATAGGTCCCGCTCCCAATGGTTCATGTTCAGGATCAAATAAGGGGCTCCAATGCTTCAGAAGCACTGGGGCCATCTCAATGTGCCAGTATTGAGATAATACCAGATCTGTAGGGTCTCTGGTTGTGAAATGGAGGGAAAACTAGCCCTTAGTAAGAGTATGAATGGTTGGGAGCTCATGTAATAGAGCACCCCAGATCTCTTGAACCCACTATTTCAGTCTTTTAACCCCATAGTTTCAGCCACAGACACGCCCCACCACTACTTTATCCACAGTGCCCATTATATCTTCCATCTGAACTCCTTCACCTAGGGTGAGGAGGTTGCCACGATTACATGACCGCACACATTTTTTGTAACGGGGGGCACAAGGAGGAGGTACAGGAGGTAGGGATGCGGTGTCGTCCGAGGTAAGCGAAGGAGGCATCGAAGAGACGAGATGGGGATGAGGGGAAGCGGGTGGGGGAATGTTAAAGTGGCCAGATGGGTAGCGAGGGGGGGTAGCGACAGGGTCGTGAGTGGTGTTGGGGTGATGGAGGGGTTGGGTAGAGTGCAAGGGGGGAAAATTTGTGTGAGGGGGAGATGAGGTAATGGGAGGCTGAGGTGTCGGAGCGAGTGAGCAAGGGTAGGTGAAAGGGGGAGTAGCCGCTGAGAGAGGGAGGGTCTTTGAGAGAAATGCTAATGTTGCAGGGGACGGAGGACAAAGGTCCGGAGAGGAGATAAGGTCTATATCTATAGCAGACAGAATGGCTGGGGAATGTATGGGTGAGTATGAAAATGGAGTGGACCCTGAGAAAGAAGAACAAGTAAATGGAGAGGATGTGGGGTAAGAAACATACATACCAGATGAAAAACAATGAGCAAGGGTCCAAATGTCCACCTGGGCAAATGGGTCCTCCAAATAATCCACCAATTGTTCATCTTGGGCTCCCTCCATTGATATCCCCAATAAAAATTCGTTAATGCCAGATTCCAACCGTCAGTGGGAGTAAAACGGTCATGAGAAAATGGTAGAGTAACAGTATTGGACAGTAAACATGTCACCAGAAGCAAAAACAACGGGTTTTTCACAGAAGATAAACTTCTGATAGCTGTTGCGTTCCAATGCAAAGAACGGGTCAATAAAACTGTGCCAGGTCACCGTTGAAATTTGATGGACATGGTCGAGGGTTCAACAAGGTGCCAGTCAAAATGACGGGTAGCCGGATAGTGCGCCATAGGTGGTAAAGGAAAAGTGTGCCCCCATGAAATACCGTGAAAAACAAACCCCAGTGAGTGTCGCCATCTAGTCATTGTAGCTAATCAATGGTCGTCACCATGCTAAGTCACAAAAGGTGAAACCCTAGGTGCTGCCATGAGAACCAGCTCCGCTCATGCTCAAAAATTCATTTTCTCGCTTAACTCTCTCAACTCTCCTTATCCACAATATCATATTTAGTATTAACGAGTTTTTCTATTTCAGGCCTTGACACATGAGAGATTGCAGGAAAACTAGCTGAATTTATTACTTATGAAATAATCTGGAAAGGATAAAATCGCCAGGATATATACTTTTTCCAATCCAAATGTCAGCAATTACCTTTCAATCATAGATAATACATTCTTATGTTTAATTATCAAATCACCCACAACAAAATGTGTTACGATCAATGCCTTTTTGTTTTTTGATACAAAATAAAAATCATTTAGTTGTATTCTCTTCCTGGCTAATTCTAATCCAAACAACTAAATTGGAATGAATCTAGGAAACTTATAGGGTACACCCTCAAATCCATATGCGCAGATGATAGTAGGATCGAGCATTAAAAACATTGTCCAATTCTAGTCTCTTGTGTTAAATAAATAATCCTCCTAGATTTAATGGAAATCCTATGAGGAATTTTTTGAAGGAGCTTGATTTCTAAATAAAAAGAAATTGTTCAATAAACTTTGGAAAACCACTTAGTACTCTTCCCAGATACAATACTAAATACCAAGAATCAATCAGCATTTTTTTTCTCAAACTATCTTTGTAATATTTAATTAAGCCGATGAAGGAAATGAAACTTGGATAATTAAATAATACCAGATGGACTAGATCAGTACAATGCCTAAAAATGAACCATTGGGATGTTCCATTAAGGTCCAAAAAAATGGCTCTCTCCAGATAAGCAGGAAAATTTATGAAAACCTCGTTGGGGTTTTGGAGCACCTATTTCATGAACATTAACATGGCCTCATCCAATTTTAGGTCATCAAGGTACCCTTGAATGAAATCCAAGAGCAAGGCCAGGGTTTGATAAAGGGGTTTTAGTGAATGAGTTGGGATAGGTAAGCAGAAGGTTATAAAATATTAGGGATTGTTCACTAAACTCTATAAGAAATTGAGTTTCCCTTCATCATCCCAGATTTCAAATTTTTTATTTAAGTCTCTATTAGAAAAGACATTTCCAAAAGCGGGTAAATTAAACATTTTAGCAAAATATCTTTGGGACACCTCAAGAAAATGGTTATGAGTTCCCGGGAAGAGAATTATTATGGTATTGGGTTGGGAACTTTCTATTAGTGGCATAATGGATTTAGGGTCGTAATGGAATGCAAGTAAGGTGGCTTGCATAATTTCAACTTGAATTAAATATGGTTCTACCTAAATTTCATCCCCTCTCTCCAGTTATCTCCTCAAGGCATAAATATATTTTTGAGTTATGACAGTGTGTCTCTAACATGAGACCAAGCGTCGAAAAAATTGTCCTAAGCCAAACCTTCAGTCATCTAACACTCCGGATTTTAAATATTTTATCAACAATTTTGAAATATTATCAGATGAAAGCGTGGGTACTCATCTGAAACTATACCACTCTTCTCACTAGTTGACAAGTTTCGAACAGTGGTCTAGACTGAAATTGTTGCGAAGTAGCAAGAAAATAATGAAAATGGGCTATGGTAAACCTTTAAAATTGAGTATGTTATGAAATTAAATGGAGTGTACGCCACCTACTAAATAATTAATGAAATGTCAATGCATGAATGCATTGAATATCGGAGCTAGCATTAAACATCTCGTCAAAATGCAAATTGGGGAAAGTTCGCACAAATACGTGGAGTTTCGAAGGATTTTGAAACCATCAAATCAGCAAAGCTTGGTCGTCAGATCATTTTTGAGTGGTAAAGAGGCACTAAATTCACTGCATATCTACAACTGAAAATACTAAGGGTCATAGGATCAAATGTACAGGAGTTTTGTGATTGCTTTAGGTGCATAGGACTAGTTTAAACCGTGAGCAGGTTGACACCCAAATCAATGAGATTCATCAAATGTGGGCGTCTGCGTCCGTTGATGGATTTCGGGCGAAAGGGTTGCGCTCGATAGGAAATGCACAAGTCCACAATTCATATTATTATTATTCTTTCTTTCTTTATTTATTTGTTTGTTTATTTGTTGAAAAGGTAATAATAACCCTTTTTTTATTAATTGACATTAAAAAGAAACCTGAGGACCGAACAAGCACACTCCAAAAAATATAAAGGCATGGTGATTAGTATAATTGAGAATGTTCTTGGTTATAATAGAGGGAAAATAATATGGTACGAGCTATCCATTGCTCAAAAATGCAAAGCTAGTTGCTGTAGACATTGAGGGAATTGATTCAACTTTAGAAAAATCAATTTTGTTAAAGGAGCATGAGAATATGATGATTGATGAATTTTCTAATGAAATGTTGATAAGAACAGGTATATATGATCCAATGATATATATTGCAAAAAAGTTTTTTTATGAAAAGGTTGTGATGGAAGCCAATAACAAAGAAGTTGTAACAAGTGAACAATCATAGAATGAAGAGAAATAGGTTGTTTTGGGCATTGACAATGGGATTTTGTGTGAGAAACCTCAAATTTATGTTTAAAATGGTAAGAGTAAAGATTGTTGTGAGTGAGTTTTGAAAGAGAACGTATTTTTTTATATGAGAAAGGAGACGCATAAAGAAACAAAGCAGGTACAAATTCATGCATATGAGACACAAAATGAGATAGTGGACTACACATATGTGGAAGAAAGGTAGGAAAGATAAAACAATAAGAAGACAAATTTCATTAAAGTTTTCCTAACATTTATATACATGACATTCATTTTAACGATTGAGGATGGGCTTCAATATCCTAATGAAAAAATTGTTTTATTTAACATGTTTCCTTCATTTGTAAGTGAAATAAAAAAAAATGCAACAGATTAAAGATCAAAACCAAAGAATAAATCATGAAAAGACTTCAATCATACATAATATATTATTATGTTTTGATCAATTTTAAGAAGAAATAAAGTTTCCATATCAAAACATTAAAGTGCAATTGAAAATCAAAGCATATGTGTTAACAATTAACATGGACGAGACAAAAAAACTGAACTAGCGGAAAATGCCTAATCCCTTGTGTTGTAATATATTGATCTCAAAATCTGAATTTATAATACATCAATGACCATTCTAGATATTCTATATCTACATATAAATCACACTGACAGATCACCAATGTATCATCATAACACCTCATAAATATAAGAATTGCAAGTCATGACAATTGTATTCTTAGACTTTGTGATTGTCTAGGGACTCACAGTCTAGCATTCCCCCTTAGTCACAAGTCTAAATAATTGTACAACAACCTTTATTATCTTAAATTGGAAACTGTTGAACTGATTTTCGATAAATTTATGCTTGAAAAACTGTCAATATTTGAATATTTGGAAGTGAATAGTTGTTATGTCTGAACATTTCCCTTGAATAATTGAAATGGTTTTCTACTGAGGGGACTAGTTACTATGTTGGAATTCCCAATTTCCAACTAAATGTTGATAATAATTTGAAACATCAAGCCTTATATCTGATGTTCCACCTATCAGGTGCAAGGTGGGAAGTTCTTTTAATAGTTCATTCTAGAAGGATCCAAGGTAGGGCTTTAGATTCTTTAGGTGGTGCTTTTTCTAGTTGACTAGTAACCATATTCCATGGAAACTAGTGGTTTATGGTTTACAACTAACCAGACTACTTTAAATAATGTGGTGTTTTATGGATAACCACTAACCAATATCATTTAAACAAGGTGGTGGTTTTTTGGATGACCACTAGCCAATCTGATTTCAATATTGTGGTGGTTTCTCGATAACCACTAACCAACTTCAATTTCCTCAATTTACTCCCCCCCTTAAAGGTGTAGGAGAGTTTATTTTATCATTTTTCTCTCCTAATTTAGGTGTGGAGAGTACCATATTTTTTCTAGAATAATGTGTTGAAATTTGTTTTTCTTTGTTCACTTATTCAAGTAGCTTTGTCTTTACCTCTATTTTAACTAGACTATAAGATTAGTGTTGTATCTTCACTTCTTGGTTCCATATCTAGGAATTTATCCATCCATATTGATTTAATTTCTATATTTCTTCTAATTTTGACATCTTTTTGATATGTGATTTGTCTTCCCACAATGAGGACAAGGATGGATAACAAAACAATGACTCTCCATGTGACCATTTCTCTAACAATGTTGTCACTTTTTATCAATATTTTGAATATCTTCAAGGAATCCTACACTCAAAATAAATTGGTTTGGAGTAATTTGGAATATAAAAGATATCATCTTTGGTGTAGCCTAATCCATACCGATTTTTTTTAATGATATTGCTTCCCATAGTCTTACAACCATCCTGGAAAGACCATTTTCTTGTTCTTTGTCTTCTTCACAATTGTGTTTGTTACTATCGTTGTTATCCTATGCTTCATTCATTTGATTCCATCAACTAGTTTGTATCACACTAAGCATCAATCATGTATTTTGATTATTAGTTCATTGGTATCACTTGTTACATTAAACTATTGAATAAGGTCCTTTGTATCACATTTCACAACACTTTTCTTTATTATCTCCTTTGTGTCACAACTTGCATCAGTGGTCTAGATGAATTCATTTGTATCACAAGATGCATTAACCTTTTCTACTATATCTTTTGTATCAAAAATTGCATATACCTACATTGTAGATGCTACATCAATAATATCATCAATTTGATCCCGATTTTCTCTTAATTTAGTCGGAATAACGTCAAGAAATTGGTCCTTCATATCTATTTATTTTTTAAGATATTTTATAGATGTTAGTGTGTCAACCATTTGATCAATTATGGTATGATTTTTATTTAATTTCAACTAAATTACTTTAATTTTATTATTTAATTCATAGTATCACTCTTGCAAATATTTAATTTAATGAGATGTGTTTAGAAGGAACTTTCCTCCTTTAACAATTTGTGCTTGATACACTCTCTTTCTTACGTGTACTTGCTCGCTTTCTTACTTGTACTCGCTTGCTTGCACTTGTTCCCTTGCCCATGCTCGCTTTATTTTTATGTTATTTATGTCAGGTACTACTGATAACGCACCCTGAACTTTGATTATGATCTTGAATTTGATGACTCACTTGACTTTGTTACAATGACTTGAATTTTGATAGCACTGGTTGACTCACTTGACTTGGACCCCTTCAAGGAATTATGTAGTAATTCATACAAGAGCACACAATTTTTCCTTAGACCCCCTTATTCCATTTTTGGGTGGTCTAGGACATGTGATCTGAATAAATATATGATTTTATTACAATATTTACTTGCGATCAAAAGAGATATTGAATAATAATAACACTACAGGGATATTGAATTCCAAGATTTACTTTAGCTTTCAAGCCTTCAACCTTTCACCTATGGCGATATGAAAAAAAATCTCTATAAATAAAAAATTTAGAATCTACCTTTGAATCAAAAGTTTACAATTTCCTTACACATTTAAATCATTTACCAATGTGAATGGATGGTAGGATGGGGAAGCGAACGAGGGCGGAGATATCAGTGGCATTGTGGCCTCGAACCCGTGACCTCTAGGTCACCTAACTGTTACAGGGTTCCCCGCCTGGTTATTTGTGCTCACAGAGCGCCCTGACCCCATTACTCACCAACGACATTGAACACTGTAACGGTTTCACTCATCCTGCGGCATCGACCCTTTATAGACGGTTACCAGTTTTTCTTAACGGTTTTTGGGGGCTGACAATGGTAGGGTTCCTGGATGAGGAGCTCATAGATTATACTGAGGACCCCTACACCTCAAAGGACATCTGGTGGCTGACCTCCCAGTTCTTTGCGGGTATGCATGTTACCCATCCCGCATCTTCCTAATTTAATCATTCTGTAGTGTTTGGGCCCTCATCTTTTGCACCCACTCCAGACCACTCTTTTTCCACCCTCGACTCATTCCTTGTCCTCGAACTCTCTTATGGGTCCCCTATTATACTCTTTGATGTTGACCTAGACCTCATCTCCTCCCCGGACCTCTGTCCATCGTCCCCTGCCTCCCTATCCTTCCTCTCACAAAATTTCCCCCTGTCATCCGTGGATCCATCGGCATCGTTTCCTTGGCCCTCCATGTTGTATCCTTTTCCCCCATCATCCGCGCCACACACCCTCACCTCTGCCCCTACCCCACTGACTACCCCCCTACCACCTTCGCCTTCATCCTCGAACCCTCAGACCTCTCAAGCTTCCCTTCATCAACCCTCAGGTAGTTTCAATATCTCTCCCCCTGACCTAATCCACCCTCCCTTCACTACTATGCCCCCCCGCTCCTCATGCACCTAGGTGTACTAAGTGTTTCAAGGTGTGAAACTGAGGTAGTCTACTCATGCTCGGAGAAGGAATACAGATGGTCGATGTTTTAGGCACTGTGGATAGAGTTCTGGTCGAACGAGTCTATGGCCGCAACTATGGTGCTAAGCGAGTGCGACAATGGGTCACTAATATATGGGGTGACCTACTACAAGAACTTCCCTCGATCCATACCCTTACTAAAGGTTGGTTTACTCTCAAGTTTTCTTTGAAGTATCCTATTGATTGGGTCCTTTCGCAGTAATGGCATATTGAGATGACTGCAGTTCTCCTCAAGAGATGGAGACCCTTATTTGACCTAGAACATGAAAAATTGGGGGCCGGTCCTATATAGGCTCGTTTACCAGGTCTCCCTATACATCTATGGACTGAGGAGATTTTTACCAACATTGGAAATATATTGGGGACCTATCTAGACCATGACCACACCTACATTGATTCGGGCAAGATGGCATTCTTGTTCATCTGGACACTAGGGAGGGATTGGAGGAGTCCTTCAAAATACCATGGAAAAACACCACTCGGATCTAGATCCTTGATTATGAAGGCATACCATTTAGGTGTCGACGATGCCACAAGGTGGGTCATGTTTATAAGGATTGTCTTTTGAATTTCCTCGCCTCCAGTGCACATACTTCGGTTGGAAATCAGACTTTGGAACCATTCTTTGTATCCCTTCACAGACAGGCTCAGTTAACTGGCTTCCTCTCGACTCTTTTGACTGCACACATGGGAACCGCCACTCAGGATGATGCTCGTGCTACAGCCAGGATCACTCGATCCATGACTGCGGAAGCTTCCTCTAGGCACTCTCTGGGATCTGGTACCTCTCCTCTCCCTCCTCTCTCTTTTACATCACTTCAATCTTCTATTACATCTCATTTGATCACAGCAGCCTCACTTTTTGTCATTCATGTATCATCGATTACCTGTCCCCTCATCTCATCCCCTATTTTTTTCTCCCCCACCCCCCCGACCATCATTTCCCTCACTCTCCCATTCCCTCCTCCCCTCTCCCCGCTCCCCCATCCTCCCACCACCTCCCCTCCTCCTCATCTACCTTGGTGGAAGAGTCCCTTCATTCCTCCGCCTCCCATCCTTATAATCTTCATCCCTGCACCATTGCACCTACTGTTCTGGGGCCCTCCCTCAGCCTTTCCTCTATTCAGGCTAAACTTCCCCGAGGTCGTCACTCCAATATCTCCAAGGCCATTCTCCAGGTCGGCCTTGATGTCTCCTTTGGCAAGAAACTCTCCATAGAAGGGATTCTTAGAGCAAGACATGCCCCTGGTCTGGTTTCCAAATGAAGTGCCTTTCTTTTAATTGTAAAGGTTTGTCTAGCCCAGCCAAGTGCCTTGCCCTTCGATGCCTTATTGAATCTCTATCTGTGGACATTATCCTTCTTCAAGAAACCCTTGCATCTTCATAATCATCCATCTGCACGCTCTCTGCCCTCCTCCCCTCCTGGTCCTTCCACACACTGGATTCTTAGGGAGATCGGGTGGCCTTGCTCTCGACTTTAATCCGAGGACCATTAATCTCCTCAATTGTTGGGGCCGGGAAGGGACACTTGCTACAGATATCATCTTGGAGGAACTTGGCATGCAATTCAGAACCATAAACGTATACGGCCCCTGTCAACACTAGCAACAATTTTGGAGCCCACTTCTAAAATCCTCTCTTCTTCGAGCTGATAATATAATCCTTGTCAGTGATCTGAACTTCTCACTAGGGTTTGTGGAATCCTAGGGTTCCAATGCACAATCGGATCCACTCTCTGATTTTTTCCGACATCAACTTGCTCTACATCAGTTGGTGGATCCTATTTTTGCCTCCCCCACACCCACTTGGCGCAATCGACGAACTGGAAATACATGGTTTCCCAAATACTTGATAGATTCCTCACCAAGGAGGATCTCGTATAGTACTTGGGCTCCTTCAGGAAATGGGTTGGATCAGGGGGCATATCTCATCACTCCCCCGTCTACCTTGAAATATCAAGCGCTTTCCACAAACCTGCTTCCCCATTCAAGTTTTTCTCGGTGTGGCTACAGGACGAGGGATTTATTGACATAGTAAAAAATACCTGGAGAATTTCTCAGCTTCCCGGTGATCACTCAGCCTCCTCCCTTTTCGCACATAAACTCCATCTTGTAGAAATTTTAATACAGTTATGTATTGATTGGATTCTCCTGATCTAAAAATTTAATCCTTATGTTAAATACATAATCCTTTCACTTAATTCTTTGCAGAAATTATTCGCCAATTGCAAACACATGAAGAAAAATAAATCACACATAACAAAATGTTTTACCGGGAAAGCTTAAAGCTAAAAATCCCAACTATCATATATTATGTATATCAATGGATGATGAAACAATCTCATATATCTCATACAAAGCTCAGCTCATAGAGCTCTCAGTACAATATACAATCGTATCACATTGTCATGTAGAAATTTGCATATCTATGCACCAATTTCTTGCCTCCTGACAGCCTGCCTCCACTTCGCAATCCCTGCTGAAGAAGAACCCTGAATGAATTTGACCTTACTTTTATTTTACCGCGCAATCCTCATAAGCATCTCCAATGTGTGTGTAGATGCATTGAATGCATCACTATAGTCATATATGATAGTCCATCTCACCCTTTCACCTATCTCTCCACTTGGTCTCCACTGGATCTGACATGCAAGTAGTTAATTGTTGTATTTCTTCAGTTGCAAGTAAGACATTTTACTGTGTACTTATTGCTGACATCAGCACCATTTCATCACTATGGGTCTTCAGCTACATAACTAAGATAACCTAGGGTTTAATCCCATCAACTTAGCAAACTAAATAACAAATCACAGATAACTACTTTTCCAACTCACAGCAATCTCCGTTTTACCACGGCTTATAACCTAAGTCCTGGCATGAGTCACCAACCACCCTAGGAATTGCATAATTCCTTCAGCCCACTCGTGTGCCACATCTGTTCACTGAAATAAAGTGCTCCAAGAGAATAAGTTACTATTTATTGTTTGATTATTATTAAGGGCTAATAATAATAGACATGCATTCTATTTTTATATTTGTGATCTATAAATAGACTTCGCCCATCTTCTAAAAATAGAAACTCATCTAAAGATAGAATTTTCTCAACCATCTAGAATTAGTCTCCTGCTAATTTTAGAATATGCTCACCATTCTAAAAATAGACATACACCTAAAAATAGCTTGTGTGGGCCCCACCTAGTGTAGGTGCTTATTTTTCACTAGGATAAAGGAATGATGTTTCCGGATGCCACTTTCATTGTTTCTTGTTGCAAAAATTCAATACTCCCTCTCAACAAGAAAGGATTGTCTTTACATGCACCCTGCAATTCCATGCATCTGCCCTGCAACTCTTGTATGCAACACTTTCGAAACTGAATAGCCTCCAAACAACTGAATCAGTATAATGCATCTATCATCAAAGTCTTCTGACCTCTTCTTAGCTACTGCACATGTCTTCAGGAACCACTGTGCTGTTGAACTTTGCACTTGATGTCAACTCTGATCCGCACTCCAGTATCCAACACTGTCACTTTGATCTGACTGCATCAATCCCACTGATCATGCTACTTCTGCTCTGTGGGCGCCTCGTATCCAGGTTCAATTCATGAGATCCACACCATCTCAATGAATCCTGCCCAAAAATCGCTTCTTGGGATTACTCATGAATGTTGCCCCACCTCTGACCTAGTGGTATAGCTGCATGCATTCCCTCTGCCCATCTGGCTCAAAATTTCTCTGCATGAGTGGTTGCTCCCACTCCATGATCCTCATATTGTGGTTGCTCCACATCCCGAGGTTCACTCTTACCTGTATGCAAATCCTTCTCCCTCTTAAGCTTCAATTGCATGTCTTCCTCGCACTTCCTAACAGTAGGAAGCTTCGTATAAATCCCATCTACTTCAAGTCTATAGAGATTCTTAACTCGAATCCCAACCTTCTTGGCTTGCCTTGTTGCTTTTTGTCGCAGGAAAACTTTTCCTTCACTAAAGACAACATCATAGCCTCTATCCTCTAACATTGCCACTGAGATTAAATTCTTCTTTAAACCTGGAACATGCACAACATATTTTAAATGAAAGACTTTACCTGACACCCTCTGAAAGGTAATGGTACCAATGTCGGTTGCACTGTATCATCCATCTTCTCCCAACTCAACATGCATCTAGAGATCTTTCTCCACCAAGTCATTGAACAATTTCTCATCTCCCGTCATGTGAAAGGAAGCACCACTATCAAAGTACCACCCTAATCCTAATGCACTAGACACCATGCATGGGATCAATGAGAATTCAAGCTCAAATTGCGAGGTAAGGGCCTCACCAACTGCAGCTCTAGCAACCATCTTGTTCTTCTTCTTATGTGGAAAATTTGTGGCAATATGTCCAAACTTGTGACAATGAAAACACTTCACTTTGGACATGTGCTCCTTACCATCTTCTCTGGCCTCAGATCTAGAATGGAATTTCTTCCCCTTCTTCTTATTCACCTTGGCAGCCAAAGCACAATCCTCTTCATCATCATGCACATATAAAGAGCCATCCCTGGTGGTTCGCCTTATCTCCTCCTACACTAGATCCTACCACAGTCACTCCCAATCCAGCAGTTTCTCCCGTCCATTGACAAAGTCTTGATAACTGTGCCAACTCTTCAGAAACCCAAGGAGAGCCAAGCACACCAAGTCATCATTTGCAACACTGAATCCTACACTCCCAAGCTCATCCATGCATTGGACAAACTTTTTCAAGTATACTGAAATAGTGTCATTCTTCTCCATCTTGATTTCCATGAGTTTATCCTTCAGTGCCAATTTCCTATGGTCGTTGTTGCTTTGGAAAAGATCTATCAAAGCCTTCCACATTGTAAATGGAGTGGCTTTCCCATGAATTCTTGCCACAATATGGTCTTTCACACCTTCCAACAGAATCCTCCTTGCCCTTGCTACTTTATTTTTCCATGCGTCAAGTACTGTAGCATCTGCCGAAGTGGGCTTAGGAACATTGCTATCGATGAACTCCTTCAAGCTATTATCTTCAAGCACCGCCTCCATCCTGTCCTTCCAAGATATGTAGTTCGATCTTCCCTTGAGTGCATACTCCAACTGCAACCCATTGAAATCCATTTCAATGTTTACTCAATTTTCGCACCAAGAAATTCTTGCAGCAAATCCGAATTGTCCACCAGCACAAAACTCAGCACCGCTTCAATATTGCAATCTCCAGTGATCAACACTGATCCGATACCATGTATAAATTTTAATAAAATTATGTATTGCCTGGATTCTCCTAATCTAACAATTTAATCCTTATGTTAAATACATAATCCTTCCACTTAATTCTTTGCAGAAATTAAATCTCCAATTGCAGACACATGAATAAAAATCAATCACACATAACAAGATGTTTTACCAGGAAAGCTTAAAGATAAAAACCCAAACTATCATATATTATGTATATCAATGGATTATGAAACAATCTCATATATCTCATACAAAGCTCAGCTCATAGAGCTCTCAGTACAATATACAATCGTCTCACACTGTCATGCAGAAATTTTCATATCTATGCACCAATTTCTTGCCTCCTAACAGCCTGCCTCCACTGCACAATCCCTGCTGAAGAATAACCATGAATGAATTCGACCTTACTTTTATTTCACTGCGCAATCCTCATAAGCATCTCCAATGTGTGTGTAGATGCATTGAATGCATCACTATAGTCACAACTGATATTCCATCCCACCCTTTCACCTATCTCTCCACTGGGTCTCCACTGGATCTGACATGCAAGTAGTTAACTGTTGTATTTATTCAGTTGCAAGTAAGACACTATTTGTGAATTAATTAAATATTTAATTCACTCATCTATCACTAGTGTGTGTTCAGTTACAACTAGCACAACTGAGTTTAACTCACTGAACTGAGTTAAACTAAATAACAACTCACATAACTACTCTTCCACTCCGTTGCAACTTGCCACTATCAGTTATAACGAAGTCCTCCATGCATGAGTCACTAACCACCCTAGGAATTGCGTAATTTCTTCAGCCCACTGATGTGCCACATCTGTTCATTGAAATAAAGTGCTCCAATAGAATAAGTTACTATTTATTGTCTGATTATTATTAAGGGCTAATAATAATCAATGTGCATACTATTTTTAAATTTGGAATCTATAAATAGACTTCGCCCATATTCTAAAAATAGAAACTCATCTAAAGATATAATTTGCTCAACCATATAGAATTATTCTCCTGCTAATTTTAGAATATGCTCACCATTCTAAAAATAGACATACACCTAAAAATATCCTGTGTGGGCCCCACCTAGTGTAGGTGCTTATTTTTCACTATGATCAAGGAATGACGTTTCTGAATGCCACTTTCACTATTTCTTGTTGCAAAAATTCAACACATCTCATCAAAAGAAAAACCATCACCTCGGCGAAGAATAAAAATATTCAGACTGACCAAGCACTCTCCAATATTGAAAAGGAAATCGAAGGCCTCAAGGACCTTGTCCATGGGGGATATATATCAAACTTTGCAAAATATCACCTCATCAAGTTGGAAAAGGATCGAAAAAAAATCCTACAGGATAGAGATGAATCTTAGAGGTTAAACATTTGTGCCATATGGATCAAATATGGGGATAAAAACTCCAAATTTTCCATCATTTTTCCGGAGGAAGGAAGGCGATTAATACCATCTGGGAGCTTGATAATGCAGATGGTACCTCTGCTTCCACATTCGAACAACTAGCTCAGAAGGGTATCACTAATTTCAGCCCTACAGCTCTCCACTCTAGAAGATATCATCAAGGTTGCCTCACTTTTCCCCATATTTGTGGATCAGCATATTGTTGTGGAAATATTTGAACCGGTCACATTGGAGGAATTGGAAGCCGTCCTCAAATGGCTCAAGAATAAAAAGAGTCCTAGACCTAACGGCTAGTCAGTTGAATTTTACTTGGCCTTATTTGATTTACTGGGACATGATCTTCTGGGGGTGGTGGAGGAGACTAGGATATCTGGGTGTATCTATGATGCTTTCAACTCTACCTTCATCGCCCTCACCCCCAAGACCAATCATCCCTCCTATTTCAAAGACTTCCGCCCCATCTCACTATGCAACTGCATCTACAAAATTATGGCTAAAATCATCTCCAACCGGCTTAAACCTATGTTATCACATTTTATATCCCCCGAACAATTTTCATTCCTGGAGAACAGACAGATTCATGAAGCCATAGGTGTTTCTCAGGAAGGACTCCACTCCATGCATACCAAGAAGATCAAAGGAATGATTCTAAAGATCGATATTGAGAAAGATTTTAATCACGCTACTTGGCTCTATATTTGCATGCTCCTCACACATCTCAGCTTCCCTAATCAGGTGATAAGCTGGATCATGTGTTGCATCACCTTTGTCTCATATAGTGTTCTCATCAATGGTGCAGCCACAGATTTTTTTCATGTGGAAAGAGGCCTTCAACAGGGTTGCCTACTGTCCCCATTAATTTTCCTCCTGGTCATGGAAGGACTCAACAGATTCCTTATTTAAGAAAGGGACAGGGTCCATTTGAGGGGCATCAATATCACCGATAATTGCACTCTTACCCATCTGCAATTTGTAGATGATATCATCATATTTCTTTACGGGTCCATTGGTGACTCCACAGTGGTGAATACTCTTCTCCTTCTATTTTGTAAATATGTTGGAATGTCTTGCAATAACATCAAATCCACCATCACATGCCTTTGTATCTCTCCACACAAATTATTCTTTGCACATCAGAGATTCCCATTCAACCTTACCAGATTTGATGCAGGACTTAAATACTTGCACTTCCACCTAAATCTTGTCAATTAAAAAACTGCTGACTGGAACTGGTTGATCACCAAGATTGAAAAAATGTTTAATATATGGTCCCATCGATGGCTTTCCCAAGCTGGAAGACTTTTTCTCATCAAGTTTGTTTTGGAGGCTATCCCGGTCTATTAGATGTCCCTCGCCTGGATTCCTAAAGGTATACTTAACAGGATTCAAAAAATCTACTGTAGATTTCTCTAGAATAGGAAAAAGGAGGGTCATACATTTGCATTGACCAAATGGGCACTTATTGCCCTTCCAAAGAGATGCGGTGGCTAGGGCATCAAATACCGACACACATTCACACAAGCACTTGCAATAAATCTTGGTTGGCATATCCTCACCGAGCACAATTTATGGACCAGGGTTGTCACTCAAAATTATATACATCCTCTCTACCCACTTGAATGGATCTGGCATATGCCTAGCCATAGAAAAAATATATCCATAATCTGGAGGGCCATTCTGGGATCCATTGTACACATCAATAATGGACTTGCATGGAAAGTGGGTTCTGGCACGAAGATCCGCATTAGTTGTGACCCATGGTTAGGGTGTGGAAATTCCCATATCCACCCCACTGCACTTATACTTTCACTCCATCAAGAAGGAATCTATACTCTACATCAAGTGGATGACAGGGAACACACCACCATATTCTCCCAAGGATGGCTAAACCACCGAGATCTATACTTACATCCCCAATGGGAGGAGGCCTGGACACACTATATGAATGAATTATCTGAAACACATGTCAAAATCACTAACAAAGAATACAAAATTATTTGGATGATATCCAAGCATAGCATATACTCCCCAAAAGAAGGCTATATACACATCTATGGCCCTCATCGGCCTTTGTTCTTGCACTCTTGGTGGTGCTCTCTTTGGAAACTCAAATGCCTAGCTAAATCCAAACTACTCATGTGGTGCATACTCTCTGAGAAAATTCCCACTGGCGAAAACTTTCAATTGCATTCACATATCGGTCCCAACAGATGTGCACTCTGTGCCTCGGATTCTGAGGACACAGAGCACCTATTTATCTCTTGCCCAACCACCCGATAACTCTGGTGCCTTATCCTATCTTCTCTCAATATCCATTTTAGATGGGAGGGGCTCTCTGTTCTCTCAACCTGGGATACCTGGTGGCTTACATCCAATCCCCACAAGCTCTGCAATCTCCCCTCATTAGTCTTCTAGGGTATATGGATTGCACGCAATCGTGCCATCTTCAAAAACATCCCACCCTCCTGCATCTCCTTTGTTACCCACATCACCTCTATCTATCAATTGATCCGAGATGATCCTCTACCACCTACCCCCAGATCATCACCCCTGATAACATTGATCACTCCTATCCCTGGAATTACTTCGATGGATTGGCACAGTCACATGGCTTTGGGGAGGTTTCTTTCTACACCTATCCATTCAGCACTCCTTCAAAATCAAGATTGGTCTCGACCGTGGCACGAACAATTATGCGGAACTATCCTATCTCCTTGCCCTCCTTCAATTTTCCATCACAAAAAACTACAGATCTATGGGGACTCCAAAATTATCATCAATTCCTTGATGAATTTATCACTATGGGTTGCTTATTTACATATAGTGTTACTCATGATCAAGTTACTGGAGTAATTGGTTTCATGCAACTCACATTCTATTACGCAATCGAAGCAATGTGTGGATTTTTTTTCATGGTAAGAAACCTCCATTTTGTATGAAAAGCACATAGTGGTAGTTTTCATGGCTTGATTTCAACTATCACACTTATATAAAAATTCTATATGGAATAAACCGAGTCATTTTAGTCATTGACGCAAGTTAGAGGAAGCAGATAGTGTTGACTAATGGCAGTGCTGGTAATCAAGAATTTAAAGGAGGAGAATAAATTTAGAATTGATGATCCTAATGTCAATTATTGATTGTGCTCAATCTAATTTGGGGAAGGGTGGAGTATATCCAACATTTACCAAAGGATAAGAAACATTGGCATGTTCAAGTAATATCAATTTAGATCCATTCATAATTTTCTGCAAATTCATGTTAGTATGCAGATAGTTATCAAATATTAATCAAAGAAAAGAATCATTCCTCTCATGCTCAATGTAACAAACCACCCCACCTGCCCTAGTGGGGTGGATGCTACCTAATACTCCAATTCCTCTTGTCATGTGTCATAAGAATGGGATAAAAAATATATATACATTACTCCTTATCAATTCTTTACTTAGGGACTTTAATTCATTAACTTAGGATTATGGCTTCTTTCCTTTTCATTTGAGCACAACAACTCAAAACTTTGTGGCTTCATTTTATTAATTTATAATTGGCCCGACCATATATATATACCTGATAGTCCAATTCCTCTTGTCATGTGTCATAAGAATGGGATATATATATATACCTCTTGTCATGTGTCATAAGAATGGGATATATATATATATGGTCGGGCCAATTATAAATCAATAAAATGAAGCCACAAAGTTTTGAGTTGTTGTGCTCAGATGAAAAGGAGAGAAGCCATAATCCTAAGTTAATGAATTAAATTCCCTAAGTGAAGAATTTATAAGGAGGAATATATATATATTCCTCCTTATAAATTCTTCACTTAGGGACTTTAATTCATTAACTTAGGATTATGGCTTCTCTCCTTTTCATCTGAGCACAACAACTCAAAACTTTGTGGCTTCATTTTATTGATTTATAATTAGCCCGACCATCTATATATATATATATATATAAATCTACTTAACCATACATTACCTTCGTTTATTATGCTTTGTTGCCCATATGCAATCAACCCCGCCTATATTCCCTAGCGCCAATAAAGATTCACCATGCAGCTTGCTCTTTTGGTTGCTTGGTAATTTAATTGATGTTAAATTACTTCATAAATTATCGACCAGGACTTGTAAATTGATGAAGTATAAATGAATTGTTTGTGCTGGGACTTCTTATTAGGTGAATAATTCTCAAATTAGATTAGGACGTTTCATGCACATGTTTTTATCTAAAACTTATTCAAAGCAGAAAGACTATCACTCTTGCAAAAATAAATCACACTAGGAAAAATTAAATCTTCACACAAACTGAAATTAAATATAAATCTACTTCACACTTTGACAAGAAAGGAAACTAATCTTAATAACACACAAATGAAAATGAAAATCTTATCCACACCAGAAAATCAAAATTAAATCCTTACTAACAAAAATAGAATTAAATCTTAAGTTCAAATTTAAAATGTCACACTCGTAGAACCAAATCTCACTGATAAAACCTTGAAAGCATTATATTTTTTATTGCAATTTGAAATCAAATTAATTCCACTCTAACATATAAATGTGCATAATAATCCTTTTCTTCATTCCTAATACAACAAATTGACCAAATCTATGAAATAAATCTCAAATAAACTTAACTGCAAACTTTATCTTTGCCATAAGCATCTAATGTAAATCAAAACTAAACTAAAAGTTTAACTCTAATGCTATGCAACTGAAACGAGAAAAAATGAGTTATTAGTTAAAAACAAAATTAAAATCTTACATCTCTCATGGGGCCCTCCTATTAGTTTTAAGTATGTAGTAATCACTGAGTCTGCACACGCATTTGAACGCAACGCATAGGCAAAATAACAATTTTGAATTAACATTAATTAAGATTTTTCAAAACAATAACCAAGTATGTCTTCATCGTGTCGAGAGGTAGATTTATAGCCTCTTTCAAATAACTGTTTAGATATTTACGAGCCTATCCTACTTGACAGAGACTAAAAATAACATAATATAATATGACATTGTGGTTTCCTCGTAATTTTCGATCGGGGAATCAAATTATGAGGAAAAATATCTGCTCCGTTAATTTCCTGGTTCACCTTCAGCTCCTTCTCTACTGGTTTACTTCCATGTTGACTTGGCTTGTACGACATCCTTATCATCGATATGGATCATGGAGATAGGTAAATATTGTTATGCCATTTGTTAGCCAATTTTCCATACATTTTTCTCCTCAACTGGAGTTTTTGAACCCATAGAACCTTCGATTAAGTTGCAGAATCAGTCATTAGCTGCAGAATTGATGCAATTTAGTATCTTATTTAAATATTAAGTTAAATAATAAAGAAAATTAAAAATATGAAATAAAAAATGATTAAGTACCTGATTTTTTCAATAACCTTGTAAACAGATGCTCAATTAGAATTATTAAGGTAAAAAAGAAGGATAATGGAGTGTAAGAAAGTTGTACAAAAGGGACAATTTTGGTCTTCAAAATTCCCCCACACAAAATATATTACATGTCCTCATGCTCAAAATTTCAAAATTTATAACCCTTCCCTGTCACTGAGCTACGTCTGAGGCCTGAGCAAGAACATCTAAATTAGTTCTCTTTACTTTTCTGGTATTGACTGCCATCCTTGGTTTCTTCATTACAATCATGTACTGCAAACTTATGACCTTTCTCTTAAGAAAATTATTTTTAGATTTCAATTTCTTATGTTTCTTGTACCATAAACCAAGATGTAGCAGGATGTTTTCATTTTGAGTTCTCTAGATTTCATTTTGTACCTTTAGTGCTTTATGTTCCTACTTCAAATATTTATTCAACAATTCCAACTCATATATTTTTTGCTTAAGAGTGTCTTCAAACCTGGGTTCTTCTGGAGGATTGAAATGGATTTCTTCATCTAAAATTTCTTCTCGGTTTGAGGATGACTCAACATTTTTTCCTGTAGATTTTCATTCCAGATATTCTATATAGTTATATATTTCTTGCTAGACAGGATCAATTTTTTGGGTTTTCCTAGCTAGGCTTGCAACTGGTGATGGAACTCTTGGTTCCTCTTCTTCTTCTAGATCAATAAATCTTGGAGATTGTTCAGACTGTTAATTGGCTGCCTTCTTAAGTCTTTCACTTATTCTTACTTTCAATGGTGAATTTCAGTAGTGAGGGGATGCTTTTTCTTATTAGCATGTCCTTGCTATTTTTCTCTTTTTTATGTACCTTCATATTTATTGTTGGTTTTCTTTCTTCTAACATTTTTTTTCTTGAGATTTTCTAACACATTTGCAAGAGGGATTTTATCATCAGAATACTCATCTTGTTGTGTTTCTTGTGCAGGTGAGTTTTGTTTAGGGTTTGAAGGCAACTTTCATCGACTCTTCCGTGTTTTAGCAATAGGTTTTGTTGTGCTATAAAAAAATCCCCCCATTTATTTAAATATCGAGTAAATTTATGAATAAAAAATGGGGAGCCTTTAAAAAATAAATAGAGTTTTGGAAACATTATTTCACTTAAGTTTTAAACTTTAGGAATAAAATGCATGAACCTTTTTTGCTTTGATTTCATTGCGCTTAGTGCAAATTGCAAAGCTCACAAGTTAAAGTTAAAACACATGGAATCTGTGAATTGCGATAAGTGCTCCAACCTTATTGAATTATATGAAATTCCCCATTGAAAAAATTAGAAAACCCTTATGGTTATAAATCACACTGCGCCTCTTTAAAAGACAAACTTATATCATTTTAAAATAAATTGCAATGAGTCGGACTTGATAAAACAATAAACGAACAATGAAACGTATCTGCAAAATCTGATAAAGCGCAATGCTTTGAGTTTTTAGCACATATCGCATTCTGCAGCATCAAACCAAATGAAAATTTATATCCATTGTGATAAAGTGCGATGTGCGATTTTGTGCAGATCACATTTCACATACACCTACGGTTAAGACATATAGGATCGATGTTTGTAAAAGTTGCGATTTGCACTACAACATTTATTACTAAAGCGCTTGAAATGATCTTTAATCAATCGATCCGTTAATAAGATATAATGATTTAGATCATTTGATTGGACGTATTGTGTAAGATATGTAAAAGATTTGATAAATTTTTTAAGGGTTATTAACTACATTCAATGGGTACATGGTTCAAAAATATTGATATCTTTCTAAATCGTGTTTCAAATAAAAGCGTAGGTTTTTTTATTTATAGTGATTTAACTTTGTTCTATGTTCCTTTTCACTCCTCATCTGAATGTTGAATTTACTTGTCTTGCTTGAATTCAGGAAACTACCTAAGAAAGTGATATCAACAGAAATGACAAAGAAAGGCAAATCAGTTGCCCAAGCATCTACTTATGAAGTTACAGACATGCCTCCATTATTTTCAAACACTACGTGCAATAAGGATAGTGGAATTTCTTCATGGGAAGCCATGTATAATCTGTTTGAAGGAGAACATCGAAGAGAAATAAAGAAAACAACAATGGCGGATGAGGCTATTTCATCAGAACCTTCTTACTTCGAAGTTCCATGTTCATTTCTACATAGGATAGCTGCAATGCAAAAGATCTTACCATACACTGATATGGTAAAATGGGTCATCGACAACCTCAATATTGCAGACAGGACATTCAAGAATTACAAACTGGAGAACATGGGTCCATTCACTACTAAGGATTTGTGAACAATGTATCATTTTCCTATGCCATAAAAAAATTATGGTAAAGCTTTCTTGGAAAGCTTTACAAAAAAGAATCAAGACATGTTGAACATCGTGAAAGGATGAAAGGAAGACCAAGGCAAGTTAAAGCGAGATAAGCTTGGTATGTACCCAATAGCGCAATTTCCATCACCTACTGTTTTGTAGCAGGAATGCTATGTAGATTATTTTCTAGACCTGATACTACTAAATTTTCCATTGAATGGGTTCCTTTAATTGAATCAATCATCAATTCTAATATCATGAATTGGGAAAACATTTTATCTGATAATTTGGCCGAAACTATTATGGATTATAGAACAAATAGAGTCTTTTCGACTAGGACAATCCCTCCTTTTTATATGAGCACATATATCATGGATGCTATATGTTTCTGCTCGAACTTTCCTATTATGGGTTGGAAATGGACTATCCAAGACCCTAACCCTATTCATATTTATCATAAAGCCCTGTGGGAGTCTAAATTTCGTTTCCATTTCTATAATATTTGTCATGGAGTCATGTTTCCCATTCATCAAACCACTTTTAATGAGAAAGCCCCTAGAATTTCTAAAGAATCCAGTGCAGATATTTGACCTGTGGCCAGGTGGTTTGGAGAGGAAAATTTTACTTATGTTTGAGTTTTTGGGAGTCTTTCTTCCCCTCATGTTCTGTGCTACTATGTTCTAGATAAACTCTTGGCTAGAGAAATTTCATATCAAACTCTAGTAAATGGTATAACCAAGCAACTCAGAGATTCTAAGAAAGCCATATGGCCGACATTCCCATTACAGTGTTGTTGGCTCGAGGGGTCCTGACCCAGGTTCGGAGGTTAAGGTTTGCCAAAAAACCCCTATGCTAGTGGCCCTTTCGGCAGTTACCTGCTTGCGTAGGCCAAAGTCTCACCCAAAGCAGTATGGGAGGGTCCTGGAACCAGGTTTCAGCACCCTGGAGAGGTTAGGTAAGTCAAGCAGAGCTGCGTTCAACCTTAATATTACCAGATCTTATATCACAGAGCCCAAATCTACTGGTATCCTTCACATCCACGTGCGCAATACCAATTATAATCACAATAACTAACAGGTCATAGACTTATAGAACATTACCGCAGTTATCATATAAAGCGTAACAGAACAGGTCCAAATCGCAGCATAAACAAGTAACACAATTACTTTCGCAGCTTAAATCAATAAAATAGAAGCATACATACTTAATTAGATACCATAGATTCACATCAGCAATAATTCCAATAGATTCAGATATTCCAACATCCTTCCACATTCATTAATCCTTCAGATTTACTTACAATACCCAAAACCCAACCTACGCACACAGCAGGATAGAGGATCTCCACGCACATAGCCAGCAGGAGTCCTTACCCAACCAACCCTACAGACCTTAACAGTTCACACATAGTATCAATTCCAATTCATTCCTACCTTACAACTCAAAAAGGTTCAACTATTTATACTACTTTAGCCTACGCATCCAATGGTCTGCAAACCATGGTTTGCAGACTCTTGGTCTACCCTTGACCCATTTACAATGCATTAGGGACTTTAACCCACCCCAATACCCCTACGTTAGACTAAATATAATAAAAAATGTACAAAATGGACTAGATTCACAGCTTTGTAGGAAACCCTGTTCCAATAGTCCCCCAACACAATCTTGTGACTCGTCCTGAGTCACTGAGATAGTGGGGTCTCCACCCACACCTATACGGCTACTCCAGCCGTATAGTAATTTGATTCGATACAGTTTGATCTGACTACCATTGACGTAGCCTGGTAGCATATCACCGTGCAAGGTAGCTAGCCTAACAGCTCCACCATCTGTGATTTCCTTAACTGTGTAGGGACCAAGACAGTGTTGTTGGAACTTCCCTGGATGCTTTTCAAACTAGCTATCATATAAGAGGACAAATTTTCCCTCCGCGAATGTCTTTTGGTGAATATGTCGATCATGCCAGGATTTATCGCGAGCCTTCTAGACCTGCTGATGGAAATTAGCAAGAAACTGATCTTCCTCCAAAGCCATTAGCCGCGCTAATCGCTCCTCCATGATGTCAGGTTCTTCCATGTTCGTAAATGTTGCGATACGCAGACTAGGAACAATATACTCCATGGGCATAATGGCCTCTTTACCATAACCCATCCTGAATGGGGTTTTTCCTATTAACTTCTTGCAAGTTGTTCAATAGGCCCAAAGGACCGATGGGATGCACACGTCCCAATCGCTACGATCATCATTGCTTACCTTTGTCAGCGCTTGCTCCAAGATTTTATTAAAACCTCAACTGCGTCATTTGCTTGTGGGTGATATGGTGTGCTCTTCGCATGATGGATCTGGAACTCCTCAGTCAAATCTCGGATTGTTTCATTAACAAAGTGTGTACCTCTGTCGCTTATGAGGATCTTCAGACATCCAAATCTAGTCAGGATTTTTTCAAAGATGAAATGTGCAGCAGTATCTGCAGTACAATACTTTACGGCTTGTGCTTCAGCCCACCTGGTGACATAATCAGTGGCAGTAATAATGTAGCGTGCACTCATCTTCTTCCCTGGCAGTTTGATAGGCCCTATGAAATCGATAGCCCATTTATCAAATTCTTGTAGAGCCAATTGCGGTTGAAGGGGCATTTCATCTCTGTGGGACTGTCTCCCTATTCGTTGGCATGTATCGCAGGCTTTACAATAATCGTGGGTGTCACTATGCAGGGTAGGCCTCCATAATTCGTCTCTCAAGATCTTTTGTGTCGTTTCTTTCCCTGCGTAGTGTCTGTTATCACTCAGTAATTTCTCTAGGTTCAAGGGAGAACTCACCAAGGTAACCACAAACCAACTTCAAACTCTAGGATCTAGCCTTCCTAGGGCTCAGAGAGGGTTGTCTCTTTCAAGTTTAACTTTGTTTTAATTTGTGAATATTTGTTTTAATTTTTTTGTATTTGGTTGGAAAATTTCACTTGGAGGGTAGATAGAGGGAAATCTACTTGTCCATTGGGCTATGGAGTCTAATTCAAGCTAACAGAACTGGGATCAAGGCCTAAAGGTTCAAATGTCTGCAGGGCAAGATAAATAACCCTTGGAGATCTTGGAAAATTGGTTTTTGAGATGGTATGATTGGGATAAAGGGCACTTAAGAATCCTTAAATCCGGAAAAGGGAAGTAGAAGATAGAGGTCAAACGGGAGAGGGAGCAATTAAGGGTTTCCTACACCGGAAATCAAAAGAAAAAGAAAAAAAAATGATAAAAACAAGGTGCTATTAACATGTCCTATAGTAATACTCCTAGTTATACATTCAGATTTAGAATTAAAACACATATGTATGCATGTAACAAAAGAAGATAACAATGACAATTTTTAGAGAGTACTTCACTCCAGACAGCTTATCACAGGGATCCTGAAGTATGATGCCAAATAGGTGATCCAGTTTGCTACTCAAAATAGAAATCTAAAGCCTTCAAGTCAAAAAAATATCTATAGTAATCTCCATCAATTTTATTCCACCACAATACTTCAAAGAGTGAAGTATTTATACAAATTATAAACTAGAATATCTTGAAAAAATATCAAGATTGGTTTACAAATATCTCCAACTGTTTTACATAAATATCTAACTTAAGTGAAGGACACTCAAAACTAATGAATCTATTTGGCACTATTTTTTATAGATAGGTGATGACAAATAAGATAATTCGAATTTGATCTCAACTCTTAGTTGATGATGAGGCATTCAAGTCACTAACTGTTTCCTTCCTTTGTGCATTCTGCTCCAGCAATTCTGCAAACTTTGGGTCCAATGATACCTTTTTATTTATCAATCCGAAATAGATATGTAAAAATTGAAATAGGTTATTGTAGATAAATCTATTTTTGAGATAAACCTCTCTCAATTTCATAAAATTATGCTCCAGATGTTCACAATAGGCTCTACAAACATATGTGTAAAACAGAGTTTTCCACAGTCTGAAAAATAGGCTGTAAATATGTGCATGTATCTCTCATTCTGTACTACCTGTGAAAAACTTGAGATAGGTTTTTGTAGATGGGTCTCTTAGGAACAAAAATCTCCTTCATTTTGGTAAGATGTATTTCTTATTGGCCCCAATATTCTCTGCCAAATGATGACTTAACAGGAATTTTCTACAAAAAGTGCTTTCAAATATTATTTAATATTTCCAAACCCATAATGATTGTTAGAAAAGTGAGAGATTTTATTGTATTTGTACATCTTAGGAACATAAACCTCCTTCATTTTTGCAAAATCCATCATGGATTTTCCACAATATTTTCTGCAAAACTATGACTTAAACATGAAATTTCTGCAAAAATGTCCCTTCTTGCTCTGTTTTCATCTTTTAACCTTAATGTTCTTTTAACTGTTTTTACTTTCACTTGAATAAAATTCATTGTTGTTGAAATTATTTTCATCTTTATTTACCATTTACTGCCTCTGTATTTACTTTTACTGTTTACCTTGATAGATCTGTAACTTTGTCTGATTTGACTTTCACTCTGACTTTCATGTGATACACTTTAACTTTGATGCTCTTTGACTATTTTATTTTCACTATCATTGTGAATTCTTACTTTACTTTGAACTTTAACCTTTACTGTGTAAATTTATCTCTCTCTGCATAAATGACTTCTTCTTTTTCTGCTGCCTGGAATGTTTTAGTAAGGAATATCATTTAAAATTATTTTCTTTGTGAACTTTTGGAGTAAGACAGATCTTTAACTAGTATTTAGATTGTTTAATCCAAATTATCCTTTTTCTAATGACCTGCAAAACAAAATAATTGTTAATCAAAACCTAGCTGTAGGCAGGTGATAATGGCTTTAAGTGGTCACAGTACTGGATTTGATTTTGGCACTTTGGAACCTTCAGGATTGTTTGCACTCTGTTTTTAGGCATTTTGATTTACTTCTGCAAGTTTAGACAGTTTGCAGAAGTAATTTTCTTTAGCATAGGCTTAATTGGGAAAATTTGCAAAGTATAGGCTTTTCTTTGGTTGTTCTATTCATTTTGGCCTATCAAAGATATTTGGAGACTTTAGAATTGGCTTGAAATAGAAAACAGGGGTTTTCTGAGTGTTTTTAATGGGAATAGGGATGAAAAACCCTTTTAAAAGGATCACAGAGGGTTTAGGGTACCTACAGAGGCTTTTTGGTTTATTTCAGGGCTTTGAAATAGACTAATAAACTGTGTAACTATTTAATTTCTTCAGAAATGGTGCGCAGCTGGGAAACAGGTTTCTGGGAAAAATTTGTAAGAGTTTGGCCTATTTTTGGGACTATTAAGCAGTTTTTAATCAATTTTTTAAAACTCTGAAACTGTTGGTTCTGTAAAAAGGTCTTTAAATTGATTACAGGTTCGATTTTTTAAGAAGAATACCTGTTGTAATGCAGGTATCGATTTTGGAAGGTTTTCTGAGGTTCTGGCTGAATTGACGACTTTGATGAATTGTTTGGAGCGATGCACAGCTCCTCAGCAGTCTTTAAAGGCTTGAAGGGAAAATGATGCAAGCTCGAGCATGAAAATGGCAGAGAAAATGGCTTTAACAGGGTTTCTTTTAGTCGGGAGAGGCAATGCAGAGGGCTTAGGTTTAAAGCGCAAGGAGATTTGATAAATGAAATTCTTTTATAAAGGTTTATTATGCATTTCGAATGTATTAAACTAGCATTGAATGCAAGTCGCATCAGGCGGGAGAGAAGTTTTGAAGTTTCAATGGACAAAATCCGCAAGTGGTTATCGCACGGTTATTGGGTGGTAAGCTGTTTTTGGCTTAACCCATGCGATCCAATGATTGGATGGCACGTGGAGGAAAGAGAGAATTGTGAAACCAGCCATTTTGCGTGGGTTTGGTGGTTGGTTTAACATGCAACTTATCTGCGTGATATCAGATATGAATCGTCAGATCTGGAAGTTGAAAGTGAAGGGTCGAGATTAATTCAAGAGTTGCACTAGAATAATAAATTTTAAACCCTTAGTCGTTAAATAATATAGCGGAGGGGTAATGTTTTTCTTTTAAAAAAATTTGTAAAATGTTTGAATTATGCGGGCGCGGTTATTATATATTATATAGTTTTAAACATTTTGAATAGTTTAAAAACTATAGGGGCGGGATATTTGAAATAACGATAGTTTTAGACCAAAGGGCTTTTAATTTGGGATTTTTTTTTTTATTTGCTCACATGGATAATATACTTTGGTCTTAAACATTATAATAGTGAGTTTTTTGGGGTATTTAGATATAAGGAAATTAATAACTACAAGAGGGTATTTCAGAGATTTAATAAGATATGTTAAAAGTTAATATGAAAGGGTAGTGAAATGTAAAACAAAAATGCATATTATCTCCAAGAGTAGTATAATAATCAAGCATTGCTCATTTTCATATTTCTTTTACTAATACTTAGGATAAATGTATTTTTGTGGGTTTTTATGAATGCTTCCGAAGGGATGAAGTTAATTATTCTAGGGTTACAATTTTACTAAGCAAGAATGTGTTTTTACTTAGGAAAAAGGGGTTTTAATACATGAATGAATGGTAAATGATGATAAATGAGGATTTAGCATAAGAATTCAATATTTTTAACTAACCAGTCATAGAGCCTTGGGTTCGGTCCCAACAAAAGTCAGAGAAATGCTCGAAGCATGTTTGACTGATAGCTTTAGAATACTGAATGCTCATAGGGGAGGGGAAATTAGTGATTTTTCCCGATGATGTCTTATTTACATGATTTCTCCACTGCTTTCTACCTACCCAACTTCTATTTCTAACATGTTTTCTTCATTTTGCAGGTGCATTTAGGCTTGCAACCTTAAAACATTTTCTTTCAAAGCATAAAACTAATCTAGATATACCTTATTTCATCTGAGGGCTCAGATTATACTATTGAGCTTCTCATTATTCTCTACCTATCTACTGATTTGTCAAGTTTAAACTGTTTGGAAAATCTTTATTCACTATCTAAAACATGAAATTGAAAACATGAAAAGTTAAGATTAAACTGTTTAATTGATCATGGATTATGGCATTTATTGACACTCTGCACATAATCATTATTCTTTGCAGTAAAAGTAAAATTAGTGGCATTTGATTTTGCTCACTTTCAGGTCTTATTTTCATCTCTTTTTTCTTTTGGGGTATATGTTTTTCTATGTCCTTTTATCTTTCTTTTAGGACCTTTTTACCCTCTTTTTGATTTTTTATTATTTTTCATGTTTTCAAAATATGGGAAAACAACTTGCAGAAATCAAGCTATGTACATATTTACAAGACTATCAAAGTCAATTCAAAAATTATGAATCTTGTATTTATAGGACCCTAACAGCGGCTTCACATGGGGATGGCATCTCCTTGTGAGATGTCAAGAACATTGTCAACTAGTAGCCTGATCCTTTGAGCCAATCCCAAACATACATTTGCTTTGTTATAAAATATCTATGACTGAAACTCTTGGATTGAATTTACACCCTTTTCTGCAAACTGAAATCTGATTTGAGACTAAAAAGGTGTTGCAACCTTCAAGCCAAACTACTAAGTCATCAATATCTTAGGGCCTTTTCCTTGGCTGAAAACTAAAAACTGAAATAAGTTGAAATCCTACCTACTTACTCTAATCAGTTGTCCAACTGCTGGTTAGGTAAAATTAAATAGTCAATGCAACCATTCAAGCATTATGTACTTTGATATATTTTGTTACATGTGTTTGTTGATTGTCAAAACTAAAATTCTGCAACCTATTAGAAACTTGTCAACAAAAGAGAGAATAAGGAAATACTTGATTTCCTTTGTTGACTCTAGAAGCTTTTCAAAAGGATCTTCCAAGGTATATACAACAATGTTTAACTGATATAAATAACTGTACATCTGTTCTGGATGACCTCCATGCCATGAAACTGAAATGTTATTTTCATATTTATCTCCCTGCAAACTTTCAGATAAACTTTGTGATGATATTCCTACTGATTGTAATGTTTGACTGCTGAAACCTTTATCATCTTGATACTGAAGCTTATAGTTAGTTAATTGAGAAATATTTTGATTGCTTTTATCATTCATCACATCATTTATTTGATCATGAAAAACTTTGAAAGATTGTTGCAATTTATATATGAGTTTTAATGGAACTTCATAGATTTCTAAGGGTTGTTCATCTTTTAAAAACTGAAATTCTTTAGAGCATAATGGTATAGAACTTTCTTTCAAAATTTCTAAACTTTCTTCTTCACTCCCATATTTGATGTGTATTGTCTGATCACTATATTTGAGCTGTTGAAACTGAACTTCCTCATCCCACAAACTAGCTAGTGATTGCTCTGTGAAGTTAGCTTGAATGTGGAGGATAGAATTATCATCATACTGATCATACTTAGGCAAATCTTCATAAGAAGGAATGTCATCAATTATACACATTAGATCAGCAGATTTATTTTCCAATAATCCTGATATATCTTGATTATATTGGTTGCATTCTATTTGAAGGTCATCATTTTTCTCAATAGGAGTACTATCAGGCAATGGGCCTTTTTGGGAAGGTATAACAACATGAGCATCAACCTGTTCTTTTGTCTCTTCATGGAAAAAAACTTTAGTACATACATCAACATTAGAATAAGTAGAAACAATTTCTTCATTATGTAAATATTTTGAAGATGGTTGCATGTTTAGAAGCAAATTGATTTCTTCTTCGGTGAGGGGGTTGGGAATCTTTTAATTTTTAGCTTTGAATAATAATTGTTTTCTCTCTTATGTAAAAATTGATCATGAGGTTGAATATTTTCTTTAACTTCATTCAAAACATTATATGGAACATCATTTGTTACTACAGAGGGGATTTGTGGATCTTGATTCATCTTCTGATCTATTTGATCTTTGATTAACTCCTCTTGACTATCATGACACTTAAATTGAGAATGAAAGTTACGGACTTCTTCTAATAAATCTTTAGGATGCCAATTTCCAAAATCTTCATCAATATTTTTAAGGTAATGTATGAGATCTTCAGCTTGATCACAAAAAATTTCAGCTAATGATAAAGATGGAAAATCTTCTTTGTAATTCTCATAAAATACCTTATGAAAATCCTTTAAAGAAAATAAAATAGAAGGTTTGAGAGCTTCATACCATTTCCTTGCTTGTCCTTTTAAGGTTTCCATGAATATCTTCATGAGGCAATCCTCATGCAAATCACCCTTCAATCTCCATGAGTGTATATGAAATTTAATGAGATGTAACAAAGGATCATCAATATTCTCATTTTGAAATATATGAAGATTTTTATCCCAATTTACCTTTGGTAGTTTGTGTGGAAATCTAGGTATGTGATCTCTGCTCATGGGAGCATACCTGCGTTTTATTCTTAGGTCATCTTGTAAATTAGTCATAAAGAAGGGCCACTATATCTATACAACCAAGTTAGATCCTTCTATAAAATACAATATACATTGAAAAACTTTCTTAATGAGAAAGAACATAATGTCTTGGATTAAGATCCAAGTTAAAAGCATGATCTTTCCATATTGTTCTTTCAGGTTCATTCCTCCAGTGGAGTCTTGATTGTGAAATTGACTTGGAGTCGCCAGGTGGATGATTTTAACCTTTGTGTGTCTGATCAATTTCCACCATCATAGATCAGATCTGAACCTCTAAAATATTTCTGAAGAAAATGTTAAGCTTCCCCAGTATGGTCGACAGTAATGTTATCACTTAGTAATTTCTCTAGGTTCAAGAGAGAACTCACCGAGGTAACCACAAACCAACTTCAAACTCTAGGATCTAGCCTTCCTAGGGTTCAGAGAGGGCTCTCTCTTTCAAGTTTAACTTTTTTTTAATTTGTGAATATTAGGCTATCTATGGAAGTGCAATTTTGGTTTGGTTTTGTTGGATTTGGTGGGAAATTTTCACTTGGAGGGTAGATAGAGGGGAATCTACTTGTCCATTGGGCTATGGAGTCTAAGTCAAGCTAACAGAATTGGGATCAAGGCTTAAAGGGTCAAATTTCTACAGGGAAAGATAGATAACCCTTGGAGATCTTGGAAAATTACTTTTTGAGATGGTATGATCAGGATAAAGGGCACTTAGGAAACCCTAAATCTAGAAAAGGGAAGTAGAAGATAGAGGTCAAATGGGAGAGGAAGCAATCAAGGGTTCCCTACACCGGAAATCAGAAGAAAACAAAGAAACAATAACTAGTTAAAAGAAGGGTGCTATTAACATGTCCTGTAGTAATAATTCTAGTTATACATTCAGATTTAGAATTCAAAAACATATGTATGCATGTAACATAAGAAGATAACAATGACAAGTTTTAGAGAGTATTTCACTCCAGATAGCTTATCACAGGGATCCTGAAGTATGATGCCAAATAGGTGATCCAGTCTACTACTCAAAATCAAAATTCAAAGCCTTCAAGTCAAAAAAATATCTATAGTAATCTCCAGCAATTTTATTCCACCAAAATACTTCAAAGAGTGAAGTATTTATACAAATTCTAAACTAGAATATCTTGAAAAAATATCAAGATTGGTTTACAAGTATCTCCAAATGTTTTACATAAATAGAACTTAAGTAAAGGACACTCAAAACTAATGCATCTATCTGGCACTATTTTTTATGGATAGGTGATGACAAAGAAGATAATTTGAATTTAATCTCAACTCTTAGTTGATGATAAGGCATCCAAGTCACTAATTGTTTCCTTCCTTTGTGCATTCTGCTCCAGCAATTCTGCAAACTTGGGGTCCAATTATACCTTTTTATTTCTCAATATGAAATATATATGTAAGAAGTGAAATATTTTATTTTAGATAAATATGTTTTTGAGATAAACCTCTCTCAGTTTCCTAAAATTCTTCTCCAACTGTTCACAATAGGCTCTGCAAAAAACTATGTAAAACAGAGTTTTCCACAGTCTGAAAAATAGGTTGTAAATATGTGCATGTATCTCTCCTTCCGTAATACCTGTGTAAAAAATGAGATAGGTTTTTTTATATGGGTAACTTAGGAACAAAAACCTCCTTCAGTTTTGTAATATATATATTTTTATTGGCCCCAATATTCTCTGCAAAATGATGACTTAACAGGAATTTTCTGCAAAAAGTGCTTTCAAATATTGTTTAATATTTCCAAACCCATAATGGCTGTTAGAAAAGTGAGAGAGGATTTTGTATTTGGACATATTAAGAACATAAACCTCCTTCAGTTTTGTAACATTCATCCTGGATTGTCCACAATAGTTTCTGCAAAACTATGACTTAAACATGAAATTTCTACAAAAATGTCCCTTCTTGCTCTGTTTTCATCTTTTAACCTTACTATTCTTTTAACTGTTTTTACTTTCACTTTAGATAAAATTTATTGTTTTTGAAAGTATTTTCATCTTTATTTACCATTTACTGCCTCTTTATTTACTTTTACTGTTTACCTTGACTGCTCTGTAACTTTGTCCGATTTGACTTTCACTCTGACTTTCATCTAATACACTTTAACTTTGATGCTCTTTGATTGTTTTATTTTCACTGTCACTGTGAATTCTTACTTTAATTTGAACTTTAACCTTTACTATGTAAATTTATCTCTCTCTGCATAAATGTCTTCTTTCTGTTTTGCTTCCTGGAATCTTTTGTTAAGGAATATCATTTTTTAAAAAATTATTTGTGAACTTCTGGAGTAAAACAAATCTTTAACTAGTATTTAGATTGTTTTATCCAAATTCTCCTTTTGTTAATGACCTGCAAAACAAAATAATTGTTAACAAACCCTGGCTGCAGGAAGGTGATAATGGCTTTAAGTGGTCACAGTACTGGATTTGATTTTGGCACTTTGGAACCTTCGGGATTGTTTGCACTCTGTTTTTAGGCATTTTGATCTACTTCTGCAAGTTTAGACAGTTTGCAGAAGTAATTTTCTTTAGCAGAGGCTTAATTGGGAAAATTTGGCAAAGTATAGGCTTTTCATTGGTTGTTATATTCAGTTTGGCCTATCAAAGAGATTTGGAGGCTTTAGAATTGGCTTCAAATAGAAAACAGGGGTTTTCTGAGTATTTTTAATAGGAATAGGGCTAAAAAACCCTTTTAAAAGGATCACAGAGGGCTTAGGGTACCTGCAGAGGCTTTTTGGTTTATTTCAGGGCTTTGAAATAGACTAATAAACTGTGTAGCTCTTTAATTTCTTCAGAAATGGTGCGCAGCTGGGAAACAGGTTTCTGGGATAAATTTTCCAGAGTTTGGCCTATTTTTGGGACTTTTAGGCAATTTTTAATCAATTTTTTAAAATTCTGAAACTATTAGTTCTGTAAAAAGGTATTTAAATTGATTGCAGGTTAGATTTTTTAAGAATAATACCTGTTGTAATGTAGGTATCGGTTTTGGAAGGTTTTCTGAGGTTCTAGCTGAATTGACAGCTTTGATGAATTGTTTGGAGGGATAAGCAGCTCCTTAGCAGTCTTTAAAGGCTTGAAGGGCAAATGATGTAGGCTCGGGCATGAAAATGGCAGAGAAAATGACTTTAAGAGGGTTTCTTTCAGTCAAGAGAGGAAATGCAGAGGGCTTAGGTTTAAAGCGCAAGGAGATTTAATAAATGAAATGCTTTTACAAAGGTTTATTATGCATTATGGATGTATTAAACTGGAATTGAATGCAAGTCGCATCAGGCGGGAGAGCGGTTTTGAAGTTTCAATGCAAAAAAACCGCGAGTGGTTATCGCAGGATTGTTGGGTAGTAATCTATTTTTGGCTTAACCCATGCGATCTAATGATTGGATGGCACATGGAGGAGAGAGAGAATTGTGAAACCATCCATTTCGCGTGGGTTTGGTGGTTGGGTTAACGTGCAACGTATCTGCACGATATCAGATATGAATCGTCGAATCTGGAAGTTGAAAGCGAAGGGTGGAGATTAATTCAGGAGTTGCTCTGGAATGATAGGTGGGACCGGGGTGTGTTATGCGGCGGAAAAAGGGCTTAAAGCTTTATAAAACTATGCTTTAATAAATTTTAAACCCTTAGACATTAAATAATATAGCGGAGGGGTAATGTTTTTCTTTTAAAACATTTTGTAAAATGTTTGAAATATGCGGGCATGGTTATTATATATTATATAGTTTTAAACCTTTTGAATAGTTTAAAAACTATAGGGGCGGGATATTTGAAATAACGATAGTTTTAAACCAAAGGGCTTTTAATTTGGGATTTTTTTTTTATTTGCGCACATGGATAATACACTTTGGTTTTAAACATTATAATAGTGGGTTTTTTGGAGTATTTAGACATAAGGAGATTAATAACTATGGGAGGGTATTTCTTCAGGATTTAATAAGATATGTTAAAAGTTAATATGAAAGGGTAGTGAAATGTAAAACAAAAATGCATATTATCTCCAAGTATAGTATAATAATCAAGCATTTCTCATTTTCATATTTCTTTTACTAATACTTAGGATAAATGTAATTTTGTGGGTTTTTATGAATGCTTCTGAAGGGATGAAGTTAATTATTCTAGGGTTACAATTTTACTAAGCAAGAATGTGTTTTTACTTAGGAAAAAGGGGTTTTAATACATGAATGAAGGGTAAATGATGATAAATGAGGATTTAGCATAAGAATTCAATATTTTTAACTAACCAGACATAGAGCCTTAGGTCTGGTCCCAACAAAAGTCAGAGAAATGCTCTGAGCATGTTTGACTGATCGCTTTAGAATACTGAATACTCATAGGGAAGGGGAAATTAGTGATTTTTCCCGATGATGTCTTATTTACATGATTGCTCCACTGCTTTCTACCTACCCAACTTCTATTTCTAACATGTTTTCTTCATTTTGCAGGTGCATTTAGGCTTGCAACCTTAAAACATTTTCTTTCAAAGCATAAAACTAATCTAGATCTACCTTATTTCATCTGAGGGCTCAGATTAGACTGTTGATCTCTTCATTATTCTCTACCTATCTACTGATTTGTCAATTTTAAACTGTTTGACAAATCTTTATTCACTATCTAAAACATGAAATTGAAAACATGAAAAGTTAAGATTAAACTGTTTAACTGATCATGGATTATGGCATTTATTGACACTCTGCACATAATCATTATTCTTTGCAGTAAAAGTAAAAGTAGTGGTATTTGATCTTGCTCACTTTCAGGTCTTATTTTCATCTCTTTTTTCTTTTGGGGTATATGTTTTTCTAAGTCCTTTGATCTTTCTTTTAGGACTTTTTTACCCTCTTTTTTATTTTTTATTATTTTTCATTTTTTCAAAATATGGGAAAACAACTTACAAAAAGCAAGGTATGTACATATTTACAAGACTATCAAAGTCAATTCAAAAATTATGAATCCTATATTTATAGGACCCTAACAGTGTCCTCATGCTACTCTGTCATGAGCTTCTACCAAGATAGTGTGCCTTTCATACTCGAAAACATATCGTCGCAATACTTCATATGCTCCCATATTATATAAATGACCTGCGATGATGGTAAAATCTGCTTCCCGGGTAACTAACTCTTTCTTTTGTTGGACAGAGTACTCTGGAGGTGTCATCCCAGTAGTCAAGAACTTAATGATATCAGCGAAGTGTGCATCTATTACCTTAATAGAAAATAGTTGCGCATCAGGAAATCCATCTTCCAGGTTGGTTGGCTCCTCGCCACTCTCTATTCGGGACAAGTGATCCGGCCCAGCATTCAACTTTCCCAACTTGACGATGATTTCAAATTCATATTCCTGAAATAGCAGTAGCCATCGGCATATTTTTCCCCCCAACATAGGCTTATTTACCAGGTACTTTAAATTTGAATGGTCTGTGAACATTTTGAAGTGTCCTCCTAATAATTAATGTCTATATTTCTGCAAAGCATAGACCATGGCTAATCCCTCCCGCTCTGTGGTGGAGTATTTTTGTTCTGCATCAGAGAGTTTCCTACTTGCAAAGGCAACCAGATGGTCTATATCTCCTTCTCTCGGCTGCATAAGGACAACCCCGAGAGCAATGCCCGACGCATCAACGTGAACATGAAATACCTTCTCCCAGTTAGGAAATATGAGAATAGGTGTCGAGACCATCTTTTCTTTAAGTATCTCAAAGCTCTTTTGACACTCTTCATTACAAAAGAACGAAACATCCTTTTTGAGCAATTTTTCCATAGGGGTCGTAATCAGTGCATAGCCTTGAATGAATTTCTTGTAGTAGCCCGTGTGTACAAGGATCGAGCGCAGTTGTTTCTCCATGGTTGGTATTGGCAATTTTATGATAACTGCAATTTTGGCAGGATCCACCATCAATCCTTGCCGACAAACTATGTGGCCGAGAAAGATTTCGAAGGGTACGCAGAAGTTACACTTCTTGATATTTAGGGAAATTCGGTGTTTCTGGCAGGCATCCAACATCATGTGCAGGTTTGATACGTGCGCCTTTGCCAGGCCTAAGACAGTCCAATCATCGAAATACACCTCAAGGAACTTGTGGATGAATTCCTTGAACACTGCGACAACGACCCGCGAGAAGATAGCACGGGCATTTTTTAGTCCACACAGCATGACAGTATACTGAAAAGATCCCCACTCAGTGGAAATGTGATTTTTTTGAGGTCCTCAGGTGTGATTCTGATCTGATTGTATCCCGAGAACCCGTTCGTGAAGGAGTATGCTTCATGTCCTCCCACGATGTCTAAAATTTCATCTGAGAATGGTGTCGAGAAGGGATCATGAACGCAGGCATCGTTCAACTTGCACAGGTCCACACAAATTTGAATCTCCCCCTTAGTTTTTTTCTACTGAACCACCATTGGACTGACCCAGTCTAATTGTTCAACAGGTTCGATGATACTTGCAACAATCATTTTATCAAGTTCTTCCTTGACCTTTTGCTTATACTTGGGGTTCAACTTATAGGGTCGCTACTTTACAGGGCGTGCATCGGGTTTGAGAGTGATATGCATGACCCCTAAGTCCCCTGTGATCCCCTTCAGCTCTAAAAACTTTGTCGGGAACAAGTCTTGGTATTCTGTAACTAATTCGGCCACTTTGCCTACTGTATCCTCATCCCAGTAGTCCCCAATCTTAGCCAACTTAGTGTGCTCTTTCATCCCAATGTTTACTTCGCGCACCTTGAGAGCCTTAGTGACATCCACTTCTTGTAGTGGAGGTCCTACAATGGCGCGCTCCCCTTCGGACTTAGGGATATAGACAGACCGCGGATCATCTTCACCTTCCTCCCTTGCCAAGCTGCGACAATTGACAATATCCTGCATCTGTGTTTCCCATGTCGGCACCTTTGCAATATTTGGGGCACCGGATTTTCCAAACACAAATGTATCTATGTCCTGCAGAGTTTCGTCAAGTGCCTCGGAACCCCCTATCAGTCTGAATGTTCCTATGAAGTCATTCTTCAGAGTTTCCCAATGGCAGGTGCATTGATGTAGCTCCGCATCTAGGTACCATGCAGTAGGGATTGGATCTAATGCATGAATGAATAAGTGAACCCATTCTTTTGTAGTTCCCCACATCTTTATCCATGCAACCAAGTGTTCACGCAGATCCGCTGGGCCAAGGAACGTCGTGACCCGTACCTCCGCGGGAGTCTCAAATCGCAGGAGCATCATGTCCCGACAATGCTCCCACTCCTGGAACACTCCCTTGTGTGTATCCCACCATCGTGTAGGGGTTGCAAACATAGGTAGGTTAAGGACCCATAACCTTCGTTCTCTGTGAACCTCGGCTTCGAATGTTTGTAAAAATTCCTTAATGTTACCAGAACCATCAAAATAGGGTAGATCTCTTACCTCTAAGGAGATGCAGCGGAATTTCTTTGTGACCGGAAGACATCGCAACGTAGAGACATCATGTAACCGATTGTGCCAGTTTTCCATCTCCCCATCGAAGTCGGAGAAGCAGTCACTTTCTTTTTCCCAGTAGAGTACACCATCCATCGTGGGGTTGATCCAATCTTCATCCCGTGTAGTCAACTTATAAATATGGTCTACATCCTCTTCATCGCACACCGGCTCTATATACTGTTTGCCTTCTGCGGGATCTAATGGTATTATCACCCTTGTACTGTTATTTTCAAATACCATGATTCTCTTCTTCAGGTTAATGATGCCTCCCATATCGATGGCCCAATCCAAGCCTAGGAGCGCAGGGTAGGGTTCTGCATCTTCTACAATCTGAATTACTTCAAAATCAGCCCAGACCTTGACCCCTGCGATATCTACCACGATCATCGACAGTCTCCCCAAGGGTATGATCTTCTGCTGATTGGCCATACGCAGTTGGATAGTGGACCATTCCAACTTAGGTTCCCCCATTCGTTGCCAAATCTGTTTAGGTAATACATTCGCATCTGACCCTAGGTCCAAAATAACCTGATCCATCTCATAATAACCAATCTATGCAGTCAACCGCATCTCCCTACTAGTGTGTTTCTTATATCTATATAGTTGGTGTAAATCATTGATTTCCTAAGGTAGGCTAGGTCATGTTGCGCAGCTATCTATTAATGCTTAAAGATTTCCCATAGCCTTTGGGTTGCATAGTAGCTTCATACATTCCTGTAAAAAGGGTTTCACCTCCTCATCTTCCTTGAGGTTTCTTGGCGGCTGAGAAGTAGGTGCCTCTGCCTCAACAAAGTCTTTGCGAGTTGCAATAAATGTTTCTTTCTCCTTTTTTAGATCCAAACCTTCTTTCTTGAGAACTGCTTGTCGGATCATGGATTCGGTCGCAGTCTTCTCCCCAGGCCCCCCAGTGGCCATCCCACTGCGAGTTACGACATTTACGCTTAGATCTTTGTATCGTAGTTCAGCCTTAACCCTCTACACATTCTGTGTAGGTGTCAGCTGCTTCTCTTGCATCTTTGATATCAAGATTGGACAGTATTCAATCGCATGGTCCAGCTATCTGCAATACTGGCAGGACTACCTCATAGGGTTCGAAAAGTCTCTAGAAAAGTGTCCTACTTCTCCATAGTTATAACATATTAGTTTCCCTTGTCCCCAACCTGCGCTTCCACCTCTTCTGCCTCCCTTGCCCCTGGTTGGGGAGCCACTTGTGCTTGAGAGGGATCTTGGCAAGGATGGATCTGATTGTACCCTATAGAGATTCCCTCGATTGATCATTAAATCATACATTCGGCATTTCTGTTCATTGTGTCCTACTAATGTGCAGAACTTGCACCATTGCTACTTTACTTCTGGGACATATGCAACAAGGCGAGGGCAGTGGTTTGTGTCGTGCAGCCCCACAACGTGAAAATCATCACACCACAGCGCCAGGCCACTTGATCCTGCAATTTCCCTAGGGCGCAATGGGCTAGGTCCCACGGCTTGCATATAGTCTTCTAAAAGAGGGCAATTATCCTTGGTGTGACTATTCATCCAGCATTGTATACACCATCTTTCAGGGCTAGCCTCTGCTCCTTGCTCCTTTCGCAGATTCTGGATCTCCATGAGCATCGCCTCCATTTTTCCGTGGATCTGTTGGACGCCCAATTGGGTATCATCTCTGGGCACAACTTCTAACTTCATAGTGACCTCCAAGGATTTTTCCTGCGATTTGAAAGTTTGGTGACCCATAGGTACGCGTAGGTGAGGTAGCAGCATAGAAATGAACCATTCTATGTGCTATCTGTCATCATACTGAAATCATCCTTCTCTGATCACCTTCTTCAGTCACTAATAGGCCTCCCACACAAACTCAAAAGGCCCTTGCTTGAAATCCTTTAGATCAACCACTATTTGAGAGTAGACTTAGGCTTCTTAAATTGTTGTTTCAAGGCATTCTTAATCTCTTCAATGGTTGCATTCACATGTTGGCCGATGTATCCCATGTACCAATCCAAAGCTCTTCCCTCAAAGGCAAGGGACATTTGAGCCCTCTTCACCGCATCACTAGCTACGTTATGCGCAGTCCATACCAATCCTGCGACAAACCAGAACTGATCCATGTCTTCATCTCCCACACCCTTAAAGGTAGGCAACATCATGTGCGCAGCCATGTCATCTTCCAGTGGTGGCGGAGGTGTAGGTTAATTCTTACCCCTATGCTGGTTTGAAAGTGGTGTAGCCGGAGGACTTTGCATACCGCTTCATCGACCGTACATACTCCATCTCCTTCGATTAGTCCGATAGTATGTTAGGTCCCTATATCACTAGTATATCCCCTTATTATTGTTAGTATAAACCCCTTATTGTTATTATTGTACCCTTGTAACCCCCATTTTGTTATTATTGTGCCCTTAAATTATTATTGTTAGGTCGGCTAGGATTACATTGTGGCCCACTAGGATTACATTAGGCCCCATGGACTCCTATATATAGAAAGGAGGTTTTGTAAATTGTATCATCCAAGAATTGTTCATTTATGTAATGTATTGGAGGTTGCCCCTTTGAAGTGGCTTATTTCTAAGGCGTTGATATCTCTTTTTTAGCTTTTTGAGCCTGTTACACAACATTTGGTATCAGAGCTTTGGATTCTAGGGTTTCGCTGCTCCAAACAGGTCATCGTGGCATTTGCGCTATAAAAAAATTTTCTACGAAGTTTCAGAAGCTGAATTTTTAGGGTGTGAAGCCGAAATCCTAAGGAATATTTTCTAAGAATTTCAGATCCTGGTTCGCAATATTTTCGGAGATATAATCTGTGGAATTTAGGTCTTTTTTTCAGGCTCCTAAATAGGTCATTGTGGAATTTGTGCTATAACTTTTTATCTACGAAGGTTCAGAATCTGAAATTAATATGGAGCGAAGCTGAAATCCTGAGGAAATTCGTCAAAAAATTTCAGATCTTGGTTCGCAATATTTTTGGACATGTAATATGTGGAAGGTAGTGCTTTTTGACAGTTCTAATTGCATCTCAAAGAGGTGATCATGGGAAAATTTCAATAACTCTCTCTAAGGCTGATTATGTCAGGTAAATTACCTGGTACACACAGATTTTAGTTTCTTGGATATCAATTTGAGAGACAAAGGACAAAACAATGACACGTGGCAATTCGTACAAGTTCGCTCTACTGAACCAGTCCAGAATTAGGTCATTGTGGGAGATTGGACACAACTTTGTCTTGGCGAATCCAAATTAGATCAGACCTGTGGCATTTGAAAGAGAATTAATAGGGCTACTTCAGTGCTGAATTTCAGATATTGAATATCCACAATCACAGATATAATACAATTTCAATATCAAGCTTATCAAAGCAAGTAAAAGGTGTGTATTTTTTTCCGAATTGCATAAGTCTTGTTTGAAGAATCAAGTTGAATTGATTGCAAGGGCCTATTGTAGAATAGATATCAATATTGGAGTCTAAAATGGCCCCTAAAAAGAATTCAACACCCATTAAGCCTTTAGAAGGCTCTACTAAGACTCATGAAGACGAAGAATGCCAACATGACATATCAAAATTACAAGAGCAAGTGCAACAAATTTCACTCTCGCAAAGAACAACAAAAAATGAAATGGAAGTTTTGAAGAAGGGCGTGGAAACTAAGATGGATGGTTTGAAGAAAGGCGTGGAAGCTAAGATGAGTGGTTTGGAAGCTAAGATGGATGGCATGGAAGTGGGCATGGAAGCTAAGATCGATGAAAAAATGAAAGACAACATGGAAAACATGAAGAAAGATCTAAAAATAGACATCGAAGGTTTGGGAAAGTTGATACAAGAAATGTTTCCTAATGGTGAAAAGATAGTAGAGGAAACTCATGATGAGAACAAAATAAATGTTAATCGTGATTTCATAAACTCTACTATTGGAGGGAAGAACCACCATATTCCAAAAATGGATATGAGGAAGTTTGATGGAAAGGATCCTGTAACATGGATACTACAGATGGAGCAATATTTTGATCTCAATAATGTGCAAAACACACAAAAGGTACGCATTGCAACATTACATTTAGAACAAAATACATTTGTATGGTATCGATGGCTTTGCTCCCGTAAAAAAATTGTCACTTGGTCAATTTTTACGGAGGAAATGATAGTACATTATGAGGATACAAAGAGCAACACCTTCTTTAGCCAATTGATAAATCTCAAACAAAAGGGTTTAGTGGGGCAGCACATTGAGGACTTCCAAAAATTGAATATAAGGGTAACTGATATTCCAGAGGAACATAGGATTTATCTCTTCATAGGTACTCTAAAGGATAACATCCAACATGAAGTTGGTGTTTTGGAACCTGATTCATTGGAGAAGGCATTCAGGTTGGCAAGAAAAGTTGAATGTAAAATTATGGCGACAAGGAAGCCTACCACTCAATTCTATAAAGAAGGCTAAAGCAGCAGCACAATATATCCCACAACCTAGAAGGTTGGAGTCACCTACAACACACCAAGAAAAGAGATATCAACGCCTTATAAATGAGCCACTTCGAGGGGGCAACCTCCAATACATTACATAAATGAACAATTCTTGGATGATACAATTTACATAACCTCCTTTCTATATATAGGAGTCCATGGGGCCATAATGTAATCCTAGTGGGCCACAATGTAATCCTAGCCGACCTAACAATAATAATTTAAGGGCACAATAATAACAAAATGGGGTTACAAGGGTTCAATAATAACAATAAGGGGGTTAAACTAACCATAATAAAGGACTATACTAGTGATATAGACCCCAACATAGTATTTTGCTACTTCAAGTGTGTACTTCCGTCTAGATTATAGGTCATTCATTCGGGTTTAGGCACAATAATACTCTTTTTGCACACATATCTTAACCCTAAAACTAAGGTCTTTAGAAATTTACCCCGAAACCCTAAGAACTAGGTCTCCGCGAGAGTAGGAGTCGAACTAATCGATGGCCATTTCTGTGAACCCTCCTAACACACTATCCACCCAGTGGTCCACCGTGCGAGTGATGATGTTATTAGTATTCTCTAATTGTTGGATCAATTATGGGGTCCACTGTATGACCCGCTCGTCCCTCCAACACTTCTGAAATTCGACCGACCTTGCAAGCCACTCGTGGAGCTCGATCGCAATTGTTACAAAGAATATCTTGCAGATCTCCATGAAAATATACATATTCTTCCACCCTTCAGTGGCCAACCTCTTACTGTGGTTTTCTTTTACTGTGAATTCCTAAACTTTTTGTTCAAACCATTCATCAATTCCTTTTCTTTTAGGTTTCCAATACGGCCTTGGCATTACCCGATCCCTCTCTCAAAATGCTCCTATTTCTAGCAACGAAACCATTTGTTGGCTCGAGGGGTCCTGACCCAGGTTCGGAGGTTAAGGTTTGCCAACAAACCCCTATACTACTAGTCCTTCCGGTAGTGACCTGCTTGCGCAGGCCAAAGTCTCACCCGAAGCAGTATGGGAGGGTGTTGGAACCAGGTTTCCGCGCCCTGGAGAGGGTAGGTAAGTCAAGAAAAGTTGCGTTCAACCTTAATATTACAAGATCTTATATCACAAAGCCCAGATCTACTGATATCCTTTGCATCCATGTGCACAATACCAATTATAATCACAGTAACTAACAGGCCATAAACTTATAGAACATTACCACAGTTATCATATAAAGCGTAACATAACAGATCCAGATCACATCATAAACAAGTAACACAAGAAATTTTGCAGCTTAAATCAATAACATAGAAGCATACATACTTAATTAGATACCAAAGATTCACATTAGCAATAAGTCCAATAGATTCAGATATTCTAACAGCCTTCCATGTTCATTAATTCTTCATATTTACTTACAATACCCAAAACCAAACCTGTGCACACAGCATCAGGGTCCGCACACAATAGGACAGAGCATCTCCGCGCACACAGCCAGTAGGAGTCCTTACCCAACCAACCCTACAAACCTTAACATTTCGCACGTAGTATAAATTCCAATTCATTCCTACCTTACAACTCAAAAAGGTTCAACTATTTATACTACTTTAGCCTACGCATCCAATGGTCCGTAAACCGTGGTTTGTGAACTCTTGGTCTACCCTTAACCCATTTACAATGCATTAGGGGCTTTTACCCACCCCAAAACCCTTGCGTTAGACTAAATATAATCAAAAATGTACAAAATGGACCAGATTCGCAGCTTTATAGGAAACCTTGTTCTAACAAATGTGGTACCTTCACCCTTTTTTATGTAGGTCATACAGCGAAGGAAATTTCGAACATCACTTCATTAAATATGGCTTTAATTCCAGGGAGACAATATGATCCAAATGATGTGGTCCAAAATTTTACCACTAATGTTAAACTCGGACCTTTCATGCGTGAAAAGGATAGGTTTGATGATTTATTTAAAGGATTTGATAAATTTACAGATGTTTTAAAAATGGCATCTAAAAATCTCAGTGTACCGGACTTTAAAGCTTTTCATGAATATATAAACAAGAGATTAGAAACAGTCTAATTGGACTTGTTACCAATGGAAGGTTTCAGAAGGCCAACTCCTAGCATCAGTTTAGAGGATGAAGCAAAATAGACGTCAGAGGATTAGTCACAAGAAAAATCAATTCAAGATTCAGAGCAGTCACAAGACCAGTCTCAAAGTTCAGATCATTCTGATAATGAATATGAAAGTGAAAATGAGAGCCCTGTGAAGATAATTGAAGACATAATTAAAGGAATTGATATGCAAATTGAAGAGGAAACTGGTGAAGATGAACTATTAAAATCATCTTCAAAATAAGTTCAGCAAGTTCAAACTACACCTGAACAAATGGTAAAATCTCAAGTAGATCATTTGGGTACAGAATGGACAAATTTCACTCAAGTACTAGAGACACCACTCAATCCTCATCTAGAAGAATCAATGAGTTTTCAAACTCCTAATCAAACTCAGAAACTAGCAGGAACAAAAATGGAACTTCAGCAAATACCATAGGCTCAAGAACAGGAGTTCATCCTAACCTACCGAACAGAAGAAATCATTTTAAATATTGAGGAATACCTCCACTAGATGTTTTCTACAGCCCAAATCAGAAATTTGTGGTAAAGAGGAGGAAAAGAAGAAGATTTGATGAAACGGTGACAACTCTCAATAATGAATTAGTAGATGTTTTCTGTAAAGATACCTTTGTCAATCCTACAGAACATCTTACCAAATTGTTACAATTTGTAGGTGCATACGCAACTGCCACGATTGATAAAGCAGCAAAAGCGCAACTTATACTCAAACAAAAGGAAGATAAAGTTCAAGAATTGGAAAGACAATTGGAACAAGAAAATCTTAATGCCTATAAGAAAATTGAGATGAAAATGACACAATTCCAGTACTTTGAAAGATTAAAGTTGCAGCATCAAGTACAGATATCTGAGAAGGATACACATATAGAGGCAGTAATGGATAAGCTTAAAATTCAACCTCAAACAGAACAGTTTATAAAAGAGACACTTTAATGGAACACAAAATTGAAGCAGCAGCAAGATACTTTTTGTCATCAAATCTCAACTACCAATTCATATTGTAAAACAAGTAAAATTTTGATCCAACAAGTGGCAAACAAAAGACTCGAATGTGAAAAGATTCAAATAAAAATATATGAATTCACTCTGTGGAAAGAATCTAAAAAAGGAAAGAAATTTGATCTCCTGAAAATTGATAATTTTCACAAAGATATTTTATTTAAAGACTGGCAAATGCAGTTGAGACAGGTAGAGAAGGCAACGGCAAAGGCAGCAAATCTAGTAAATTAGATCATTGAGTCTGTTAATGGACAGCTTCTAAACACTAAGCTTATTAAATAATATACAGTCGAAGTAATCCCATAACTAAAACTATTGCAAACACAATGGAAAGTAAGCATGGAGACTCAGGCAGAAGCTATCAAGAAGATAACCAAGTTAGATCAAGAAAATTACTGGAACTTTCTGATCAAACCACATCACCAATACATGACTCTACAATCATTAACTGGTTCCACTAAGAAAACATTGCCAGCACTATCAAATGTTGTGTTTAAATGCCAAGTCATATTCGGGATCAGACATCCAACTCAGTTTAAGCCAATGGTGGATATCTGCCACCTCAGAGATCAAATGACTAAAGAAGATCAGCCCACTTAAGAAATATTGTTATCTCTATTTCTATATTGTAGTTTAGTTTACTTATTACGAGGAAGGTTGTTTTAAACCTCCTCAAATTTTTATGTGATAATATATTTTTGATCTATTCGGTTTAGTATTTAAACCCTTCTCATGCATTTAGAGAAGGGTCCAGAAATTTGTCAAAAACATTTGCAAAGTAATGCACTTATGTATGTTTGTGAATTTCTTGATGAATTAATGGAAAAAATTATGTTTTCTTTTGATATTGAAGTTATTTAACTGAAGTTGCACTTTTGTACTCATTGAATTGCTTTGACTTGAAGAGGATCAGACACTATTGTTGATTTGATGAGTATAACAACACATATATGGTGTTTCTATACATTATGTTGAATTATATTTCTTAAATTGATAGCTATCTTTTATCTGTATTACATATGATATTGGTTATTATAGGTGAATGTTAAATGCACTTATGTATTGATATTTATCTATAATTCCTCATTTTATATGTGATAAAAATTAGAATGTGATATATATCTCACAATTATTTTGATTAACTACTTAGTCAAAATAATCACGTTTACATCATTTTCATCTCTCTCAAGTATTGAATAATTTTCATTACCAATTGCTGAAAGATATCATAAGTTAGATCACATTAATGAATGAATACTCCCAGGTATATAGTAGAATAGATATTTAATTACATGCACAAAGTATATTAAATCATTCCTCCATTCACATGTTATAAGAAAACACACCCTCATTATCCTTATTGGGAAAATGGTCCCTTTATCCCCAGTCAAAGCCACTACACCAAACGGAAAAGGACTTGCTCTAAGGTCTGGACTGGGTGGCTTTCCCCCATGCTGTTGCAATGGAATTCTGAGGCTTCAACAGGTTCATCTTGTTCAGCTTATTTAAAATAATTTCTTATCAGAAAATCTTCATAGTTATCTTCTTTTATTTTCAAATGAGCTTCAATTAAAATTTTCACTAACCCATGATGATACAAAGCATTGTCAATGAATTTTATTTTCCTTTGAATGTTAACAGCCATTTTTCTTAAAATACAAAGCAGGAAGTATGGCAAATTGATTTCATTACCATCAAGAAAATTTAACATTAAGTGAGCATGGTAAAATAACATATTTTTGAATCTACCCTCACAGGTTATGAATTTATGAATGATTAATAGCAAATTTCTCCATTTAGTCTTTAAGGTCGTGACTGGAATTCCTTTCTTGAAGACAAAGATATCCATACCTGGGTTTTTAAGGAAGACCTCCCACTCTTTTTCTTTAATCTTTCGATTCTTAAACCAACTCTCTCGGTTTCTTGGCAATTTGGTAACATCTACTATGAATGACTCTATCATAACCAATTTAATATCCCCAATATCGGGTTCTATACCATCATAGGCCCGAGAAAATTATTTTGTGACTTATTTCTCGTGCCCATCAAACTTTTCAAAGAACTCCAACCATTGTTCTTGTTGCAACTTTTGTTTCACCACTTGGTATTCTTCAAGAAATTTAGCCCCATTCGTCTCCAAACGTACAATGACTCCCATGCTGAAGAAGTCTTAGTCCCTAATTTTGCCTTTTGACTGGGTTATGGAATGAATTTGGTTATGGAGTAGGTCAGATAGATGGAATTTGGGTAACATGTGAGGTGTTTTCGGCAATGAAATGGGGTCAAGTAGAATGGATATGATGTGAGAAAGTGTGATGGTATGTTAAGGAAGTGGAATGATATGTAATATTCCTTTTTAAGGAATTTCTACAATCTTGTCCTCAAGGATGCTATATAAGGAAGATAGTGTGAAAAGAAGCATAAATGGGGTTGAGATCCCATTTTTAACTCATAAAACACTTCTCTCCCAGAAGATAAGCTCAAATAAATAAGCCTAGAGGGCTTATACAGATCTTCCCAAAGTGGATCTCTTAGAAATTGCTCAATGAGAGAGCTTACAGCAATACCTGAACATATTCATGAAAACTCTGCAAATATGTACACATCAATACATGGAATATAATACATCCATCATGTTATCAATAAATCAGCTACAATATACAGGAATATCTTGAGGGACAAGCCACTCAAGCTATGAGAACCAATCTCCAATGATTAAGCAATGTAATACATGAGTAGCTGCAACTGCACAGAATGTCGGAGTAGCTGTGACAGCATTGTCTATACTATGGTAGCTGCTACAATAGACACATATACATTAAAATGGCTGATATATATAAAGAAATTCCCATAAATAGAAGGATGGGCTCCAATACAAGATTTCTAGCCAATCTAGAAGAGATTGCTAGAAATGCCGGAAAATGTACAATGTGACAAATAACTTGTCACTGCAAATGAATCAAAATAAGAATGAGGCTATGGCAGATCTGAAATACTCATGCCCTCCTCTAATAGTGAATCCAAGCAAAAGGCTGGTCCCTTTACTTAGAAACAACTCCTCCTGATGAGCACAAATGGCTCTCCCAGCTACTGCCTCTGAAAATAACGCAGTTTCTGCCCTTAACTGTGTTGTGAGAGATGGTGAGTGTTTGGCCTAATGCCAAATATTTGAAATGATGCCCATGAGTCACCTCAACTTCTCCTGCAAAGTATGTACTAGATCTCCCCTGAAGAATAAGCCAAAGGATGGCTCTATAAGTTCCTTCGTTGCTGCACCCAGCAACACAACGTTAATCTGCTACAGAAATAACGTTGTAGCTGCAAAGAGAAGCTTGGTCAAATGCCGGAATGAGGAAATGAATCGCAAACCCTCTCCTTCCTTGAGGAAGAGGTAGGGATTCCTGACCAGGAACACCCTTGGGTTCAAGAACCCTACAAACCCTGCTAAACAGCTCGGGGATGCAAGTCTTTGCAGACCCAACGAAAATAATAAGCTAATGCATAATGAAAATGGGCTGCCATCTCCTCCTTATAAAGCAAAGGAACCTTTCTTACCATGGGTCCCATTCACACTTTCTTCTAGCTCAAGCAGGTGAAGCCTCCACTAAAATTGCGTTGTCCAAGTAGGTGTAATGTATCTAGACAGTTTTAGTTGACTTGGTCAAAATGACTAGATCATCCCTTGATCCAATCCTGTTCAAACCATGTGGTGCTCAATCCAGCTGCTTAATTATCCCTCCTTTCACACAAGGAGTGTTATTTCTCCATCTAAAGGGGTTAAGGTGTCTCCTTACCCATTTTATTTAACAAAATAAAAATATGCTAACTATAATGTTCCATTTTAGCTTGAGGCTAAAATTGGGAACATTACAGTCCTCCCCTCCCACATGTTTCTTGTCCTCAAGCAACTGCATAGAGAGAACAAAATTTCTCCCCATCTTCTTGTGGCCTCCTCATCAATAGACCCCACCATATCTCATCAAGGTATGCAATAAATCTATCCTCCATGTATCCCTCCAAGTATGTAGAACCAAAGAATACATCATGAGATAATAGAAGGTGCAAGTGGAAATCTCCTTGTGGTTCAATGGCCTCCTCAAGGTAGGAGTGATGAAAAACACGGGAATTATTATTCCCAATGAGTGACTCCTTCACCCATGCAATCATCCATATGAAATGAGCCATCCTAAGTAGCTCAACAAAGTAGTCCTCAACCCCATATCTATGCAATATGTTGGGGCTGAATGGAGAGTTTAGATATTTCCATCCAAGTAGTTTGTCCCTCCATTTATGATAAGTGTGGGGGGTTGCTGACATTGGGCTGAAATGTTATGGCCTCCACAATTGGCCCAAGCCTCCCCACAAAATGAATCAACCATGAAGTGCCTCCTCCAATAATGCATTCTCTCCCAATGGCTCCTCCTATGTGAAGAGAAAAGTAGTGACATGGCAATCATGGTGTGCCCATTGTCTCTCCTGAAACATAAAGCATGTATAATAGGGAGAATCATACTCCCAATGGGTTGTCCCCATACCTCCAACACTCTCCAAGTAGTGCTCCCTTTGAATGTACAACCATTAGCAACACAAGGAAGCAATATGCAATGTAAACAACTTGTCATAAGACAACTAGAGAGTGGGTCACTGCTATACTCATGGGACCAGCGCAGTGAACCTCCTGCCTGCATCAAAACTAAAAACTAAAAGTTCTTTCCCAAACACTTGTTTTCTGCCACAAACATCTCATAATATGAAAACATGAAAATACAAATTGGTTCTGATGATGCACACCGAGAAATATGTGGCTTCCCCCACAAACCATCATAAAAATAGCCACCCCCATTGCTACAACGGGCCACAAGTACATCATAATAAGGATCATAAGGAGATGTGATCATCCTTATCTCATCAAGATGCTCATAAAAATTAAATAAAGGTAAACCATAATGAAAACATATACCTCCTTTACCATGTACTCCGGTCCTTGAGCTGAAATGACTCATATGAATGCTTTCCCTCACCTCAAATGAGTAGGGAAATGGTTGTGTCAACCTCTAAAAAATCATCCAGGCTATGCATCTATCCATATGCTGATACAAATCATGTTGAATACCCTCCTGAATGAACTCTTCTAGCAAAGCAAAGTATGCATCAAAGTGCATAGCTAGAAAGTCCACATTTGCTGCATGCAATAATTTCTCCTTGAGACTAGAAACTCTAGCCAAGAAGGTCCTGCCATCAGTATAAATGACCATCATGTACCAATCATCTCTGCCTGGTTCATCAAGAGTCATGCATGCATCTGGATCCTGGGAGTACTCTACCAAGAGCGAAGTCCTCCACCACGGATCAATCCTCCTCATAGACAGCGCTGGTGATCTGCAATGTGATACTCCCCTCATGTTGCTACCTGCTACTTTGACATCCCCCATGCCAAATTCATCCTCCAAAATGCTGCCATGCCCATCATGCAGCTGCTCATGCTCAAATAGTAATGGGAATCCTGGAAAGCTATTCTCCCATAAGAAACTTTCATCTGAAAGGAATCTCCCAATCCTGGGCAATGTAAGCATGAGTAACCTCCATCTACTCCCATGTGTGAAAGAGTACTTCCCCAAAGGAAGTATCCTCCTCCTCATCAAATATGTGGAGCAGTCATCTTGCATCATGAAGATGCAATCCTCCATCCCTGCAGCAAAATCTGTCAACGTAGTATGACTGATGAGAGTGGGTGATGCTGAAAATGAGAGTGTCTCTCTCCTCCTTAGGTTTATCCCAAACTCTCTGCGTTGTGCTGGACTCCTCAAATGTCTCCACTTGCCTGGAATCCAAGAGTGGTGAACTGAATGACAAGATGCCTCTCATCAATTCTAGATCAGGTGGCCTTCCAGGTGGAATGCCTCCATATAGTGAGACATCAAGATCAGAAGTAGACTGTATATATAAGAGGATTGATTTGTCCCTCTCTCCACTACATTGTACAGTCTCCTTCTCTTGTAAAAAGACTCTCCGGAATAGATAAGGGTGTATCAACCCTTGATGCTGATCCTTCTCTTCTTCCTCCATCTCACAATCCCCAATAGCTGCTACATATGACTTTGGAATTGTGCCAAGGTTCCCACATGTTAAAATACTTGGAACTCCTTGTAAATACACAAGGGCTCCTCTATCAGAAGCAAAGAATCCCCTTTCACCTCCATGTGGTGATGGATATCCTCCCAACATGACAGCGCTATTGGTTCTCTTGTGCTCATCCTCCCCATCAATAAATGAGATTACCTCATCATCAAGGGGTGACCCTAGATCTTGGTCCTCTCTTGAAGGAAGTACCTCCATGACTTCACAAATGGAAGAGGGCCCTTCACACAATATGGATCTTGTCTTTAGCAAGTCATCATACACATTTTCATCCCTTTCAGAAATATGAAATGGAGTTTGTTTCATGGTTCCCTCCCATGCATGCAAAGTGTTTGATGTTTTGTTACAAAGAGATTCACAGTGATTTTCACCAAATTATCTCACCAACCCTTTAGTGAATCCATCATGTGATTCTAAATTTGCATGATAGCATGAAATATAATTTTCAAACCATAAACCATGAGCCATACCTTTGAGTTGCAGCGCTGCTCCTCCAATGGCCTCATCTTCTTTCTCCATCCTTCCGGTAGTGCAGGTGGGCAATGGACTGTGTTGTGGATCTGCATGTGTGGCTAAATGCTCACACCCATCATAATAATAGCTAGGGATTTCTTCATCCACAAACCCTCTCAGAAAACCCTTCCAGTTTTCCCTTTCTATCTCTTCAAGATCTTCAATGATACCCTCCAGGATCTGGAAAAGAAGAAGGGAAACCTCATCTTCCGTCATTCCTCTTTTTTTGTTTTTTCTGTACATCTTCTCTTCCAAATGAGGAGCTTCTCCTTTTAATGGAATTTTATCTTGGGCTGCATAGCTGTAAATTTCCCTTATCAAGAATATCAAAATTCTATTCCAGAGATTGACTGCAGGGGCATTTACTGGATATGTCACCTTTGAAAAAAGGATGAGATCCAGAGGCTACCTAGCCATCTGCAGACTCTGTCTATAGATCTTGAAATATTCCCCTTCAGGGATTCAGCACTTTGGCTTGAAGCCACAGGCTGAGCCAAAGATCATTCTCTAATACCACTGTAATATTCCTTTTTCAGGAATTTCTGCAATCGTATCCTCAAGGACGTTGTATAAGGAGGATAGTGTGAAAATAAGTAGAAATGGGGTTGAGATCCCCTTTTTAACTCATAAAAAACTTCTCTCCCAGAATATAATCTCAAAGAAATAAGCCTAGAGGGCTTATACAGATCTTCCCAAAGTGGATCTCTTAGAAATTGCTCAATGAGAGAGCTTACAGCAATACATGAACATATTCATGAAAACTCTGCAAATTTGTACACATCAATACATGGAATATAATATAGCCATAATTTTATTAATAAATCAGCTACAATATACAGGAATAGCTTGAGGGACAAGCCACTCAAGCTATGAGAACCAATCTCCAATGATTAAGCAATGTAATACATGAGTAGTTGCAACTGCACAGAATGTCGGAGTAGCTGTGATAGCGATGTCTATACTATGGTAGCTACTGCAATAGACACATATACATGAAAATGAATGATATATATAAATAAATTCCCAGAAATAGAAGGATGGGCTCCAATACAAGATTTCTAGCCAATCTAGGAGAGATTGCTAGAAATGCCAGAAAATGTACAATGTGACAAATAACTTGTCACTGCAACTGAATCAAAATGAGAATGAGGCTATGGAAAATCTGAAATACTCATGCCCTCCTCTGATAGTGAATCTAAGCAAAATTATGGTCCCTTTACTTAGAAACAACTCCTCCTTATGAGCACAAATGGCTCTCCCAGCTACTGCCTCTGAAAATAACACAGTTTCTACCCTTGACTGCACTGTGAGAGATGGTGAGTGTTTGGCTTGATGCCAAAGATCTGAAATGATGCCCGGGAGTCACCTCAGTTGCTCCTCCAAATTATGTACTAGATCTCCCCTGAAGAATAAGCCAAAGGATGGCTCTATAAGTTCCTCTGTTGCTACACCCAGCAACACAACGTTAATCTGCTGCATAAATAATGTTGTAGCTGTAGAGAGAAGCTTGGTCAAATTTTGGAATGAGGAAATGAATCTCAAACCCTCTCCTTCCTTGAGGAATAGGTAGGGATTCCCGACCGGGAACACCCTTGGGTTCAAGAACCCTACAAACCCTGCTAAACAGCTCGGGGATGCAAATCTTTGCAGACCCAACGAAAATAATAAGCTAATGCATAATGAAAATGGGCTGCCATCTTCTCCTTATAAATCAAAGGAACCTTTCTCACCATGGGTCCCATTCACACTTGCTTCTGGCTCAAGCAAGTGAAGCACCACTAAAACTGCGTTGTCCAAGTAGGTGCAATGTATCTAGACAGTTTTAGTTGACTTGGTCAGAATGACTAGATCATCCTTTGATCCAATCCTGTTCACACCATGTGGTGCTCAATCTAGCTGCTTGATTATCCCTCCTTTCACACAAGGAGTATTATTTCTCCGTCTAAAGGGGTTAAGGTGTCTCCTTACCCATTTTATTTAACAAAATAAAAATATGCTAACTATAATGTTCCATTTTATCTTGAAGCTAAAATTGGGAACATTACATGATATACGGAATAAATGGAGTGAATTAAAATCATAACTAGATATCATAATGGTTTCATACCCTTTTGACAATAGATTTATATATTTTCGTAATACCAAAGTCATGTCATAACAAGGGTAATTATTAAACAAAATGGCGGTAGCGATGGTCATTCATCTATTTATTTTCATAACTCAATGTTTTTCCTTTTATTATCTAACTAGTATTTACATACATTTTATCTTGCCTTACTGATTTTTGGATATGATCTCTTTTAAGTTGCTCAGGTTGATATATTTGTGATCTCCATTCAAGTTTCTTTGGTTGTGATATTCATTTTCTTTTATTGTAATCTATCAATTCAGCTGCGTAATTTCATGAGAGCTGCAGATTATTGACAATTTCAAAAGAGGAATAAAAAGAAATGGGACAATAAGAGGGAATTTAAAAAGAAAATCTAAGTTGCCAAGAATTCTTGGTTGTTTACTTGGATTTTCTATATAAACATGCCAACAATGTTGGTTTTTATAGTTATACAATTTTTTTCTTCTTCTTATTCTTCTTTCTTTTTAATCATTATTATTTTTTACTTTTTCTTTTTCTTTTTTTTTACGAAAACATAAATCAATTTGCAATTTAAGTTGGAGAGGAAGAAGAATCTTTCCTGACCAACTTCAAATCAAGATTATCTTGTAGATTTCTAATGAAATCTTCCTTTGTCAATGGTTTATAATATATTCGTAATCTATGACCATTTCCAAGAAAATTTATATTTTCTTCATCAATGGTTTTAATTCTAACTCCCTCATTATCAAAGACAGTTTCAACCTCATAAATACCAAGGCAATGAGTTTGAAATTTTCCTTGAAAATACTTAAATTTTTGAATAAAAAAGTAATGCCCAATCTCCTAGCTGGAACTTCCTATCTTTGATAAAATTATCATGCCATCTAGACCTTTATTGTAGAACTATGATGGTTCTATGAATAGCATCATTTCAAATCTCATCAAGTTCAGTCAATTCTCCATTATTTGTTTATGTGCTTCTGATAGATAAAGACCCAATTTTACTATTGTTTTGAAGGTCTTTATTTGGAACTCAATAGGTAATAGGACGTGTTTCTCATAAAAAAATTCATAAGGAGTATGCCCTGTTGTATTTCACCATGTGGTACGATATGCCCATAAAGCTTTTGGAAGCTTTTACGCCCAATCCTTTCTATGCAGATGCACAGTTTTGGTAAGAATTGTTTCAATTACTTTATTAGTTGATTCAACTTGTCCATTTGCTTAGGGATGATATGGAGTGGATTTCCGATGTTTGATTTTATATTCCTCCATTATCTTCTGCACCATCTTGGATGTAAATTGAGTACCTTGATATGTCACAATTTCCCTTTGGACACCAAAACGAGTGAAGATATCCTCAAAAAGATATGAAACTATAGCATTTTTAGTAGCAAAAGGAAGTGATTTAGCTTCTACCCATTTTGTGACATAATTTGTACATACGAGAATGTACCTTTTCTGTCTTGATGGAGGATTAATTGGACCAACAAAATCCAAATCTCACTTTTGAAAAGGTTTAATAAGTACCTAATGTTGTAGAGGCATCTCATCTGAAGGAACAAGATTTCCCATCCTCTAACAACTATCACATATCTTAACATATTATTTGGCATCTTTGAAAACAAATGGACAATAATATCCTAAGAGATGGATTTTGTAAGCAGTCATTTTATTGGCAAAGTTTCCACCACATGGTTCATCGTGACAAGCCTTAAATATTTCTAGTAATTCATCTTCTCTGACATGTCTTCGAATGATTAAATCAGGTCTTGTTTTGTACAACTCTTCATTTATCCATGAATAAGATGCACTAGTTTAAATAACTTTCCTTTTCTCTCTAGGAGACAAATATGAAGGTAACTTCCCTATAGCTAAGTAATTAGCAATATCTGCAAACCAAGGAGATTTAATAGATACTGAAAAAAAATATTTGTTAGGAAAATCATCTGTTACAGAAATATCCTTATTATCATTTTGGATTCTAGATAGAAAATCAGTGACTATATTCTCCTTTCTAGGCCTATCCAAAATAGTAATATTGAATTCTTGTAACAAAAATAACCATATTGTAACTTTGCCATTAGTGATAGATTTATTCATTAAATATCTAATTGCAGAGTGATCTCTGTGAACAAAATTTTCATAACCAATGATATAATGTCTAAACTTATTAATAGCATATACAACAGCTAAAAACTCTTTTTTGTTACATTATAATTTAACTCTGCAAGTGTTAAATTTTTTACTCGTGTAATAAATGGCATATGGAGTAAAATATTTTTGTCCCAATACAACTCCTAAAGTTGTATCTGAAGCATCAGTTGAAATATGAAAATAGAGGCTCCAATTCGGTCCCGTTAAGATAGGCGCTTCAGAAATATTTTCTTTCAATGTTTCGAAAGCTTTTTGGCAATAAGAATTCCAAATGAATTCACAATATTTTGTAAGCAATTTGAAAAGTGGAGATGCTATCTTGGTGAAGTTGTTTATAAATCTTCTATAATAACCACTAAAACCAAGAAAACTTCTAACATATTTTTGACAAGTAGGCACTGATAATTTGGAAATAACTTCTACTTTAGTTGCATCCACTTTAATTCCATCTCCTGAAATGTCGTGGCCTAAAACAATTTCCTCATGGAACATTATAAAACATTTTTCATGGGTTAAAGAGAGATTTGTTTCTTTACATCTACTGAGGACATTTTCAAATTTTTCAAGAGCTTCCTTGAAATAATTCCCATACACCATAAAATCTTCCATATAAACTTCCACACAATCATGGATTAAATCAGAAAAAAAATTCCTAGAACTCCCCTCTGGAATGTTGCAGGTGCATTGCATAATCCAGAAGGAAGTACTTTATAAGCATAAGTTCCCCATGGGCACGTGAAATTTTTTTTGTCTTGATCTTCTGGAGCTATTTGGATTTGGTTATATCCATTAAAACCATCCAAGAATGAAAAATACTTTTTCCCTGCCAATGTATCAAGGACTTGATCTATAAAGGGAAGTGGAAAATGATCTTTCAAGGTGGCTTTATTCAATTCCCTATAATCAATGCATAATCTCCATTTTATTTTTTCCTTTGGAACAATCGCAAATGGTGAGACCCATTGACTATCAGATATTGGATTTTCTTGTTTTCCTAGCCGACCTAACAATAATAATTTAAGGCACAATAATAACAATATGGGGGTTACAAGGGTACAATAATAACAATAAGGGGGTTACACTAACAACAATAAGGGACTATACTAGTAATATAGGGACATAACATGCCCCTCTCCTTCAAAAAAGTGTTGTCCTCAACGCTTGAGTAGCTCTAGGTGCTTCTCTATAAAATTCTCATCCTCCCATGTAGAATCTTCAGTGGGTAAGTTCTTCCACTTGATGAGATACTCTGAAATTGATCGATTCCGTAGCTGTCGAGTTCTTGTTTCCATGACTGCTTCAGGTTCCAATATGATTTTTCCTTCCTCATCAAGTTATGGCAATATTGTTTGAACCGGAAGATTTTCACCTATAACCTTCTTTAAGCATGAAACATGGAAAACTGGATGTACTCACGAAGAAGCAGGAAGCTCCAATTTGTATGCCATAGTACCAATCTTTTGTAACACCTTGTAAGGACCATAGTACTTTGGTGATAATTTATTATCCTTCTTAGCTTGCTTGAGGGACATTTGTTTGTATGGTTGTAGCCGTAAAAATACCCAATCTCCTACATCAAAACTTCTCTCGCTGCGATGTTGATCTGCTTGTTGTTTCATTCGATTTTGTGCCAAATTCAGGTTATCCTTTAAGAGTTGGAGAACTTCTTGCTGATGCTCGATGTGATCTTCCACTGCTTGAACCTTCGAATTTTCTCTTAAAGATGATATGATGGATGGTGGATGATATCCATAAAGTGCCATAAATGGGGTCATGTTTGCTGCAGTATGGAAGGAAGTGTTATACCACCATTCAGCAAGAGGTAACCACTTGACCCATTGTGTTTGTTTATCAGATACAAAACAACGAAGATATCCTTCCAAACATTTATTTACTATCTCAGCTTGACCATCAGATTGAGGATGATAAGATGAGCTATGAGCTAATTGAGTACCCAAACAAGAAAATAAATCCGTCCAAAAATTTCCAGTAAAAATGGGATCTCTGTTGCTCACAATAACCCTTGGGCTTCCATGTAGCTTTTGAATTCTATCCATAAATGTAGTAGAAACTGTACTTGCTTTAAATGGATGAGATAATGCACAAAAGTGTGCATACTTGGTAAGTCTATCAACTACCACCATGATGACACTCTTTCCTTCAGACTTAGGTAAACCTGTGATAAAATCCATTGAAATCTCCTCCCAACGTTGACTTGGAATGGATAAAGGTTGTAGAAGTCCTGGGGTCTTAATTGTCTCCACTTTATTCTGCTGGCAAACCAAACATTTCGCCACAAACTTTTGAATATCAGATTTAAGGCCATCCCAAAAAAATTATTTCTTCACCCTGTGGTAAGTTTTTAAAAATCCTGAGTGTCCTCCTAAAGGAGAAGTGTGCAATTCCAAAATAATATTTTGTTTTAGTTGGGAATTCTTACAAAGATATAAGTGATCTTTGTACCATAAGGAATCATTTTTCCAACTAAATGTATCAAATTTACTAGGATCTTGCTGCAACTTTTGAATGAGTGTCCATACATCTTTGTCCTTCTTCCATTCATCTCTTGCTTCGGTTATCCAATCTGGTTGGATAATAGAAATGGCACAAAGCAATGCTTCCACCTCTTTATTCTTTCTTGAGAGTGCATCTGCAACAACATTAAGCTTTCCTTTTTTGTAGATTATTTCAAAGTCATAACCCAACATCTTTGTGACCCATTTTTGCTACTCTTCTGATGATAGTACTTGTTCCAAAAAGTGTTTAAGACTATCATGATCAGTTTTTACCTTGAAGTGTCTTCCCATTAGGTAAGTTGGCCATTTCTTTAGTGCATGCAATATTGCTAACATTTCCTTCTCATAAATAGGTTTCTGTAAATACTTTCCTTTGATTGGACGACTTTCAAAAGAAATGGGTCTTCCTTCCTGCATTAAAACTGCACCAATTCCATTTCCTGAGGCATCACATTCCACAATAAAGGTTTTTGTGAAGTCCGGCGTAGCTAAGACCGGTGCTAGGCACATTGCCTCTTTAAGATGTTCAAAGGCCTTAGTTGCTTCAGGAGTCCATGAAAATGCATCTTTCTTCAATAATGTTGTTAGAGGTGCTGCTATTCTCCCATCATTCTTAACAAACTTGCGATAATACCCCGTTAACCCGAGAAATCCTCGCAACTACTTTATGGTTGTGGGGACTTTCCATTCCTTAATGGCTTTACTTTTGTTAGGGTCTACTTTAACACCCTCGTGAGATACAATATGACCCAGATATTCCACCTCTTGTACTCCAAAGAAACATTTGGATGTTTTTGCATATAATTGTTTCTCCCGCAATAGTTTGAGCACCCTGTCAACATGTTGAACATGATCCTTCCAAGACCTGTTGTAGATTAATACATCATCGAAAAAAACTAGCACAAATTTTCTAAGGAAGGGTTTGAAAATGGAATTCATCAACCCTTGAAATGTAGAAGGTGCATTGGTAAGGCCAAAAGGCATGACCAAAAATTCATAATGACCCTCATGAGTTCAAAATGTTGTTTTTGGAATATCTTCAGTCTTCATTCTAATTTGATGATATCCCGAACGAACATCCAACTTGGTAAAATAAATTTCTCCATGTAATTCATCCAATAATTCATCAATCACAGGAATGGGAAATTTATCTTTAATGGTGAGCTTATTGAGCTCCCTATAATCCAGACACATGCGCCATTATCCATCCTTCTTGTGTACCAATACTACAGGAGCAGAGAAAGAACTTTGACTAGGTTGAATTATACCCACCTCTAACATTTCTGCAATCATACGTTCAATTTCGCTCTTTTGGACATAAGGATATCTATAAGGCCCGATGTTTGGAGGAACACTTCTTGGAATCAAATGAATAGCATGATCATGATCACGAATAGGTGGGAGTCCTTTGGGAGTTTCAAACACCTTGGAATGATTGTCCAAGACTTGTTGGAGATCTGCAGAAATAGATGATTTTGATGTCAGAACTTCTAGTGAGAATAATTGTGAAATTACGCCTCGTTGTTCTCTCTTTAGAAGCTTTGTCATGAAATTAGAGCTTATTATCCTTCCCGGCTTCCCTTCAATACCCCGTAATTCGACTTCCTTTCCTTCTGAAAAAAATTTCAAGAAAATTTCTTGAAAATTAAAAGCTACCGTCCCCAAAGATTGTAACCATCGTACTCCTAGTACAACATCAGCACCTCCCATAGGAATGGAAAGCATTGGACTAGTCAATACATATTCCCCCATGGTTAGCTTGATATTATGGCATTTTCTAGAGAAATTTATATTTCCTCCATTTGCAACCATCACTTGACATTCTGGTGCTGGGTATAGGAAACAATTCAATTCCTTGGCTACCTTACAATGAATAAAATTATGGGTGCTACCTGAATCAATCAACACTATTACCTTTTTATTCTTGATATGTCCTTCTATCTTGAGAGTTTGAGGAGTGGTAATTCCCGCCAATGCATTACACGATATGGTCGGACTCATTTCTTCCTCTTCTAGGGCTGGTTCCTGGTGTATATCCTCTTCTTGTTCATTTTCTTCTTCCTATTCACAATCTATGTAAAATAATTTCTTCTTAGCACACTTATGACCTTTAGTGTATTTGCTATCACAACTGTAGCAAAGCCCTTTTGCTCTTTTTTCTTCCAATTTTTGTGGTGTCAACCTTGTAGGTTGTGGAAATCTAGGCGTAGCAACACTTCCTTCTTTATAGAAGTGAGTGGTAGGCTTCTTTGTCGCCATAATTTTACATTCAATTTTTCTTGCCAACCTGAATGCCTTCTCCAATGAATCAGGTTCCAAAACGTGAACTTCATGTTGGATGTTATCCTTTAAAGTACCTATGAAGAGATCAATCCTGTGTTCCTTTGGAATATCAATTACCCTTATATTCAATTTTTGGAAGTCCTCAATGTGCTCCCCCACTAAACCCTTTTGTTTGAGATTTATCAATTGGCTAAAGAAGGTGTTTCTTTTTGTATCCTCATAATGTGCTATCATTTCCTCCGTAAAAATTGACCAAGTGACAATTTTTTTACGAGAGCAAAGCCATCGATACCATACAAATGTTTTTTGTTCTAAATGTAAAGTTGCAATGCATACCTTTTGTGTGTTTTGCACATTATTGAGATCAAAATATTGCTCCATCTGTAGTATCCATGTTACGGGATCCTTGCCATCAAACTTCCTCATATCCATATTTGGAATATGGTGGTTCTTTAATCCAACATTAGAGTTTATGAAATCACGATTAACATTTATTTTGTTCTCATCATGATTTTCATCTACTATATTTTCACCATTAGGAATCATTTCTTGTATCAACTTTGACAAACCTTCCTTCAAACCTTCCATGTCTTCCTTCAAACCTTCCATTTTTTCTTCCATACCATCCATTTTATCTTCCATACCATTCTTCAAACCATCCAACGTAGCTTCCATGCCTTTCTTCAAACCATCCATCTTAGCTTCCATGCTTTTCTTCAAAACATCCATTCCATTTTTTGATGCTCTTTGCGAGAGCAAATTTTGGTGCACTTGTTGTTGTAATTTTGATAGATCATGTTGCAATTATTCATCTTCATGAGTCATAGTAGAGCACTCTGAGGGCTTAATGGGTGTTGAATTCTTTTTAGGAATCATTTTAGAACCCAATACTGATATCTATGCTCAATAGGCCTTTGGAATGACTTAAAACTGTTTTTTCAAACAAGACTTATGCAATTTGTAAAAAAATACACACCTTTTTCCTGATTTTGAGGAGCTCGATATTGAAACTGAATTATCTCTGTGATTTCTGATCTTCAATATCTAAAATTCGGACCTGACGTATCTCCCTGAATCTTCTTTCAATTTCCATAGGTCTGACTTGATTTGGATTCTTCAAGGCAAAGTTATTTCCAATCTCTCACAATGACCTAATTATGGACTGGTTCAGTAGAGCGAACTTGTACGGCTTGCCACGTGTCACTGTTTGCTCCTTTGGATCTAAAATTTACAGACATAAAACTATAGTCCGTGTACTTCCAGTCACTTTTTACATAATTCCAATCCGATGCTCAGAGAGAGAGTTATGAAGATTTTCCCACAATCACCTCTTTGAGATGAAATTCAGGAGCCTGAAAAAGACCTAACTTCCACAGATCATATCTCCAAAAATATTGTGAACCAAGCTCTAAAATTTTGCGATGATGTTCCTCAGGATTTCAGTTTCGCGCTCTAAAATTTTTAGCTTCTAAACCTCCGTGGAAAAAAAAATTATAGCGAAAATTCTGCGATGACCTTTTTAAGTGAAATTCAAGAGCCTACAAAAAGACCTAACTTGTGTAGATCATATCTCCGAAAATATTGTGAACCAAGCTCTGAAATTTTGTGAAGATGATCCTCAGGATTCCAGCTTCTCACTCTAAAAATTTTAGCTTCTGAACCTTCGTAGAAAAAAAGGTATAGCGAAAATGCCACGATGACCTGTTTGGAGCAGTGAAACCCTAGAATCCAAAGCCTATGATACAAAATGTTGGGAAACCAGCTCCAAAAATAGAAGAAAAGGGATATCAACGCCTTATAAATAAGCCACTTCGAGGGGGAAACCTTCAATACATTACATGAATGAACAATTCTTGGATTATACAAATTACAAAACCTCCTTTCTATATATAGGATTCCATGGGGCCACAATGTAATCCTAGTTGACCTAACAATAATAATTTAAGGGCACAATAATAACAATATGGGGGTTACAGGAGTACAATAATAACAATAAGGGGGTTACAATAACAACGATAAGGGACTATAATAGTAATATAGGGACCTAACATGTAGGTTCTTCTATTACAGCTTCAATAGAGGAAGTTGGTGAATCCCTAGGTTGGATCTCAAATCTAAGTACCTCGGGAAGTCTATATCTACATATGAATGATGGAATATGATTTTCGGTGGATGATGCGGCACTACATGGCCTTGGTGGGGTGAGTGGTGATGCTGGAATTGAACTCCTAACTCTACTTATAAATATACCCCTAGAATCTCTTTCCCTGTGAATAAATGCCTTTTTATCATTTTTTTAATGAAAAAATCCATAAATAATTAATCCTATATAAACTTCCCTGACAATAGTGCCAAAATTTTTGGTAATTTAATTGATGTTAAATTACTTCATAAATTATCGACCAGGACTTGTACATTGATGAAGTGTAAATGCATTGTTTGTGCTAGGACTTCTTATTGGGTGAATAATTCTCAAATTATATTAGGATGTTTCATGCTCATGTTTTTAGCTAAAACATATTCAAAGCATAAAGACTTCACACAAACTGAAATTAAATCTAAATATACTCCACACTTTGACTGGAAAGGAAACTAATATTAATAACACACAAATGAAAATGAAAATGTTATCCACACCATGAAATCAAAATTAAATCCTTACTAACAGAAATGGAATTAAATCTTAAGTTCAAATTTAAAATGTCAAGCTGGCATAACCAAATCTCACTAATAAAAATTTGAAATCATTATATTTCTAATTGCAAATTGAAATCAAATTAATTCTACTCTAACATCTACATGTGCATAAGAATCATTTTCTTCATTCCTCATACAACAAATTGATCAAATCTATGAAATAAATCTCAAATAAACTTAATTGCAAACTCTATCTTTGTCATAAGCATCTAATGAAAATTGAAACTAAACTAAAAGGTTAATATGCACAGTTTTTTAAGGTCAATTACTTGGAATCGGGACTACAGTCCAACAAGTAACTTTGTTTGTACCAGAGTTCTCCACTAGCTCAAGGCCAACTCAAGAGTTTCTCCCTGCTAGCGTCCTGCCTATTTTGACAAACTTCTTTCTTTTGGTCCCTTCAGACTCCAAGAAAGAAGAACCCACTTCCCTCGTGAGATTCCTCATTTAACCAAGGAAGAAAGGGTAACTATGATAATTGTCCAATAGCTTAAATTCATTAACATTTAGCTCTCATGAATTTCCAAAATTAAATACTCAAAAATAAAAATAACATTCATGTATAATTAATAACTAACCAAAATTATTTTAGGCTACTACATCCACCCATTTAAAGTTTGTAATTAAATAATTACCAACAATAAATTATATGTCACCATGGGGGTTGCCATTTCAAAGATGTGTATTTAATTAGATATATTCTTATATTAAAGACAGGTAAACTACAATATTCAATAATGGAGGATTGTTACACAAATCCAACGTGAATTGTATTTTAACTTGGAGAAAAGCTTATTATGAATTATTATTACTAGCATTTGCACCAAAAAAGTGGAAAAACATGATGATAGAAATGTAAAAAAATTTGAAAATAATTTTCATTTTACAAATTAATTAAAAATCAAAAAAAAATTACCCAAACTCACAAGTATAAAAATTTAAAATTCACTAATATTTAAAAAATTAAAATTAAAATTCCAATTAAAAAAAGTAATATTTTTTCTAAATAAGCATATACCTATATTTTTTTGCTAATCTAACCGCCCAAATCAAAAGAAAATTGTAAATATCAACACAAATGGCAAATGCGTGTGAACTGGGTATCATTCTAAAAGTAACCCTATTAGCAAGCCTGCACAACTAAAATAAATTAGGCCAATTTTAAAACGACCTTTATCATTGGAAAAAGCAATAAAAAAGATTAAAGTTGCTTGGAATAGCGACCCACTTTATACGAAAAAAATAACTAGTAAAAAAAATATGAAAAAAAAATAATCAATAAAAAAATCTGAAAAAGTAAAACTCGCTGGGAAAGCCACCAGATTCATTCGAAAAAGGTAGCCAGAAGAAAAAACAAGGGGAAAAGTAAAAATTGCAGGAAAAGCCACCCGCTTGATTCATAAAAAGGTGAAAAAAACCAGGTTGACTTGAATTCAAGTGCTAAAGTGTTTATTTATTACTTAACTACGCCATCTTATTTATATATATTTCTATGTCTTCCTCTCTACAGGTTGATCCTCTTCTTTTTCATGTATTCTGTGTCGTGTCTCTAGTTCTTTCGTATCACTATGTTCATCCATCATTGTTGGATTTATGTTCATCCATCGATGTTATTTCGTATCACTATGTTCATTCAATGGACATAGTGGTTGGGCTTAAATTCACACACATGGCAATTTCTCTATTTCTCTTCACAATTTATAGTTTATATTTTTAGTTAATAATATGTAAAAGTAATAGTCCTTATTGATATTTTTTTTCAGAAAGAAAAAAACGCTGAATATATTAAGAATATATACGGTACATGTTCAAGATAATCTCAACTGTGTGCACAACAGTCCTTATTGATATGTAAAACACAGTATAAACGACATAATCAGTGCAGATTTTGTTTTGAGGAAAAATGTTATGATTCTTGCACAACCTACACATGCACAGCCTACACATCATCGCACTGCAATTTCAAACACATGGTGAAACTCGGTATAGTCATCTATAGAAATCAACAGGAAAATTGGCTCATAATTACCAATTATGCATCTAGTTATAAATATCTATATGTAAAGGCTAATATAGGTGAATAATATACCTGAGATGTGATTGTCTCTTGCATTGATTTCAATTTTCTTGGGTACATTCTCCAGATTGCAGCAAGTGGATGCCTATTCCGTAATTAAACAACCTGCGACAGTCAAAACCAAAAATTATAAACTACAAACATCTTTACAAGGCGGTGTTCTGACTGTAAGTGTTCTGACTGTAAGTTTTAGAAGTGAAATTATTTCATTGTTGCATTGCTCTGATTGAGGTATTTTTCATTTTCAAACACATGAATGTAAATAGCAAAAATGTTTGCAGTTTGAATCAACGGAGATCTGCAGTTTGAAATTTGAATCTGATAACGCTTTCGATCATATGGTTCTGAAACGATGGGAGTTCCAAAGGAAAAAGCGGCAATGGAAATGGTGGTGGCGGAGCGGATCAAGGGGACGTGGATCGAAGAGGAGGATGCATCACTGCACAAGCGGATGGAGAAATGTTGGCGTCAGAAATGGTCAGAGAGGAAATATGGAACGCTCCAGGAAATCTTGCAGGCTCCTGTGGTGCAACCCACTGAGCCGGCAGGTGGAGCACCGCTCTTTCAGCCATGTCAGGAAATATACATACAACTTGACAATTTGGGAGGGCGAGCCTTATTTCCACTAGGCCCATAAATGCGCCCAGGCAGGGAATGCCCGCCCCACGATGATCTACAGCTTTAATCTAACGGCGAGCATTCCCTGCGTGGGCGCATTTATGGGCCTATGGCAGTGGAAATAAGGCTCGCCATTTGGGAGATGCAAGTAATTAAAAACCAAGAATGAGTGAACTGAGTGACACTGTTGAGATTGAGGAGACGATTGGGGAGACAACTGTTGAAGACGACGAATCTCATCTCAACAGTGCCACCAGAAGAAACTTCATAATAGAATGCCTATCAACGTAATTATTTATTAAAAATAACAAATTTAAATAAAGTCTAAGGGTTTTTAGTTAAATTTTAATATTTTCTAAAAATATAGAGAATATATTTTGTTATTTAATTATGAGAGTTTTGAAATTTTTGATTTAGAATTTAGTTATCTATATTTATTTTTATGTAATTTTTTTAATATATTATATTAAAATTATATAAATACAAAATATTAAAAATACTATTTAAATTTCTTATGATAAAGAAGATATTATCACAATACTATCAATTAAATTTATTTTTCATTAAATACAAGAAATAATTTAAATGGAGGTCATTTATCAAGAGGGTTTTCCCTTTGTTGACTGGATTTTCCATTTGTTTTAGAGAATACATATCATTGTTTAATTTTGTGAGTTTTGGTATTTTTTTGATTATTCTAAAACTAATTTTCCATAAATTTTATATTGATTTTTTATTTAAATTAAATTTATAGTTTATTTAATTAATGTAATATTGTTGTATGAGGAAGTTATATATGAGAATGTAATTATTATTTTTTTAATAAATGGATATGATTATAACTATTTTAATTTTAATTTATAAAATTAATTGATTTATTTAAATAAATAATTTAGATTTTATTTTTAAATTTTATATATAGATTAGATCTCTTAGAACCATCATTTCTGAATTTATTAATTTTGATATACTTTGGGCATATTTCGATGGCTCAGCTCAGCTCAGGGTGACACTCTTCTTCACCTCACACAACAATATTTTTACAAAATCAAGATGGGTCTGGGACCTGGCACAAACAATTTTTCAGAACTGAATACACTATGTCATCTCCTTCAGTTTGCATTAGAGCATGATATCCTCCACTTACAAGTTTTTGGAGATTCTATAATCATCATAAGCTGGTTCAATAAATCTGCATTATGTCATGTTCACACTCTACAATCTATATTGAAAGATCTTTCGCGCTTGAAAGCTCAATTCTCATCCATCTTATGTTCTCACATACACAGGGAACGCAATTGCATTTCCGACAATCTTTCCAAGGAGGCAGCGATCCAACATAGGGGGCTTTGGCATATAGAGGAGCAGAATGACTCTCAACATTTCAGCTACTATGATCGTCCTTTCATAGAACAGCCAGATATTGAAGACCGAAAGCTCTAATTTTGACAGTTTTTGACAGTTTTTTTACTATAATCATGATATACCTGATCTAAATATGTATTTATTGTAATTATTTTTAACAGTCTATGATGTACACCCCACCGTGGATTTTTGACTAACTATATGTATGTGACCACAGTCACAAAAATGCATATGCAATGCATCTATAGCATGTAATTTTCAATATTAATGAAAATTATGATTTTTCCTTGAGAAAAAAATTTTATATATAGATTAAATATTAGATATATTGAGATGCTATATTTAATAGTTTTTTTTTTTTAATATATAAACACATTATTGAGTAATTAGTGGATGATAGTTGTTTGTGAATGTTGTTTTTAGATTTATTGAGTAAGAGTTTTTTATTTAAATTTAATTTAAAAATAAAAAAATTGATCATCTAACATTGAAAGATATTTAACAAGAGACTTTATTTAATTATTAATAAAAAAAATTTATAAAAAATAAATAAAAAAATAACATTGGAAAATAATCCTATTGAAAAAAAAAAACTGATTTCTTTTAAAATCAATACTTTTTACTAAATTTTAAATAAATATTAAAATATAAATTATATATAAATTTGAATTTTAAAATAAACAGTTATAAAAAATACATATAATATGCTAAACATATATATACAAAATACAAACTCTCAAATAAAATAAATAATTCTCAAAATACAACTACTCTTACCAAACTGACTTAAATTAACAAAACTCAATTATAAAGATAAGAAAAGGTTGACATATCTAAACTTGAGAAAAATCACAAACTTAGTTAATAGTTATGTTGAATCGGTTCAACATTCATTTAAAAAACATATTTTATTGAAAATTGTGTATCACAACCCATGCAAAGTTGTGATTCTTGTGAAATAGAGTCACTATTGTAGTGAAATCACATAGGCCTATAATGGGACAAGGGATCACTTCGAAAACTGCATTACCATTCCAAATCTTGTACATCTCATTTCTAAACACTATCCATAGTACACAATAAAATCAAAGCCAGTAACTCCATAGCCTCCTCGAGCATATTATATATCATCACAAAAAAACTATGTTATCAAATGTTATGAGTTTGTTTTAATTTATATTCTCGTTCTTAGAGGTTTTGTAATTTCTGAAATGCCTTTTTATGCAAGTTGGATGAGCTTGTTGTTGCTGCAATATACATGTCATTTCATCAAATAAATTATCAGATTTGGGATTCATTTACAAGTACAATGGGGTGATAGTGTCAATATTTTCTAAAATTGGGCATGTTGGACTAACTACTTGGATTTTAATATTAGCATTGCACGAGATTAGTTCTATGTAGAGTTTTTGTTTTTAAGGTAGTGAAAAACAAGGGTACAAAAGAATATTTTTCAGTTTAGAATATAGGTGTAATTTTAGTTGGTTTTATTATAGAATAAGTTCAAATGCATCCAAGCAATTTGGATCGCGTTGTTGTTTACAATGAAAACTATTTAAATAGTATTTCAATGATTTTACACTAGAGTTTATATACAAATTGGAGATTTAGTTTCCAAGCAATAAAAACGACACTACTAAATACATTATAATATTCCTAATAGTATCATATTTAACGACTTTTATTTAACATTGTGTGTGTGTGTGTGTAATGAGAAAGGAGTGTGATGCATCCAACACCACTTGTTTATATTTTATTTTAATAAATTCACTTGTTAATAAATTGGAAGTATTATTCATTATAACATTTTACTTTATTTAAAACTCGCAATTGCACTAGATTTTGCAAAGGAAACGTCGTAAGGTGATATCAAATGGAGAAAGAGCATGGATGAAGAAAGATGTGATAGGTTACAATTTGAGTGAGAGAAATAACTTGGTGGTAAAAGTAAATTGAACTCCTCTTTCGCTATCCTATTTATTTAAGTTTCAATATGTCAATTGAGGGAATGCTTAGCAGTTTCAACATTGCACTGCAACCCGTCAATTTGTTTTTGCTTCACCTGATACCATAATTTTTATACCCTGCACATCCTCTCCCATGAATACTCCTAATGATTTCCTATGATTGATTTCTCTTTACTAAATTTTGATACAAATATACCAATTCAAATAACCAGTATGTCGGAGTGATACCATCAACTACCACTTGATTTTTGGTCTACAATTCTCATTAAGAGGCTTTTAAGAATAACTAATAAACCAGAATGACAACAACTTGTTTTGGATTTGGAGATTTCCTTCAACATCTTCAAGATTTCCAACTGACTTAACTAAAAACTTTAACAATTCCCAGTAACTAGGACAAAATTTAAATTGTTTATTTACATACAAATGAACAAAAATTGTGAGAAAGTGATTGTATTTTTTTAAATCATGCAAAGGAATGGGATACTTGTTTGCAAAAAAGAGAAAACAAGTGTATCAATCTCACCTAGGAAAAACCAACAAAATTCCACATGAGACTGACATTCATGCCAACAATGGAGAAATTGGCACAGATCACAAATTTTGCGAGCTTGGAGAAAGGTAAATAGGAAGGTTGAATATAAACCATACAATAGAGAATAATTATCATCAGTGTGGTCATTCCAATATGTAAGCCTATCAATGTAGTAGTTGCATATAAAGAAAACAAGAACTCCACTTTATCGATTAGAGAATTCACCCATCTAACACGTATTATTACCATTCCCCAAAATTATGAGCAGTGTTGTGACCAAGAATAGAAGTAAATGCAAATCACTCAAACTCCCTCTCTCTCACACACAAAATTGTATATGTATCAGAATTTTGCACCAAAGAAAAGGTTTCGAGCTTAATTATTTGTATAAAAAACAAATAGATCCATCTAACAAAAGAATAAATATCAATAAACTTTGAAATTAGAAATGCTTCAATATGATCAAATTAAATAGTAGGAGATCCTCTACATTGAGACAAGTTGTTTATATTACATACAAAATCTTTGATAGTAATTGATGAGCTTGCTACAAATTCTCAATAACCTCTGTCACTGCTTTAGTGGTTTGTTGACCACTTTTCTTATGAGATTTTTTTTTATTTTTGAGTTCTATGTTTTCAAGCTTTGCAAAGGTAATGTTATGAAACCAACTCCCAAAATAGAAGAAAAGAGAGATCAACACCTTAGAAATCAACCACTTTGAGGGGGAAACCTCCTTTACATTACATAAATGAACAATTTTTGGATGACACAAATGAAAAAGCCTCCTTTCTATGTATAGGAGTCCATTGGGTCACAATATAATCCTAGCTGGCCTAACAATAATAATGTAAGAGCACAACAATAACAATAGTGGGCTATTATGGGGCAAAATAATAACAATATGGGGACTACATAGGTACAAAAATAACAATAAGGGGGCTACAGTAACACCAATAAGGGACTACACTAGTAATATAGGGCCCTAACATGCCCCTCTCATTCAAAAAAGCGTTGTCCTCAATGATTAAGTAGTTCTGGATGCTTCTGCATAAAATTCTCATCCTTCCATGTGGAATCTTCAGTGGGTAAGTTCTTTCACTTAATGAGATACTCTGAAATTGATCGATTTCGTAGTGTTCTTATTTTCATGGCTGCTTCAAGATCCAATATGATTTTTCCTTCCTCATCAAGTTCTGGAAATATTATTTGAACTAGAATTTTGTCAATTATAACCTTCTTTAAGCATGAAACATGGAAAAATGGGTGCACTTGGGAAGATGTAGGAAGCTCCAATTTGTATGCCATTATATCAATATTTTGCAACACCTTGTAAGGACCATAGTACTTTGGCGATAATTTATTATCATTCTTAGCTTGCTTGAGGAACATTTTTTTGTATGGTTGTAGCCGTAAAAATACCCAGTCGCCTATATCAAAACTTCTCTCATTGTGATGTTGATATGCCTATTATTTCATTTGATTTTGTGCCAAATTTAGGTTATGCTTTAAGAGTTAGAGAACTTGTTGTTGATGCTCGATGTGATCTTCCACTACTTGAACCTTAGAATTTTCTCTTAAAGATGATGTGATGGACGGTGGATGATATCCATAAAGTGCCATAAATGGGTCATTTTTGTTGTAGCCTAGAAGGAAGTGTTATACCACCATTCAGCCAGAGGTAACCAATTGACCCATTGTGTTTGTTTATCAAATACAAAGCAACAAAGATATCCTTCCAAATATTTTTTCACTATCTCAATTTTCCCATCGAATTGAGGATGATAAGATGAGCTATGAGCTAGTTGAGTACCCAAACAAGAAAATAATTCCGTCCAAAAATTTCCAGTGAAAATTGGATCTCTATCGCTTATAATAATATTTGGATTTCCATGTAGATTTTGAATTGTTTCCATAAATGCAATAGCAACTATACTCGCTTTAAATGAATGAGATAATACACAAAAGTGTGCATACTTGGTAAGTCTATCAACTATCACCATGATGACACTCTCTCCTTCAAAATTAGGTAAAATTGTGATAAAATCCATTGAAACTTCATCGCTTTTTTCTTGAAGTAGTCTCTTGTATTCTTTGACAGATGTCAATGCTACAATGCATTCTTCCCTATTCGAAAAAATCAAACACTGTAATTCTTGATCAGTTAAAGAATCAGAAAGATCAGCAATGGAATCAAAATATTTGAATCTTCCTTGAACTATGGGAATCATATTTTTTACTTCTTTTTTTAAATTATGGAAGAATAATAATAATGTGTGTTTAATTTTTAATAGATAAAAATTAAAAAATAATTTTTCCTCCTTTTTAAAATTATGGATTGTATTATTTTCCCAATCGTCCAAAAATTGAGCATAAGGCTTCAGTAAAATAAATTTCTCATTAATCATCAACCAGATTTTGTCGTTGACTTATAGTAACATTTCTTTCTACAAATTTGATTATGTAAGACATTTCTACAAGGATTTAAATTCTTCATGTTTATGCATTAGCAAGGCTTGTAAACCTTCAATGTTTTAGTTCTTGGTTTCAATAATATTTTCAATTTCTGGTATTTCAACCTTTCTTTGTTGTTCTAATCTATCCATTTTAGCTTCAAGGAGCCTCGCTCTGTCAGAATTTACATTTCTTGATGAACTATTCTTTGGGGCTTCGTCCAAAGTGTTCTTAAATTTTTTCACCTCTTCAGAATGTATTTTTTCCTTGTTATTGAGTTTTTCAATTTCTTTATTAAGTCTTTCTGATAATTCTTTACATTTGGCTTCATTAATGTCCAAAGACTTCTTTAGTTCCTGTAACTTATTTTCTTGTATTTCCTTTGGATAGAAATTTTCCACCAAGTTGGTCATGTAATAGTATTGTATCTTGGTCCTTGCTTTCAAGTTATTAATTTCTTTATTCTTTAATTGTAGCAGTTCTTTGGTCAGAGTACCATATTTGAGCATCCTAGGTTGTTTAATTAATTTGTCCTTTAGTTATTTAATTTGATTTACCCTAGTTTTCACAGCTATTCAAGCATAATTCAATTGTCATTGTACCTTAGTAATGATTTTTTTATACTTATTATTGTTGGTTAATGACTCCATTAATCTTCTTTCCAGTACCTCCCTAGATTATCTATGTCAATCTGCTATGTGTGTATCATTTATCTTAGAGAGGTTAATGTCAATAGAAGTGGCTCTTGATCCAAGCACCTCTGCACCTATATCTGACCTCGAGTGAAACACTGTCAAATTAAGCATATTCTTGTCAAGATTAGTTGTTGTCAAAAATATGGGTCCCATATGATGCACATATTTTTTGTTGTTAGAATTAACTCCTTTCCTTTGGTCTCTATCAGTTTTTCTGATATAACAGAATTGTCTACTCATATGAGACTTTCCCTTCAATCCTTTGTCTTAGTCTCTTCTAGTGTCACCACAATTTTTTTTATCATTTCATAGTTTTCCTTGTGAAAATAAATGGCTTCTTTTTCACTCTCTTTAATACTTCTTATAGAATTTAAATCTGGGGATGCCTCTTTTGTATTTTTTAGATTCAACAAGAAAATTTCAGCACCCATGCCTAATGCATTAAGCACCTACACTAGGATGGGGCCCACAGTGTTATTTCTAGTGTATGTCTATTTTTAGTCATCCCCTAATTAGAAATGGACAATAAACTTAATCTAAATCTAAAAATAACTTGTAACATTTAAATGAGTGTGATAAACTCGGTTAGCTAGTGGATTTCGAGTTAGAGGTAGTTGGTGAGGCATGTAGAGTAATTATAGTTGTAACAAAGTTCGAATTGCAGTTGGTGCATTAGTTAATGCATGTTGTAAACAGTTTAACTCGGTTAAGTGAGTTAAAATCAGTTGTGATAGTTGTAACTGAAGATACACGAGTGAGACATCAAGTGAATTAAATATTAATTAATTCACAATCAGTGATCTCACATGCAACTGAAGATTTACTATTATTATCTGCATGCATGTCAGATCCAATGGAGACCCAGTTGAGATCTAGGTGAAAGGGAAGTTGACTATAAGTTGTGATATTATTGGTTTGCACACATGCATCCAACCACCCATTGGAGTGCCCATGATACTTGTGCAGTCAAGGAAGGCCACAATTCCTATATTTTAGGGATTTATTCCATCACGGATTGCGCAAGCAAGGCAGGCTGTCAGGAGGCTGAAAATTGAATAAGTATTATTCAGATTTCTGTGAGGACAGTGTGAGACAGATAGCTGAGTGTTGGAGACTCTTGTGAGAAGAGTATACATTGTATTTGTTTCATGATCCATGCTAAATATAAAATAGAAGATAGTGGGGTTTTGAGCAGCAAGCTTTCCCCGGGAAATTATCTGTGTTGTGTGTGATTTGATTCTTCTTTGCTTTATGTGAATAGCGAATGTGTTTTTAATTTCGAAAAATATTTTTAGAAGCGATTCAGTATTTAACTTTAGTACATTATTAGATCGGTTGAATCCAAGATATACATGCTTTTTGTATAATTTCTACAGTATTAACCTATGCAACTTTTCACTTAAGTGGTTTCTCTTGTAGGTTGATGGTTGCACTATCTATATTCTTCTCAAAGGCTTTGTATGAAGGCTGTTCATTTGGGTCTTCCTCGGCGGAGCCAGGCTGAATCATGACTACCTCATATATCTTCATAGTATCTATTTTTTCCTTATCAAAAATAGCATATTTAGTATTAACGAGTTTTTCTATTTCAGGCCTTGACACATGAGTGTATGCAGGAAAAGTAGTTGTATTTATTGCTCTTGAAATAATCTGGAAAGGATTATATCGCCATGATAATACTTTTCCAATCCAAATGTCAGCAATTCCCTTTCAATCATAGATAATGCATTCTTATGTTTAATTATCAAATCACCCACAACAAAATGTGTTACGATCAATGCCTTTTTGTTTTTTGATACAAAATGAAAATCATTTAATTGTATTCTCTTCCTGACTAATTCTGATCCAAACAGCTGATTTGGAATGAATCTAGGAAACTTATAGGGTACACCCTCAAATCCGTATGCATGGATGACAGTAGGATCGAGCATCAAAAACCATTTTCCAATGCTATTCTCTTGTGTTAAATAAATAATCCTCCTAGATTTAATGGAAATCCTATGAGGAATTGTTTGAAGGAGCATGATTTCTAAATAAAAGGAAAAAATTTCAATACACTTTGGATAACCCCTCAGTACTCTTCCCGGATACAATACTAAAGACCAATAATCAATCAGCTTTTCTTTTCTCGAACTATCTTTGTAATATTTAAATAATTTGTTGAAGGAAATGAAACTTGGATAATTAAATAATACCAGATGGACTAGATAAGTACAATGCCTAAAAATAAACCATTGGGATGTTACATTAAGGTCCACAAAAATGGCTCTCTCCAGATAAGCAAGAAAATTTATGGAAACCTCGTTAGGGTTTTGAAGCACCTATTTCATGAACATGAACATGGCCTCATCCAATTTTAGGTCATCAAGGTATCCTTGAATGAAATCCAAGAGCAAGGTCAGGGTTTGATAAAGGGGTTTTAGTGAATGAGTTGGGATAGGTAGGCATAAAGTTATAAAATCTTGGGGATTTTTCACTAAACTCTATAAGAAATTGAGTTTCCCTTCGTCATCCCAGCTTTCAAATTTTTTATTTAAGTCTCTATTAGAAAAGGCATTTCCAAAAGCAGGTCAATTACGCATTTTAGTAAAATATATTTGGGACACCTCAAGAAAATGGTTATGAGTTCCCGGAAAGAGAATTATTCTGGTATTGGGTTGGGAACTTCTTATTAGTAGCATGATAGATTTAGAGTCGTAATGGAATGCAAGTAAGGTGGCTTGCATAATTTCAGCTTGAATTAAATATGGTTCTACCTAAATTTCATCCCCTCTCTCTAGTTATATCTTCAAGGCATAAATATATTTTTGATTTATGACAGTGTGTCTCTAACATGAGACCACGTGTCAAAAAAATTGTCCTCAGCCAAACCTTCAGTCGTCTAACACTCAGGATTTTAAATATTTTATCTACAATTTTTAAATATCGTCTGATGTGAGCGTCGGTACTCACCTGAAACTATAACACTCTGATTACTAGTTGAAAAAATTTGAATAGTGGTCTAGACTGAAATTGTTGCGAAGTAGCATGAAAATAATGAAAATGGGTTATGGTAAACCTTTAAAATTGAGTGTGTTATGAAATTAAATGGAGTGTACGCCACCTACTAAATAATTAATGAAGTGCCAGTGCATGAATGCATTGAATATCGGGGCTACCGTTAAACATCTCGTCAAAATGAAAATTGGTGAAAGTTCGCACGAATACGTGGAGTTTCGAAGGATTTCGAAACCATCAAATTAATGAAACTTGGTCGTCGGATCTTTTCCAGGTGGTAAAGAGTGTTAGGTCCCTATATTACTAGTATAGTCCCCTATTGTTGTTAGTGTAACCCCCTTATTGTTATTATTGTACCCCTGTAACCCCTATATTTTTATTATTGTGCCCTTAAATTATTATTGTTAGGTCGGCTAGGATTACATTGTGGCCCCACTAGGATTACATTGTGGCCCCATGGACTCCTATATATAGAAAGGAGGTTTTGTAATTTGTATCATCCAAGAATTGTTCATTTATGTAATGTATTGGAGGTTTCCCCCTCGAAGTGGCTTATTTCTAAGGCATTCATATCTCTTTTCTTCTATTTTTGGAGCTGGTTTCACAACATTTGGTATCAGAGCTTTGGATTCTAGGGTTTCGCTTCTCCAAACAGGTCATCGTGGAATTTTCGCTATAACTTTTTTTCTACGAAGGTTCAAAAGCTGAAATTTTTAGAGTGTGAATCTGAAATCCTGAGGAACATCGTTGCAAAATTTCAGAGCTTGGTTCGCAATATTTTCGGAGATATGATCTATGGAAGTTAGGGCTTTTTGCAAGCTCTTGAATTTCACTTAAAAAGGTCATCTCGGAATTTTCGCTATAAATTTTTTTCTACGAAGGGTCAAAAGCTGAAATTTTTAGAGAGTGCAGCTGAAATCCTGAGGAACATAGTCGCAAAACTTAAGAGATTTTTTTGCAATATTTTCAGAGATATGATATGTGGAAGTTAGGTCTTTTTTAGGCTCCTGAATTTCATCTCAAAGAGGTGATCGTGGGAAAATCTTCATAAATCTCTCTCTGAGCATCAAATTAGAATTCTGTAAAAAGCGACTGGAAGTACACAAATTGAAATTTCCTTTCTATAAATTTCAGAGCCAAAGGAGAAAACAGTGACATGTGGCAAGTCGTACAAGTTCGCTCTACTGAACCAAACCATAATTAGGTCATTGTGGGAGATTGGAAATAGCTTTGCCTTGAAGAATCCAAATCAAGTCAGACCTGTGGCATTTGAAAGAAGCTGCAGAGGACTACTACAGGGCTGAATTTCATATATTGAGGATTTTCAAGTATAGAGAGAAGTCAATTTCAATATTGAGCTCCTGAAAAGCAAGTAAAAGGTGTGTATTTTTTTTCCGAATTGCATAAGTCTTGTTTGAAGAATCAAGTTGAATTGATTCCAAGGGCATATTGTAGAATAGATATCAGTATTGGATTCTAAAATTTCCGCTAAAAAGAATTCAACACCCGTTAAGCCTTTAGAAGGCTCTAATATGACTCATGAAGATGAAGAATGGCAACATGACATATCAAAATTACAAGAGCAAGTGCAACAAATTTCGCTCTCACAAAGAGCAACAAAAAATGACATGGAAGTTTTGAAGAAAGACGTGGAAACTAAGATGGATGGTTTGAAGAAAGGTGTGGAATCTAAGATGGATGGTTTGAACAATGGCATAGAAGCTAAGATGGATGGAATGGAAGCTGGCATGGAATCTAAGATGGATGACATGGAAGCTAAGATGGAAAACATGAAGAATTATCCAAAAGCAGACATGGAAGGTTTGACAAAGTTGATACAAGAAATGTTTCCTAATGGTGAAAAGATAGTAGACGAAACTCATGATGAAAACAAAATAAATGTTAATCGTGATTTCATAAACTCTAATGTTGGAGGGAAGAACACCATATTCCAAAAATGGATATGAGGAAGTTTGATGGAAAGGATCCTGTAACATGGATACTACAGATGGAGCAATATTTTGATCTCAATAATGTGCAAAACACACAAAAGGTATGCATTGCAACTTTACATTTAGAACAAAATACATTTGTATGGTATCAATGGCTTTGCTCCCGTAAAAAAATTGTAACTTGGTCAATTTTTATGGAGGAAATGATAGCACATTATGAGGATACAAAGAGCAACACCTTCTTTAGCCAATTAATAAATTTCAAACAAAAGTGTTCAGTGGGGGAGCACATTGAGGACTTCCAAAAATTGAATATAAGGGTAACTGATATTCTAGAGGAACACAGGAGTGATCTCTTCATAGGTACTTTAAAGGATAACATCCAACATGAAGTTCACGTTTTGGAACCTGATTCATTGGAGAAGGCATTCAGGTTGGAAAGAAAAATTGAATGTAAAATTATGGCGACAAGGAAGCCTACCACTCACTTCTATAAAGATGGAAGTTCTGTTGCTCCTAGATTTCCACAACCTACAAGGTTGACGCCACAACAATTGGAAGAAAAAAGAGAAAAAGGGCTTTGCTACAGTTGTGATATCAAATACACTAAAGGTCATAAGTGTGCTGAGAAGAAATTATTTTACATAGATTGTGAAGAGGAAGAATAAAATGAACAAGAATCTTCAAAAGAAGAGGATATACACTAGGAACCAGCCCTAGAAGAGGAATAAATGAGTCTGACCATATCGTGTAATGCATTGGCATGAATTACCACTCCTCAAACTCTCAAGATAGAAGGACATATCAAGAAGAAAAAGGTAATAGTGTTGATTGATTCACGTAGTACCCATAATTTTATTCATTGTAAGGTAGCTAAGGAATTGAATTGTTTCCTATACCCAGCACCAGAATGTCAAGTGATGGTTGCAAATGGAGGAACTATAAATTGCTCTGGAAAATGCATAATATCAAGCTAACCATGGGGGAATATGTATTGACTAGTCCAATTCTTTCCATTCCTATGGGAGGTGCTGATGTTGTACTAGGAGTACAATGGTTACAATCTTTTGGGACGGTAGCTTTTAAATTTTCAAGAACTTTTCTTGAAATTTTTTTCAGAAGGAAAGGAAGTCGAATTACGGGGTATTGAAGGGAAGCCAGGAAGGATAATAAGCTCTAATGTCATGACAAAGCTTCTAAAGAAAGAACAACGAGGCGTAATTGCACAATTATGCTCACTACAAGTTCCAACATCAAAATCATCTATTTCTGCAGATCTCCAACAAGTCTTGGACAATCATTCCAAGGTGTTTGAAACTCCCAAAGGACTCCCACCTATTCGTGATCATGATCATGCTATTCATTTGATTCCAGGAAGTGTTCCTCCAAACCTCAGGCCTTATAGATATCCTTACTTCCAAAAGAGCGAAATTGAACGTATGATTGCAGAAATGTTAGAGGCGGGTATAATTCAACCTAGTCAAAGTTCTTTCTCTGCTCCTGTAGTATTGGTACACAAGAAGGATGGATCATGGCGAATGTGTTCGGGTTATAGGGAGCTCAATAAGCTCACCATTAAAGATAAATTTCCCATTCCTGTGATTGATGAATTATTTGATGAATTACATGGAGCAATTTATTTTACCAAGTTGGATCTTCATTCAGGATATCATCAAATTAGAATGAAGACTGAAGATATTCCAAAAATAGCATTTCTAACTCATGAGGGTCATTATGAATTTTTGGTCATGCCTTTTGGCCTTACCAATGCACCTTCTACATTTCAAGGGTTGATGAATTCCATTTTCAAACCCTTCCTTAGAAAATTTGTGCTAGTATTTTTTGATGATATACTAATCTACAACAGGTCTTGGAAGGATCATGTTCAACATGTTGACGGGGTGCTCAAACTATTGGAGGAGAAACAATTATATGAAAAAACATCAAAATGTTTCTTTGGAGTACAAGAGGTGGAATATTTGGGTCATATTGTATCTCACGAGGGTGTTAAGGTGGACCCTAACAAAATTAAAGCCATTAAGGAATGGAAAGTCCCCACAACCATAAAGCGGTTGCGAGGATTTCTCGGGTTAACAGGGTATTATCACAAGTTTGTTAAGAATTATGGGAGAATAGCAGCACCTCTAACAACATTATTGAAGAAAGATGCATTTTCATGGACTCCTGAAGCAACTAAGGCCTTTGAACATCTTAAAGAGGCAATGTGCCTAGCACCAGTCTTAGCTACGCCAGACTTCACAAAAATCTTTGTTGTGGAATGTGATGCCTCAGGAAATGGAATTGATGATATTTTAATGCAAGAAGGAAGACCCATTGCTTTCGAAAGTCGTCCAATCAAAGGAAAGTATTTACAGAAACCTATTTATGAGAAGGAAATGTTAGCAATACTGCATGCACTAAAGAAATGGAGAACTTACCTAATGGGAAGACACTTCAAGGTAAAAACTGATCATGATAGTCTTAAACACTTTTTGGAACAAAGAATATCTTCATAAGAGCAGCAAAAATGGGTCACAAAGATGTTGGGTTATGACTTTGAAATAATCTACAAAAAAGGAAAGCTTAATGTTGTTGCAGATGCGCTCTCAAGAAAGAATGAAGAGGTGGAAGCATTGCTTTGTGCCATTTCTATTATCCAACCAGATTGGATAACCGAAGCAAGAGATGAATGGAAGAAGGACAAAGATGTATGGGCACTCATTCAAAAGTTGTAGCAAGATCCTAGTACATCTAATAAATTTAGTTGGAAAAATGATTCCTTATGGTACAAAGATCGCTTATATCTTTGTAAGAATTCCCAACTAAAACAAAATATTCTTCTGGAATTGCACACTTCTCCTTTAGGAGGACACTCAGGATTTTTAAAAACTTACCACAGGGTGAAGAAAGAATTTTTTCGGGATGGCCTTAAATCTGATATTCAAAATTTTGTGGCGGAATGTTTGGTTTGCCAGCAGAATAAAGTGGAAACAATTAAGACCCCGAGAATTCTACAACCTTTATCCATTCCAAGTCAACGTTGGGAGGAGATTTCAATGGATTTTATCACAGGTTTACCTAAGTCCGAAGGAAAGAGTGTCATCATGGTGGTCGTTGATAGACTTACCAAGTATGCACACTTTTGTGCATTATCTCATCCATTTAAAGCAAGTACAGTTGCTACTACATTTATGGACACAATTCAAAAGCTGCATGGAAACCCAAGGGTTATTGTGAGCGACAGAGATCCCATTTTTACTGGAAATTTTTGGACGGAGTTATTTTCTTGTTTGGGTACTCAATTAGCTCATAGCTCATCTTATCATCCTCAATCCGATGGTCAAACCGAGATAGTAAATAAATGTTTGGAAGGATATCTTCGTTGTTTTGTATCTGATAAACAAACACAATGGGTCAAGTGGTTACCTCTCGCTGAATGGTGGTATAACACTTCCTTCCATACTGCAGCAAAAATGACCCCATTTATGGCACTTTATGGATATCATCCACCTTCCATCACATCATCTTTAAGAGAAAATTCAAAGGTTCAAGCAGTGGAAGATCACATCGAGCATCAACAAGAAGTTCTCCAACTCTTAAAGGATAACCTGAATTTGGCACAAAATCGAATGAAACAACAAGCAGATCAACATCGCAGTGAGAGAATTTTTTATGTAGGAGACTGGGTATTTTTATGGCTACAACCATACAAGCAAATTTTCCTCAAGCAAGCTAAGAAGGATAATAAATTATCTCCAAAGTACTATGGTCCTTACAAGGTGTTGCAAAAGATTGGTACTTGGCATACAAATCGAAGCTTCCTGCTTCTTCACGAGTGAATCCAGTTTTCCATGTTCCATGCTTAAAGAAGGTTATAGGTGAAAATCTTCTAGCTCAAACAATATTTCCAGAACTTGATGAGGAAGGAAAAATCATATTGGAACCTGAAGCGGTCACAGAAACAAGAACTTGACAGCTACGAAATCGATCAATTTCAGAGTATCTCATCAAGTAGAAGAACTTACCCACTGAAGATTCTACATGGGAGGATGAGAATTTTATACAGAAGCGCCCAGAGCTACTCAAGCGTTGAGGACAACACCTTTTTGAAGGAGAGGGGAATTTTAGGTCCCTATATTACTAGTATAGTCCCTTATTGTTGTTAGTGTAACCCCCATATTGTTATTATTGTACCCTTGTAACCCCCATATTGTTATTATTGTGCCCTTAAATTATTATTATTAGGTCGGCTAGGATTACATTGTGGCCCTACTAGGATTACATTGTGGCCCCATGGACTCCTATATATAGAAAGGAAGTTTTGTAATTTGTATCACCCAAGAATTTTTCATTCATGTAATGTATTGGAGGTTTCCCCCTCGAAATGGCTTATTTATAAGGCGTTGATATCTCTTTTATTTTATTTTTGGAGCTGGTTTTACAACAAAGAGGCACTAAAGTCACTCACTACTACATTTGGCGGAAATTCCGACACTTGGTTCCGATGCTTTTGACCAAATGTCGGAAATTTCCCCAAATTTTTTCCATCCCGCCCGAACCCATCGCTATACCGACGTTTATAGAAAAGTGTCACAATACCGACACTTAGAAAGTGTCACAATTGCGACGTTTGGAGGAAGACGTCGCAATTGCAACACTATGGCCCAAAGTGTCGCTATTGAGACGAATCCAATCGTCGCAAGTGCGACACAATGTCTAGGTGTCGCCATTGTGACGTTTAGGTACCCGTCGCAATAGCGACGCATTTTCCGCCGTCAGTATAACGACACTTATATGTGCGCCACATAAAAATACGAAAATTATATGCACGCTACATAAAAATTTGAAACTTATATGCGCGCTACGTAAAAATGATTTTATTGTTTCGTATGCATCGCAATAGCTACATTAACGTCTGATATGACGCGCGCATTCGCCCTCCGCTCTTGCAGAACAGCATTTTCCCTCAGCATTCGCGCTCAGCTCTTGCAGAACAACATTTTCCCTCAGCATTTGCCCTCAGCGTTCGCCCTCAGCTCTTGCAGAACAGCATTCGCCCTCAGCTCTTGCAAAATGTTAAGTTCTTACTGCAGGCCCTTCCTCCTATAGTAGGGTTGACTCTATTTGGGTTTTTTTGGTCAATTCCATTGGATTGTGTTAGGCTGTAGGGTTCTCTGTAGATGTCAAGAATCAAGATTCAATACCCTCTATTATCTTCATCACCCAATACAAGATTTAAATTTTTCCCAAAGAAACGCTTGTTAATTTGGCAGCCATTATTTCTCCCTGCTTTAAAAACCCTACATTTAAATGAAAACAAGCATTGCATTTCAACTACAAAAATATATTAGTGTTCAAATGTACATGTGTGTAGGTTAACGTGCGATATCACGCGCACATTGTCGTCCGCTCTTTGAAGACGCGTCGCCCTCGGCCGATGGCCCTGAGGCTCTTGCAAAAGCATTACCCTTAGCATTTGCCACAGGCTCCTTGCCGTTGTGATGCCCTCGACGTCGCCACACGAGCTCTTGACAGTGTTCGCCACCGGATTATTTCGGCTCTTCAGAACGACGGTATTCCTGGCTCTTCGTTCACAGCATTTACCCTTGACATTATTCCTGAGCGTTAGCCACCTCGGCTCATGAACGAGGAATTAGCCTACGACTCTTTGCAAAGTATGGTAGTTCTTCTGTAGGGCCCTTCCTCCTATAGTAGGGTTGACTCTGTTTGGGTTTTTTTGGTCAATTCCATTGGATTGTGTTAGGCTGTAGGGTTCTCTGTAGATGTCAAGAGTCAAGATTCAATACCCTCTATTATCTTCATCCCCAATACAAGATTTAAATTTTTCCCAAAGAAACGCTTATTAATTTGGCAGCCATTATTTCTCCCTGCTTTAAAAACCCTACATTTAAATGAAAACAAGCATTGCATTTCAACTACGAAAATCTATTAGTGTTCAAATGTACATGTGTGCATCACTTGTGTAGGGTATTCCTTTTCCACTTTCACATTATCCAAGAATGTGTGCAGTATAGTTCATATTTTTTGTGATTTAGATTGTCTTGAAAAAGGAAAGATAAATTATTTCCCATGGAAAAAGAAGGTTTTCCCTTTTTATAGGTTGTTTGGACTTACGTGGAAAAATTTATGGTATGCCTTTCATATTATGTAGTTTAAATTTGAATTAAAAGATTATTCTACATGAAAATATAATTACCTATGTGATGTCCTTCATCACTAATTAAAATTATAGGGTTTTAATTTCCTAGACTCTAACTCATCTGATGCTAAATTCTAGGTTCTCATTGGTGGATCACTCTTCCATTGATTTCCTTTCCCTCTGGATCTTGTCATACTTTAAAAGTCATCAATGATACATATAATATTTCAGGTATCCCAAAAGGCTTTATAGTAGAACATATTGTGAAGTTTTTTTGACACTTGAGGATTCTTTTTAGAACTGCAACGCGGTCTATGCTATCGAGTTATATACCAAGCAGCTTGTCCTTAATAACCACACTATGAGGTAGGTTCAACCAGTCTGAACTTGTTGGGACATAGCATATGAAGTTGTGTGATGAGTCCATATCACAGGTCTATTATGGTGACAAAAGTGAAGACATGTAATGATAGTTATTATGTTAACATTACTAGAAAAATTTTCGAAATTATCCATGCTATCAAGAAGTCAAAATTCCAGGCATTGGGTGTCAATACTCGTAGCTAATATATAATAATAATAATAATATAAAAAAATCACAACTTTATTCTTGAAATATAATTGTTACACATTGGTAACGTAGTTCATGAGTTACTATCACCCAAAGATTGCAAAACAAACTTAAAATATAAATTAAACCAACATGAGAATCCAACTAAGGGTTTCTCGACAAAATCATGCCATAACCTGGCATTTTGAAACCCAAATTTGAGTCCATCATAAGTAATACAATGAAAACTCAGATGGATTTTCAATGCATGTTTTCATGCTACACTTATTCTCTATCTAGATATCATTTTTTAAATGGAACCATTAGTCAAGCCCACAGTCCTTTTTATGTGAAAAATTTCAGCTCTATTTGAGCTCTTTTTTGCTCCACCACCTCCATAAACCAGTGTTACACGGGGTCTCGCCCCCCCACCTATGGGTCTAGATTCCTCGCCCCCTCACGCTCCGAGGTCTTGGGGACTTCTAGGGGATGTTTCCCTCAAGCCCCCTCACGCCCCTGCACACCCCCTTTCACGCCCCCTCACGCCCCCTCACACCCCCCTTCACGCCCCCTCACGTCCCCTCACCGCCCCTTTTAGTTTATAGTTTGGTATATTAAAGAATTGATGTACCCTTCGCATATGCCGAGATAGTGATTACGGTGGATGGTGACACGGTTGATGTTGTTCTCATTGTTGAAGTTGGATGCAAAAGACTAGTGGGCCGTGGCAGGCTTGTTATGTATACATTTATCAGTATGATGATATCATTTGATATTCATATGTTATGTTTTATGTTTTATGTTTCAGACATAACTTATTTGCGTTTAAGTTTATGTTTCAGACTTGAGTTGTAAACTTCAGTTTAAACTCTATTTTGAATCTTGATATAATATGTCATATGATATCTTAAACTTTATTTTCATTTTACATTGTTAGTAGTTACATTAATGATTATATAGTTACAAACTTACAAACTTACATGCATGATTGTATGATGTATGTTTTAACTTTTAACTTTTAAATTTGTTTCAATTATATGATTCATCATTCATCGATTTGTAATTTTATCTTTTATGATTTATCTTTCATGATGCAAGTGTATGATGACTGTATATACATTCCTTGCAAAAATATAGTTACATTTTAAATATTAAATTTTATAATTTTTATGACCCCGACGTCCCCCCACGTTTCTTGAAAATTGGTAGGGAGCTTTTGCATAGGCCGCTCCTGCGCTCCCTCGTCCCCTCGCTCCCACCTCCAGGGGACTTGGTGGAACATTGCCATAAACATATGCAAACATATATCATGATCTTGGAATTCCATTACATATGTATGTGCCAATGTTCCATAATCATGCCCCATCATCAATTTAAGAAATTTCCATTGAATATCAAATTATAGAGGGGGGAAACTTTTTGCTGCAACATTTGGCTCAAAATCAGGGACCATCTCCGTATGAGGTGAATGAGAACTATAGATATTTGAAGAAGTAGATTAGTGCCTTTTCCTATGGAGTCATATACAGTCATCCATCACAAAAATTTGTCTTTGTTCATTCTCACCTTGAAAGTTGCAAAAAATCATGCCCTAATTGAAACGACACTAAATTTGAAAGATATAATAAAAATGCAAGCTAGAAGTGCCTTATTAATACAAAGGGAAAACCTTCCTACCTACCCTAACTGAGATAAATTTTGATTGAATAGGAAACATGATATTTCCTATGGAGTTGATCCAACAACTTGTTAAATGTATGTGACTAAATCATGCATTTGATTTCCAGGGAAACATGCGCATGAAGAGAAAAAGTGCAGAATTAATGGAAAATCCATACATGCCACTTATAAAAACTACACCGAAAGGTCAAAAAATACTTAAGGCCTTAACTTAATTTGAATCCAAAATGACAAAACAGGATTAGTGAAAACATGAGAGTGGTGTGGGTGAACAACATAAATAAAAAGTGAAGATACCTTTCCCCAAGATGCCTTTGTCACCGTTGTATGAAAACATGTTTTCCTTTCCCTTTATACATGCAAGTGAATGCATTATAGGTATGGTGTTTTCCCAGAATAGGAGAAGCCTACTTATATGTATCATTCGTGGATTGAATGTTTGGGTGCCTTAATGTGCAATGACATGTTTCCAGGACTGAATTCAATGCAAGGCATATTTGAAACTCTAACTCTGTCTTCCGGTGTCTTATTAGAAATTATTTCAGTTTTCATTTTTTGTTTTCAAGTTAGATATTGTTTTCAAGTTTTTACATTTATAATTTTATTGCAATGTGGCAGACTGATCAGAGCAGTGCAGGAACAACCCCGAGACGGGATGATCATGGAAAGAGGCCAGCGGAAGAACATGTAAAGTGCCGGCATTGCTCTATCTTCAGGTATTTTAGTTATTTACATAATTGAAATAATATTAATTTTGTTCAAATATGCAGACACCTAGCCATGGTACGCCTGATGATTCCCTCTTTGAGGAAGAGCTTTCTTCATCCCTATCTCCAGTGTTCTTGTTGAAAAAAAAGGCACGAGATGCAAGGTCGGAATTTAATGCTTTGATAGACGCGCCTCAAACACCTGAAACAGAAGAGAGGATACAACATCTTATGAGGCAGCTAGAAAGATATCGGGTAATAATAAAAAGTCAAAAGGATATTTTTTTTGTTCTGCATGAGATGAATTGTGATAGTTTGATTTTTAATTTTTACATTGACTAAACTAACAAAAAGTTCTTTTGTATGTAGTGTTTTTTGGCATTTGCTGAACCCGGTGTTGGTGGTAGTGGGACACAAGGGCAAGAGATTGCCCAACAACCCTCTCGTACACCTTCTACTCCTTTAGGTGCCAGCCAAGAAACACACCTTGCCCAAGCAGACACCCAGCCAACCGTTGAACGTGTTGGCAATGATGAGGGCGGTAACGGCGACTACCGGTATTGTGCAAGTCAGACTACACATGTCGACTCTGGGACTGATATAGGCACGTTGGTGAGCAGTAGCTGTCCTAAAGCATGTACGTATCGGGTAGAATTTAATATTTTAACTCAGCTGTGTAGCTGTCTAAAAAACCTTTGTCATAATTTTTATTTTTTAAATTAATGATAATATCTTCTTCTTTTTTGGTTTTATTAGTAGCGGGAAAAAATGAGTTCTACGGGATTACGGGAGAGCCATCGTTGGTAATTTTGGCCCAGCCATCTGGAATGGAATTCCCGAACCCCTTTCAGAAAAGACTCTATCGAAGCCCTTTTTGGGGTTGGCACATTTGACAAAACAACGATGGCTTGGGTAGCCGGTAAATATTTGAAATATACCAGGGACACTTATAGGATGCAATTGCAATTTAACCCTAGATACAAGCGTCCTCTCACAGTTCCAAAGAGTGAGTGAAGAGCACTCATCCATGATGGAAAAGATAAAAGGGCAAATAAAGAAGGAAAAATGCCAACTGAACCCGCAAGGTAAATTACAACTTTAATTCAATAGCTTTAATTTTCTCCATGTCTAAAATAAAAGTGTACTACGTCATATCTGACTTCAATATTTTGATCTTGGGTTGCCCTGACACCTCAAAGGCAACCAAAGCTAGGATTTAGAAAAAGGGCCATCACAAGCTCGGACAGGGTGGCTACTTGAAATTAGCTGCAAGAATTGTAATTAAGTAGCTAAACATCTTATAATTAATTGTATCGCCTTCCAACGTTTTTGTAATCCTATCAGATATGATTACAAATACACAATCATATGTAATGTAGGGTGATGACTTCGAAACAGAAACTACAGAGGAAGATAAAAATATCGCTTCCGTTTTGGCTATCAAGCTGTAGTTGAACGTCGCAGAAGCTTGGGGCAGGTCCCAAGATCTAGAATGCTTGATAAGGTAAAACATTAACCTTTCAATATTTTTGTTTTCGTCCATAAATTTAATGTCTAACAACTTTGTTTAAATCAGGGGAGCAACACTACCGACGAGGCAAATAACCCAGTTTTAGAGCCACTTCAATGTAGATGATCCTCGTGCAACACGATCTGTTATTGGGGACCAGGCCGACAATCGCGCTGCTCGATTGAGGAAGTAGTGACGGTAATTAATTTCCGCCTGAATTTTTTCTAATTACACCTTGATGGTTGTCCTTATAAAGTTTTTATTTAAATGGCGGAGAAGATGTTTCCTTGAGGATCTTTACAGAGGAAAATGAGCGGGTCTCAACGACGACAACTGGTGCACCAGGTAAATAATCTCATTGTAATTTTTTTTATTAATATTACTGAACTAGTTCAATGATATTTAAAAACTGATAATTAAAATTTAATATTATCTGTTTTTGTAGGCGATGCCCCGTCACTGGATGAGACCAGACATCGTGACAACGCAACTAGGTCAGCGGTGACAACTGGTGCACCAGGTAAATAATCTCATTGCAATTTTTTTTATTAATATTACCGAACTAGCTCAATGATATTTAAAAACTGACAATTAAAATTTACTATTATCTGTTTTTGTAGGCGATGCCCCGTCACTAGATGAGACCAAACATCGTGACAACGCAACTAGGTCAGCGGCGACAACTGGTGCACCAAGTAAATAATCTCATTGCAACTTTTTTTTATTAATATTACCGAACTAGTTCAATGATATTTAAAAACTGACAATTAAAATTTAATATTATCTGTTTTTGTAGGCGATGCCCCGTCACTGGATGAGCCCAGACATCGTGAATACGCAACTAGGTCAGCAGTGCGGGTTGAAAGGCAAGAAACAGGAGCAGAGCACGATGATATTGATGATGTAATTAGGAGCTTTAAAAATAGGAAGAAGAAAAAGAAAATTTGACAATGTAAAATATTGTATTATTATAAGACAAACGTTACCATACTTGGAACGTTTTTTGAATTATATAAAAAACTCATTTATCATACTATTTTTATGTCAAGCATTAATTGCAATGTTTCCTTGCGTACTTTTTGTTGAATTGTTTTTTTATTAGTTATTGAATATTTTTTTTTATGCTCATGAAAGTAAAAAATGAAATATAGATTGGGTATTGGGGAATTGAGAGTGATGTGAAGGGGGGGGCGGGGGGGGGGGGGGAGGGGCCATAAGAGCTTCCACCTTCACGTGGTTGGCCCTGTTTAGTAGAGAATAATTTATTGGAGCGATTTAATCTTGGAGCAAGCCTCCCTTGATCCAGCGTAGCAACAAAAAAGTCACTGTTGACTTAGTTGCTACTCTTTGAGATCGTGGGAGGCTTGTTCCAAGTTCAGGCGACTCCAATAAATTGTTCTTGGAACGAAGAGGAGCTTATTCAGGTATGTTTTGACATTTTCAACATATGTTCTAACATTATCATAAGAATGCATCTTAGAGTAAAAAATACTACATCAATTGCTTGTATTTATTGTATAGATAATGATGGATTTTGATTGACTTGGCAGTGCAGGTACAAATCCTCTTGCATCATGAGCAATACAACTTGTCAACCAGGGTCATGTCCAGGATATTTTTGCTTGTGCGCTTGACCAGGTTCGTAATGTCACATTTTGTAAGTTCCTTTACAGTTCATAGTTCAATATTAAGCTTGTTCACGATTATTATCTAGGTTTTTTGTATGTGTTTTTTCATCTATTTGATTGTAAGCAACTATGCATGTTTCCTGTTGTTCACTATGATTTCTCCCATTACCACTCCCAGGATGAATCCGAATTTATTGTTACATAGGTTACTTTATTGTTACTATGATTTCTCCATTTACGATTTCATAGGTTACATCATGTAAAGTTGTCAATCTCAGGTTGGTGATGAGCTTTAGTTCTCCAGATTTGGGGCTTTTCTGATTTTTTCTCCCTCATGTCATTCCTGCATCACCTCGTTGTTTGAGCATGCCAATTGTCTACCACTTGTACCAATTGGCACATGTCAATCTCTGAGTGGTGCCACATTTCACCTATTTTCAATGAGAGTTTAGGGTTTCTCTAACATAGCTTCAGAAATCTGATTCAGTGCCTGCTTGAATATTGTCACATAATACTCATGGTTTGGATTGATGAGCATGTTCTGAATGGTTAGTTGATTCATAAGAACCACCCATATAGTCATCTTGAGATATTTCAGAAGGTTTCTCGGGTTTCCTTTTTCACCGTTTCTAGTGGGTGGGATGGTGTGGGGTGATCCATCAATACCGGTGCTCTTGTAGTAGGGAATTTGTTTTTGGGGATATAAAGGAGCATTTGATGTAGATATCCCATTGGATGCATTCATAGATGGGCACGAGAGGTCGAGAATTTAAATTAAAAATATGCAACCTCTAGCATGGCAACCTGAAGGCCGCGAGAGACACTGGTTAAAGATTGTTTTGTTCTGGCCTTAATATAGTCGTGATTTCTTTCTATTATCTTAATGCAAATATATAGTCCGGTCTCATTAAAATGAGGATTGTGGTTGTATTTCTCTTTGGTTATTTCTCTCTTAATGCTCCAGAAGTTGCCAAAAGTTGCGATAGTTGTTTAGTTTGCCTGTTACAACTTAAAAGTGGTTTTTAGCAATGGGAGTCATGTTTTTTAAGGTTCATACTAATATGAAGATCTTGTAATTCTATATTCGGCATAAGAGAAGATGGCCTCTTCTTTGGGCGGTATGACAACAATTGCCACATCTACCTCATTGGGTAACAATGGAAAGGGGAAGAAGTTGGGTGCAATGTTTGATAATTATGGCAGACAATTGTCTTCTCTTTCAGTTTTTTCACCCATTTCCTTTAATCGCTCAAGCAGAAGAGGGACTATGAGATTACGTGACAGAGAGAAGGTAGTTAATACAAGAGCTATGGAAAAGGAGTTGTACTTCAACAAGGATGGCTCGGTGACAAAAAAATTGCAGGTCAGAGAAAAAATTATGTTTAAAGGAAGGTCACCTGCACGTGAAACTTCACTGCGGTGGATCTTTCCTTGTCCACTTATATTCGATTTTAATGTGTTATTTTAATTTTTCATGGAGGGTTGTTTTGGCATATGGTCTGGCATTCAATTGCACACTTACCGAAAGCATTGTCAATTTGTCTTGCAGGCGGTGTGAACAAACTTGCTGATCTTGTTGGAGTCACCCTTGGGCGAAGGGCAAAATGTTGTCTTGGAGAGCAAGCATGGTTCTCCGAAAATAGTTAATGATGGTGTGACAGTAGCTAAGGAGGTAATTTGTAGATGTGTGCTCTGGTTTTCTTTTTAACTTTGTATTAGTTCCCCCTCTTAAATGTCTTAGATTTGGTAGGCATAATTTGAAAACTCAAAGGTGAAAGGAAACATATTTGTTACCCAGTGGTCTACTTGGCCTATGGACTAGCCACATTAGAGTAATGCATAAATCTTTTCACAACAATAAAAGGAAAGGGTTATGGCTGAGTCAAATTTTATTGTTATTGACAGTGTAATGAATTGTATCTCAATGCTATGGTTTTGGCCTTTTTATTGGTTGAATTAGAGGACCCAGTTGAAAATATTGGGGCCAAGTTGGTAAGGCAAGCTACGAAAAAGACAAATGATTTAGCTGGGGATGGAACCACAACATCTGTTGTTCTTGCACATGTTGGAATATTGAAAAATTCCAGAACAATGAATGGAGAATAAATCTCCCTTCCTCTAACACGGAGAAAATAAAAATTTCTTTGACAGGAGACAGAGTTTCAATACTTTGAAAACAAACTTCTATTCCCTTCAATAACTCAAAAAAAAACTATTACACTACTTCCTCACTAAGAGGGATTACAAAATTATGACTGCTACAAAACGCAGTGCATAAAACCAACTCACTGTCTGTTCAAAACAAACATACTCTGTCTCTAAAACACTCTGCTGTGTTTTTCCCTTTCGCACTACTGTGCATACACACTTAAAAAGTTACACTCGGTCTTTCACTTTTTACACACTACTGTGTAATAAAAAATTTACATACTGTCTATAAAAAAAACTACCAAGCTTTTTCGACCTTTTTATTTTTATATGCCGTAACATATAAAACATATTATAATAAACCCTCTTTTAAAAAAAATAAAATTAAAACTAAATTCTATGGCCCACCTTTCATTTCGCATATGATATATATATAACATATGTTTAAAATATATGTATATATTAAACTATCAAAACATTAAAGAACCCTTTCCTTCGGACTTCAAAAGTCTAAATAGATTGAATTTCAAACCAAATTCGCGTTCCAAAATGGGATGCTGACGTCTGCCTAATTTTAACTCGAATTCTCAATCCAATGTGCCCTATAAAAAATTCGGGTCCGGTTTTCAGGTTTTCTGATTCCCTTCAATTTCATGCGATCCAATATTAATGCTCCACGTGTCCTCCTTTTGAATTTACAAAACTGTCGGGTAAATTTCTGTTTGTTTAATTTCTGGTTGGTGAATTGCGTTAATGTTGGTTGTTGTGTTTAAATACAATCATGTACAGAAATATGGCTGCGGCCGTCTACAAAAAAAACTTGCAGGAATTTTAAATGCTGAATTAAATTTTTGGATGGCATGCAAGCAACCTCCAAAAAAAATGTTGTTGTTGCATCCGTCCTTCTGCTGCAGCAGTTGAAGTTAAAATTCAACAGCACAGGGTTTAATAAGTGAGGGTGTAAAGGTAACTTTTTGTCGATAGTATTGGATTAAGATCATCTATTCATTTTTGTAGGGTCTTATGGTGTTTGGTTTTTTAGTTTTGGGTTGGGCTTATTGAGTCTAAGATATTTTTTTAGTGAAAAAATTGCTATCAGGTATTAAAAAATTTTGGTTCTTTTGTCAAAATTTATGAGCTTGTTAGGAAATACAAAACTGACAATGGTTGTATCTTAAATTTGTGGAAAATAATTTTAAATGAAACCTTTTTGTTTAGGTTGTTGCAGCAGGTGCAAACCCCATTCAAATTACTAAGGGCATTGACAAGACAATAAAGGCCCTTGTTTCGGAACTCAAAATTTTGTCAAAGGAGGTAAACGCTTGCCTTTTGAGTAGGCTGGTTTTCCTTTTTGCTGATGGTTTGGTGTATCTAATTGAATTAGTTGCCTAAGGTATTTTTGGTTGCAAACTCCTTTTCATTTTTCATACAGTATAGGCCTTGTGTAATACATTTGATTGTGTGGTCTTGTTAGATCTACAACATTTGTAGTTGTTTAGTCTTATAGCCGAGGTGCACTTTTATTATGGAAATAGTTGATGCAATATTGTCATTTAATCCTTACTGCGGGGTAGCATGTTGAGAAGTTTCTTGTGAAACATTTGGTATTCAAAATTACACTTGATCCTATACAGCATCATGCACTTGACTTCAAAATTCATATTCAAAGTGTGCCAGACAATTCTTGCAAAACTTAAAATATTTATGTTGTTTTAAACCATTATCTTTTTCATGTATTGGATGCTGAAAATGTGAAAAAGACTTTGGTATGAAACCAACTGGTGAATAATTTCCGGCACAACAACCACTTCCAAGACATGATTTAGAAGTAGAACAAATGTGCTTATGAAGCATAGAAAGATATCCTTGATGCATTGTCAATGTTTGGCTAGGGTTATTTTTGGAGAAAATAACTCCTTATTCCTAGAATAGTGATCTTCAATACAAGTAAATGCCGGAGAAGAGAGATCATCGTGTGACGCAACAAAACTGAAATTGGACCCCCAAGGAGAGCTGGTGTGTCTACAATCGCTCTGTCAGCATTTTCCCTTGGTGTACCCCGTTCTTTTCCTCCAGCCTGAGTCTTAATTGACTTCTTCTTTCTTCGGGTTTATTTATCATATTCGTAGAATTTGATAAATAAATACTATCCACAATGGTTGGACTTTAATTTATATTCCCGACTTTATATTATCTCCAATCCTTATAACCAATGTTTAACTTTCAACACTTTGTATTTATACTCCACGTTTCTTTTTAAATAAATAACTTGTAATGAACTTTCGGCTCTATATTTCACCACCCAGCCTTACAACAATCACGCTCCAAACTTATGCTAATTATCCGCCAATCGTTTAATTAAACAATTTCATTATACTCCGGCCCCACCTATATATATCAATAACCAATCAAACACTCGTATCGTACATGTCTATCCTCCGCACACCTTAGTTAACCTCCGGGCAAGTTCAACGTGCGACCACCGTCCGATGGCCCTTCTCCAAATCAACGACTCTTGGCAATTTCGCTCGGCTTCCAACGTCGGGCTTTAACGTGCGATGGCGTGGATTAAACAGTGGTTTTCCGGGGGTCACTTCGCCACGTGTCACATTCCCTATGGAATCTCTCGCGAATAGGAAATACCGCCTACTCCGCAAAAGCGGTGCGATATGGGAAACCCACTTTTGTGATTCCGCTCGTGGTTTTGGTAGAGGGCTTGACCACGGGTGCAAGTCTGGTTCTGCCATCCTTTTGTTTGTTAACTCATGTCCAATCCTCGGGTCAGGTTCCGAAAGCACAACAATTTTGTCTCTTTATTAAGCGGGATTTTTATATTTGAACAGTTTTCACGACCCCGGTTCTCTACACAGACCTCGCCTTGGATATTTTTATATAAAAATGATTGTTCTCAATAATTATTTATATAACTTTTCCACATGTTTAGTGTGGTATTCCCATGATTTATTATAAATATGTGTATTATCAAAGAAAACCAACACAAATTTTATAAGATGGGATCAGACAAAATTGTTCTTAAGTCGAGCCCGCCGGACTTCAAACGGCGATAAACCATAATTCAAACCAAATTCGCGTTCCAAAATAGCCTGCTGACGTCGGCCAATTTTGTGACGCGAAAACCAAATGAATTCCGCCCTAATATTTTTCGGGTCCGAAGTTGGGCTGGCGTACGGAGGGAAGTTGTGATGCGAATTTCTTATCAAATTCGCCCTAATATTTTTCGGGTCCGGATTTCCACTGTGCGAGCGGCCCAAAAAAATATCCGCTCCAATCAATTTCTGCCACGTGTCCTCAATAAAAACTTGCCCTGCTCCCGGCTGCAGGTGCATTCGATGGCGTTTAAGGCGATGGGACATGGATATGGCGATTTCATATCAATCGCATTAACATTTAACACTATTCAATTAAGTTTTCACATCAAATCCGCATTAATTAATTTTTAACACTGTTCAAGATCGGACCTCCACTCCTCTTAGCGATTCCGTATGCTCCAATTTGATCCGGCCTTCGGCTATCGTTATTAATGATCAGAGATTAATTATGACAGGCGTCCTTTGATTGCATTGCAGTCAGGTCGACAAAATGGCGTTTAGCCATGGTTTTTCAGATAAGCCGGTTGCTGGATTACACTGCTGGCTAACTGTGACGATAAGGAGAAGTGGTCAGCTGAACTGCTGCCTAGACCTTGCTGCATATTTGCATTTCTCTCGGTTCTGTCTCTGCCTGTCTTCCTCTGTTAATTGGAATTATGCTTCTCTGTCTCCTCTTGTGCCCACTGCGCCTGAGATTGCACCCATGCCTCGCGTGCGTCATAGGATGTGTTGCCGTAAGGGGAGCACTAGAGGTCAACCCCTGCGTGCTCCCTCCAGCCCCTCAACAGAGTCGACTTCCGGCCAGTCCAGTGATTATTACGCAGGTCGATATCCAAATACTAGGAGTGGGCGGGGTCGGCTTGTAGGATCTGGCCACCGTATGGATTCCCCTGCTCCTCGCTTCCCCACCGCTAGTTCACCTTCTCCCACGACGCGCACTGCACAATTTTCCTTTAATTGCTCTCTCAACCGCCCACGAATCACGGCTTTAGTCACTGTGGTCTTCCGCGAGGAGGCCCAAACGGAGGAAGAATGCACCCGTCCGGCGGGTCTGAGCTCGGAAAAAGCCGGCCAGCATTCGGGCCTTCAGGAGGGGAGTCGTGGCATGCATGTGGAGGTAGCACCTAGCGATCCTGGACCTTCCGAAGGATGGTGCCGAATCGTGGAGGAACCACCGGAGGAGTAGTTTGGTTAATTTGTTTTTCTTGCTTAGCAGGCCCACTTAATTGGGCTGCTTTTAGATTATTTTACTGTGCTGTACCTTTGTAATTTTTTGAATTATGTAAATTAAACGTTCAAGACTGGTTTCCCCGTATGAGGGCAGTCTTCTTAATATTTTGATTTTTTGATGACAAATTTTCCATGTGTATGGCCAGGCAATGTTTTTGACTTCGGTGTAATTTTATTCGCAATGTTAATAGATTAACTTTACTTAGAATTCTCACATGATTAGCATTTTTCTTGATCTGTTCAAGGATTTTGGGTACTTTAATTTGTATTTGGAACAATGGACGTCGGTACTCTATCTGTTGCTTTACTATTCTACATACTGCTATTTCACTTTCTTATAGATGCCTCGGGCATATTTGGATGCTTTCTCAGATTGTAGATAATCTCCATGTGGACCGTTACTGGGTTTTATATCATGTCCCTGTATGTGACATGGGGTATTTTTCTATCATTGTCTGGGGTGGGACTTCCACTTTTCTGGATGGATATTTGGGTTCCAATCTTCGGATGTGAAAATGTAATGACTTCATGGACTGTTTTACTTCATATAATATATTCAAAACAACGTTTTTTCTCTTGTGAAAAAAAAATTATTAATGTTTATCACTCTGCCTTCAAAACTAGCGATGTTGGTCTATGTTGTTGGTTTATTGATATGGTCTGATGGTCTTTTTATATTTTGGACATATCACACTCCTCACATGATTAGCGTTTTTCTCTGTTCAAGGATTTTGGGTACTTTAATTTGTATTTGGAACAATGGATGTCGGTACGTACTCTATCTATTACTTTACTATTCTACATACTGCTATTTCACTTTCTTATAGATGCCTCGGGCATATTTGGATGCTTTCTCAGATTGTCGATAATCTCCATGTGGACCGTTACTGGGTTTTATATCAAGTCGCTGTATGTGACATAGGGTATTTTTCTATCATTGTCTGGGGTGGGACTTCCACTTTTCTGGATGGATATTTGGGTTCCAATCTTCAGATGTGAAAATGTAATGACTTCATGGACTGTTTTACTTCATATAATATATTCAAAACAACGTTTTCTCTCTTGTGAAAAAAAAATGATTAATGTTTATCACTCTGCCTTCAAAACTAGCGATGCTGGTCTATGTTGCTGGTTTATTGATATGGTCTGATGGTCTTTTTATATTTTGGACATATCACACTCCTCACATGATTAGCAGTTTTCTCTGTTGCAGGATTTTGGGTACTTTAATTGTATTTGGAACAATGGACGTCGGTACTCTATCTGTTGCTTTACTATTCTACATACTGCTATTTCACTTTCTTATAGATGCCTCGGGCATATTTGGATGCTTTCTCAGATTGTCGATAATCTCCATGTGGGCCGTTACTGGGTTTTATATCAAGTCCCTGTATGTGACATGGGGTATTTTTCTATCACTGTCTGGGGTGGGACTTCCACTTTTCTGGATGTATATTTGGGTTCCAATCTTCAGATGTGAAAATGTAATGATTTCATGGACTGTTTTACTTCATATAATATATTCAAAACATCGTTTTTCTCTTGTGAAAAAAAAATGATTAATGTTTATCACTCTGCCTTCAAAACTAGCGATGCTGGTCTATGTTGCTGGTTTATTGATATGGTCTGATGGTCTTTTTATATTTTCGACATATCACACTCCTCACATGATTAGCGTTTTTCTCTGTTCAAGGATTTTGGGTACTTTAATTTGTATTTGGAACAATGGACGTCGATACTCTATCTATTGCTTTACTATTCTACATACTGCTATTTCACTTTCTTATAGATGCCTCGGGCATATTTGGATGCTTTCTCAGATTGTCGATAATCTCCATGTGGACCGTTACTGGGTTTTATATCATGTCCCTATACGTGACATGGGGTATTTTTCTATCATTGTCTGGGGTGGGACTTCCACTTTTCTGGATGGATATTTAGGTTCCAATCTTCAGATGTGAAAATGTAATGACTTCATGGACTGTTTTACTTCATATAATATATTCAAAACAACGTTTTTTCTCTTGTGAAAAAAAAAAACGATTAATGTTTATCACTCTGCCTTCAAAACTAGCGATGCTGGTCTATGTTGCTGGTTTATTGATATGGTCTGATGGTCTTTTTATATTTTGGACATATCACACTCCTCACATGATTAGCGTTTTTCTCTGTTGCAGGATTTTGGGTACTTTAATTTGTATTTGGAACAATGGACGTCGGTACTCTATATGTTGCTTTACTATTCTACATACTGCTATTTCACTTTCTTATACATGCCTCGGGCATATTTGGATGCTTTCTCAGATTGTCGATAATCTCCATGTGGACCGTTACTGGGTTTTATATCAAGTCCCTGTATGTGACATGGGGTATTTTTCTATCACTGTCTGGGGTGGGACTTCCACTTTTCTGGATGGATATTTGGGTTCCAATCTTCAGATGTAAAAATGTAATGACTTCATGGATTTTTTTACTTCATATAATATATTGAAAACAACGTTTTTTCTCTTTTGAAAAAAATGATTAATTTTTATCACTCTGCCTTCAAAACTAGCTATGCTGGTCTATGTTGCTGGTTTATTGATATGGTCTCATGGTCTTTTTATATTTTGGACATATCACACTCCTCACATGATTAGCGTTTTCTCTGTTCAAGGATTTTGGGTACTTTAATTTGTATTTGGAACAATGGACGTCGGTACGTACTCTATCTGTTGCTTTACTATTCTACATACTGCTATTTCACTTTCTTATAGATGCCTTGGGCATATTTGGATGCTTTCTCAGATTGTCGATAATCTCCATGTGGACCGTTACTGGGTTTTATATCAAGTCGTTGTATGTGACATGTGGTATTTTTCTATCATTGTCTGGGGTGGGACTTCCACTTTTCTGGATGGATATTTGGGTTCCAATCTTCAGATGTGAAAATTTAATGACTTCATGGACTGTTTTACTTCATATAATATATTCAAAACATCATTTTTTCTCTTGTGAAAAAAAATGATTAATGTTTATCACTCTGCCTTCAAAACTAGCGATGCTGGTCTATGTTGCTGGTTTATTGATATGGTCTGATGGTCTTTTTATATTTTGGATATATCACACTCCTCACATGATTAGCGTTTTTCTCTGTTCAAGGATTTTGGGTACTTTAATTTGTATTTGGAACAATGGACGTCGGTACTCTATCTGTTGCTTTACTATTCTACATACTGCTATTTCAGTTTCTTATAGATGCCTCGGGCATATTTGGATGCTTTCTCAGATTTGTAGATAATCTCCATGTGGACCGTTACTGGGTTTTATATCATGTCCCTGTAGGTGACATGGGGTATTTTTCTATTATTGTCTGGGGTGGGACTTCCACTTTTCTGGATGGATATTTGGGTTCCAATCTTAAGATGTGAAAATGTAATGACTTCATGGACTGTTTTACTTCATATAATATATTCAAAAAAACGCTTCTCGTCTTTTAAAGTTTCATATTTTTTTTTTTAAATTGAACCCTCCGTCTGTCTACCGATGCCTTGTAGACGTCGGCACTGCGACAACCCAGAAACGTCGGAAGAGAGACAGTATAAAAACATCGGACCACATTTCGTCAGAATTACGAGAGATTACAAACGTCGAAAGAACGACGTTCCAAAAGTCGGACCACATTTCATCGGAATTGCGACATCTTACAGACGTCGGAAGAGCGACGTCCAAAACGTCGGACCACGTTGCGTCGGAATTGTGACTGTTTACAAACGTCGGAAGAGCGATGTTAAAAACGTCGGACCACATTGCATCGGAAGTGCGATCGTTTACAAACATCGGAGGCGCGACGGTTTGTGAGACGTCGGAAGAGTGACGCTTGTTCAGAAGCGACGGAAGAAGTGTCGATAGTGCGACACTTTTTACGTGCGTCGGAACTGCGACGGCATGACAAACCACGTTTTTTCCGCCCTCGAACTGTCGCTCTTGCGACAACTATGTGTCGGAATAGCGACGAATTGGCCATCGGAATTTCTGCCAAATTTTCTAGTAACTGCATATCTACACCTAAAAATACTAAGGGTCATAGGACCAAACGTACAGGAGTTAGGTGATTACTTTAGGTGCATAGGACTAGTTTAAATTGTGAGCAGGTTCACACCCAAATCAATGAGATTCATCAAATATGGACACCTGCGTCCATTGATGGATTTCAGGCGAAAGGGTCGCGCTCGATAGGAAATGCAGAAGTCCACCCAAAATGATTCATATTTAATATGTTGTTGTTATTATTATTATTATATTTATATTTCTTTCTTTCTTTCTTTATTTATTTGTATATTTATTTGTTGAAAAGGTAATAATAACCCCTTTTTTATTAACTGACATTAAAAAGAAACATGAGGACCGAACAAGGAGACTCCAAAAAATATAAAGGCATGGTAATTAATATAATTGAGAATGTTCTTGGTTATAATATAGGGAAAATAATATGAGACGAGTTATCCATTGCTCAAAAATCCAAAGCTAGTTATTGCAGACATTGAGGGAATTGATTCACCTTTACAAAAATATTTTTTGTTAAAGGAGCATGAGAATATGATGATTGATGAATTTTCCAATGAAATGTTTATAAGAATAGGTATATATCATCTAGTGATATATATTGCAAAAAAGGTTTTTTAGGAAAAGGTTGTGATGGAAGCCAATAACAAAGAAATTGTAACAAGTGAACAATGGTAGAATGAAGAGCAATAGGTTGTTTTGGGCATTGACAATGGGTTTTGGTGTGAGAAGCCTCAAATTGATGTTGAAAATGGTAAGAGTAAATATTGTTGCGAGTGAGTTCTAAAAGAGAAAGTATTTGTTGATATGAGAAAGGAAACGCATAAAGAAACAAAGCAGGTACAAATTCATGCATATGAAACACAAAATGAGATAGTGGACTACACATATGTGGAAGTAAGGTAGGAGGGATAAAAAAAATAAGAAGACAAATTTCTTTCAAGTTTTACTAGCATTTATCTACATGACATTAATTTTAACGATTGAGGATGGGCTTCAAAATCCTAATGAACAAAATGTTTTATTTAACATGTTTCCCTGATTTTCAAGTGAAATTAAAAAATACAACAGATTAAATCATGAAAATATTTCACCTATATAGAATATATTATTATGTTTTGATCAATTTTAAGAAGAAATAAAGTTTCCATATCAAAACATTAAATTGAAATTGAAAATCAAAGCATGTGTGTTAACAATTAACATGGACGAGACAAAACAAGTGAACTAGCAGAAAATGCCTAATCCCTTTTGTTGTAATATATTGATCTCAAAATCTAAATTTATAATACATTAATGACCATTATAGATATCCTATATCTAGATATAAATCACACTGACAGATCACCAATGTATCATCATAACACATCATAAAGATAAGAATTGCAAGTCATGACAATTGTATTCTTAGACTTCGTGGTTGTCTAGGGACTCGCAATCTAGCATTCCCCCTTAGTCACAAGGCTAAATAATTGTACAACAACCTTTTTTATCTTAAATTTGAAACTGTTGAACTGATTTTCGATGAAGTTATGCTTGAAAAACTACCAATATTTGAATATTTGAAAGTGAACAGTTGTTATGCCTAAACATTCCCCTTGAATAATTGAAATGGTTTTCTATTGAGGGGACTAGTTACTATGTTGGAATTCCCAATTGCTAACTAAATTTTGATAATAATTTGAAATGTGAAGCCTTATATCTGATGTTCCACCTATCAGGTTCAAGGTGGGAAGTTATTTTAATAGTTCATTCTAGAAGGAGCCAAGTTAGGGCTTTACATTCTTTAGGTGGTGCTTTTTCTAGTTGACTAGTAACCATCTTCCATGGAAACTGGTGAGTTATGATTTACCACTAACCAGACTGCTTTGAATAATATGGTGGTTTATGGATGACCACTAACCAACATCATTTAAACAAGGTGGTGATTTTTTTGGATGACCACTAACCAATCTGCTTTCAATATTGTGGTGGTTTCTCAATAACCACTAACCAATTTCAATTTCCTCAATTTACTCCTCTCCCTTTAAGGTGTAGGAGAATTTATTTTATCATTTTTCTCCCCTACTTTAGGTGTGAATAGTACCATATTTTCTCTAGAATAATGTGTTGAAACATGTTTTTCTTTGTTCACTTATTCAAGTAACTTTGTCTTTGCCTCTATTTTGACTAGACTATAAGATTAATGTTGTATATTCACTTCTTGGTTCCATATCTAGGAATTTATCCATCCATATTGAATTAATTTATGGATTTCTTCTACTTTTGACATCTTTCTGATATGTGATTTGTCTTCCCACAATAAGGACAAGGATGGATATCCATGTGACAATTTCTCTAACAATGTTGTCACTTTTTATCAATATCTTGAATATATTCAAGGAATCCTACACTCACAAACTAAATTGGTTTGGAGTAATTTGAAATATAAAAGATATCATCTTTGGTGTAGCCTAATCCATACCGATTTTTTTTTAATGATATTTCTTCCCATAGTCTTACAACCATCTTGGAAAGACCATTTTCTTGTTCTATGTCTTCTTCACAATTGTGTTGTTACTATTGTTGTTGTTATCGTATGCTTCATTCATTTGATTCCATCAAGTAGTTTGCATCACACTAAGCATCAATCACGTATTTTTGTTATTAGTTAATTTGTATCACCTGTTACATTAAAATTTTGAATAAGGTCCTTTGTATCACATTTCGCATCACTTTGCTTTATTATCTCTTTTGTGCCACAACTTGCATCAGTTGCCTAGATGAATTCATTTGTATCACAAGATGCATTAACCTTTTCTACTATATCTTTTGTATAAAAATTGCACATACCTTCATTGTGTAGAAATTTGCTGAATAATGATTAATTATCCACCGAGACTATCCTGATCACATAAAATTCGAATTTATATGCAACACATAATCTCTTCCACTCAGATCATCACACATGCGGAAATAAAACAAGCGATAGCACATCAAATCATCATACACATTAACACGGTATGTATGGGGAAAGCTTATAGCTGAAAACCCCGCAGCTATTGTGTATATTATAATGGAGAAAACATGTAACAAACTCAGTACAATACTCCTCACAAGTACTCGGTACTATCTCATGAAGTTACACACAAACTAGCTTGGTTTTGAACAAGTCACAGGTTCAAAACACATCCACTAATTGCCTGCCTCTATTGCGAAATCAAGGCTGGTATAATGAGAGATCCAAGGTTTGAATCTCCTTGGCTTGACAACGCAATCATCATGGGCAATTCCTCCAAGTGTGGTGCAAATCTCATGCACAACTGATGTCACAACTGATAGCTATCTCAACCCTTTCATCTACCTCTTTCACTGGTCTCCACTGAACTGTCCATGCATTGTAGTGAAATGATGTGTTCTTGAGTTGAATAATGAGTTACTAATTAATGAATTAAATAATATTTAATTCACTCCACTCATTACTAGTTGATTAGCTAGTTAAACTAATCTCAGCTAGTTCAACTAAGTTAAATCGAACACAACTCCACCAACTGTCTCATCAACTCCACCAACCTTCTGCCACTGAAGTCCTAACTGAAGTCAACCATGCATGAGCTCACCAAACCCTTAGGAATAGCGTAATTCCTCTGTCAGATGCATGAGCCACTTCCAAGGCTCGAACTGAAGTGCTCCAAGAGAGTAAACTAAAGTTTATAGTCCAAATATTATTAAGGGTAAATAATATTTGACTTCCCTATTTTTAGGATAGGCAGTCTAAATATAGACATCGACCTATAGGTCAAAAAATATAGGTCCATCTATTTTTACCAACATGACCAATACTCCAAGAATAACATACTGCAATCCCCGGACCATGCTCCATATGTCTAAAAATAGACATAGTCTAAAAATAGACTTTGCGCCAGAATTTGCCTGCGGGCCCACTTAGTGAAGGCGACTTCACTTCACTAAGCTCCACCATCTTGCTACATTTTCAACACTCCCTCTCAGCAAGATATGGATTATCTGCAACCCCTATCCTGCCTCTGTGGAATTCGAACTTGCTCCTGGTGAGCGCCTTCGTCAGGATGTCGGCATCCTGATCCTCCGTGGGAACATATGAAAGCATCATGATTCTCCACTGAACACAATATCTGATATGATGATACCAATCTGTGAAGCCATGCTACCTCAACTGATCCTCCTGTCTGTACCATGAACCATATCCCGATGTGCCTCTGATATAGCGCAATACATGCTTGCCTGCCTTCCAAAAGAGCTTGGTAGGCTTAACCATAGCTTGCGAAAGCTGGTTAACTGCATAGCATATATCGGGTCGTGTATTGACCGGATACATAAGCGACCCCACCAACTGTCGATAGACAGTGGCATCCACTACCTCCGCTGAAGTAGCATCCTCCTTCCTCCAACCACCAGGAAGAGGAGTGTCAACAGGCTTGCAGCCTTGCATGTTGAACCTCTCCAGAATCTCTAGGGCATACTTGCCCTGAGAAACAAACAGTCCTCCGCTGCGCTGCCAAATCTCCAATCCCAGAAAATAATGAAGGATGCTCAAGTCCTTCATCTCAAACTCTCGTGCAAGATCCTCCTTGCATGAAAGTATCAACTGCTCATCGCCAGTCAAAATCAGATCATCTACATACAGTACGATGATCAACAGCTTCCCCTCCACCACAATCTGGTACAAGTTAGGATCCGCCTCACTCTTGGAGAATCCAAGCCCGGTGAAGTAGCTGTCTATCCGAGTGTACCAAGCACGAGGTGCTTGCTTCAGCCCGTACAGTGCTCTCTTGAGTCGGCACACATGCGACTCACGGCTGAAGATCTCAAAACCTTCAGGCTGCTCTATGTACACCTCCTCCTCAATAACTCCATTGAGGAACGCAGTCTTCACATCCATCTGATGAATGTGCCATCCCATCTGCGCTGAGAGAGCAAGGATCATCCGTATGGAAGAGTACCTTGCGACAGGTGCAAAGGTCTCCTCATAATCGATCCCCTCGATCTGTGAGAAGCCACGGGTGACAAATCTCGCCTTGTACTTCTCCACACTCCCGTCAGCCGCCTGCTTCACTTTGTAGATCCATCGCAAACCCACCACTGATTTCCCCTCCGGTCTTGGGACAATCTCCCATGCACTGTTTCTGATGATCGAACCATATTCTTCGATCATGGCATCAACCCATGCGGGTTCCTCCACAGCTTCCTCAAAAGATGATGGCTCCGTCACGACACATTGACTCACAAGAGCCATGTATCCGATTAATATGCCGATCCGGTGGCCCCTTACCACCCCATGCCGCCTTTGTCTTTGGCAAGGTACGGTCTGCAACCTTTTGCATCTCGACTGTTCGCTCGAAGCACGGCGAATGCGCATGCGCCCTCAGGTGGTTGGCCCGGCTTGCCTTGGTGCCGTTCTCCACCTCCCGAACTTCCTCTTGTGGCTGATCCACATCCGAAAGCTCCTCCTTAGGAACTAACAGCTCCTCATCTGCATGCAAGTGTAGCTCCCTCTCCAGCGAACACTGCATGGCTTTCTCCTCCTGGAATTTTATATCCCGTCGCACAACAGTCTTGCGACTGTCTGGCACATACACCCGATAGTTGTGAGGTGTATCAGTGTACCCCACAAATATTCCAACTTCAGCAGTTGGATCCAGCTTCCTTCTTGCATCCTTCGTCACATGCATGTAGACAGGAGATCCGAAAATCCGCAAATGGGAAATATCGGGCCTCTTGCCAGAATAAGCCTCCTCTGGTGTACTCATGCCAAGAACCTTGTGAGGACAACGGTTCTGCACATACACTGCTGTATTGCATGCCTCAACCCACAAGTGAAGGGGTAGGCCCTGATCATGCAACATCGCCCGTGCAGCACCCACGATCGTTCTGTTCTTCCGCTCAGCCACCCCGTTCTGCTGTGGGTTATGGGGTGCGATGAGCTCTCTCAGAATCCCTTCTGCGCTGCAGAACTCCTTGAATTCAGCCGAGATGAATTCACCACCGTTATCACTCCTTAGAGCAATCACCTTCTTCCCCGACTCCTTCTCAACCAGTGCTTTAAACTCACAGAACTTCGCGAATGTATCGCTCTTCTTCTGCATGAAGAAGATCCAGCACTTTCGAGAGAAATCATCAACAAGGATCACATAATACTTGTGCTTTGCTGTCGAAGCAACTGAGAAAGGACCACACACGTCTGTGTGAACTCTCTCAAGGATCGTCGTGGCGCGACTATCCTTCTCGTGAGAGGTGGCTTTCACATACTTCCCTAAAGTACACCCCTTGCACTGATCTGACTGCGCAAGAGTGCCCTTAGGAAGCCCAGTAGAAATCTGCTGCAGAATCTTCAAAGCTCCATGGTGAAGGTGGCTCAATCTCCTGTGCCACAGTTCGCCCTCATCATCCCGGCTCACCACTTCTCCCGCCTTGCATGCCATAGCTGCGCAGCCATCTACCTGCAACTGATAAAGGTTCTTGGTTCGAACCCCTATCTTCCGGGTCTCTCCAGTAGTCTTACTGCGCAGGAAGGCTTTTCCTTCGCTGAAGACCACATCACACCCCTTATCCTCCAACATCGCCACAGAGATCAAGTTCTTCTTCAATCCAGGTACATGCATGACATCCTTCAGTACAAAGGGTTTACCAGACTCCCTCTGAAAGGATATGGTACCGATACCAGTCGCACTGTATCTACCATCATCGCCCATCTCGATGTGCACACCCAAATCTTTGTCCTCAAGATCTGAGAACAAATCCCGATCTCCCGTCATATGAAATGACGCACTGCTGTCCAAGAACCACACCGATCCCATCACACTTGAAACCAAGCATGCGATCAGTGAAAAGTCAAGCTCGAACTGTGAAGCCAAAGCTTCTCCATCTGCAGATCTTCCCGCTTGCTTTTTTTTCTTCTTCTTTGGACAATTGGTAGCATAATGTCCGTGATCATGGCAGTGAAAACACTTCACTTTCGCCATATCATGCTTCTTGCCCTTTGCACCAGAATGAGAGGTTTTCTTACCCTTCCCCTTCTTTGCTTTGGCCACCAAAGCGCAGTTTTCTTCATCAGCTCCCTTTGATGAAGATCCATCTCGATTAGTCCTCCTTATCTCCTCCTGCATGAGATCCGCCCAAAGGCGCTCCCATCCCGGCAGCTTCTCCCGACCATTGACACTATCTTGATATGAGTGCCAAGCCTTCGGAAGACCAAGGAGAGCCAGGTCGACCATGTCCTCGTCTTCGACAGTCACCCCCACACTTCCCGGCTCATCTCTGCATTGAGTGAACTTCGTGAGGTATTTGGCGATACTGTCGCCTTTCTCCATCTTGATGTTCCTGAGCTTATCTTTGAGCGCTAGCTTCCTTTGGTCGCTCTTACTCTGGAATAGATCCGTCAAAGCTTTCCACATTAAATATGGAGAATCCTTTCCATGCAGGCTGGATACAATATGATCCTTGACGCCCTCCAACAGGATCCTTCGACATTTCGCCATCTTCTTTTGCCATGCTTCGACTTCAGCAGGATCGGTGGGCTTTTGCACATCCATATCCACGAACTCCTTCAGTCCATTATCTTCTAATACTGCCTCCATGCGATCCTTCCATGCAACATAATTCGAACTGCCTTCAAGAGCATATTCGAGTCGCAAACCGTTGAAAGACATTTTCAACTCCGGCACCAAGAAAACAAAACTGCTGCAAAATTCGAATTCCACCTCAAAGCTCAATCGCTCTAGATCTGTGAGAAAAAATTATTTCTAGCACAGAGATTGACTGCAAGGGGCATTTACCAGACCTTTCACTTTCCGAAGAAAGATGAATCCGGAGGCTACCTGGCCCGCATGCAGACTCTGTCTACCGAAATAAGTTTGTAATCATTGTGATGATCAATCTCTGCTTCAATAGCTCCGATACCATGTAGAAATTTGCTGAATAATGATTAATTATCCACCGAGACTATCCTGATCACATACAATTCGAATTTATATGCAACACATAATCTCTTCCACTCAGATCATCACACATGCGGAAATAAAACAAGCTATAGCACATCAAATCATCATACACATTAACACAGTATGTATGGGGAAAGTTTATAGCTGAAAACCCCGCAGCTATTGTGTATATTATAATGGAGAAAACATGTAACAAACTCAGTACAATACTCCTCACAAGTACTCAGTACTATCTCATGAAGTTACACACAAACTAGCTTGGTTTTGAACAGGTTACTGGTTCAAAACTCACCACTAATTACCTTGCCTCTATTGCGCAATCATGGCCTGTCTAAATAGAGATCCAAGGTTTGAATCACCTTGGATTGACAGCGCAATCATCATGGGAAATTCCTCCAAGTGTGGTGCAAATCTCATGCACAACTGATGTAAGCCAACGATGGCCAACCACCCTTTTAAATCTATATTCACATGGTCTCACGAAGAGCTTGTCCATACCCAGCACAGTAAATTATGTGTTCTTGAGTTGAATAATGAGTTACTAATTAATGAATTAAATAATATTTAATTCACTCCTCATTACTAGTTGATTAGCTAACGTTAACTAATCTCAACTAGTTCAACTAAGTTAAACCGAACACAACTCCACTAGTTGTCTCCTTCTCCCCAAACCACCCTTGGTCTCTCTTGAAATCAACCATGCATGTGCTCACCAAACCCTTAGGAATAGCAATTCCTCTGTCAGATGCATGAGCCACTTCCAAGGCTCGAACTGAAGTGCTCCAAGAGAGTAAACTGAAGTTTATAGTCCAAATATTATTAAGGGTAAATAATATTTGACTTCCCTATTTTTAGGATAGGCTGTCTAAATATAGACATCAACCTATAGGTCAAAAAATATAGGTCCATCTATTGTTACCAACATGACCAATACTCCAAGAATAACATACTGCAATCCCCGGACCATGCTCCATATGTCTAAAAATAGACATAGTCTAAAAATAGACTTTGCGCCAGAATTTGCCTACGGGCCCACTTAGTGAAGGCGACTTCATTTTACTAAGCTCCACCATATTGCTGCATTTTCAACACATTGTAGATGCTACATCAATAATATCATCAAATTGATCCCGATTTTCTCTTAATTTAGTCTGAAGAACATCAAGAAATTGGTCCTTCATATCTATTTATTTTTTAGATCTTTTACATATGTTAGTGTGTCAACCATTTGATCAATTATGGTTTTATTTTTATTTAATTTCCACTAAATTACTTTAATTTTATTACGTAATTCATAGTATCACTCTTGCAAATATTTAATTTAATGAGATGTGTTTAGAAGGAACTTTCCTCCTCTACCAATTTGTGCTTGATACGCTCACTTTCTTACATGTACTTGCTCACTTTCTTACTTGTACTCACTTTCTTGCACTTGTTCCCTTGACCATGCTCGCTTGATTTTTATGTTACTTAAGGGTGTCGGGTACTACTGATAATGCACCTTAAACTTTGATTACAATCTTGAATTTGATGACTCACTTGAATTTGGTTACAATGACTTGAATTTTGATAGCATTGATTGACTCACTTGACTAGGAACCCTTCAAGGAATTATGTACTAATGCACACAAGAGCACACAATTTTTCCTTAGACCCCCTTATTCCATTTATGGGTGGTCTAGGACATGTGAGCTGAATAAATATATGATTTTATTACAATATTTATTTGCGATCAGAAGAGATATTGAATAATAATAACACTACAGGGATATTGAATTCCAAGATTTACTTTAGCTTTCAAGCCTTCAACCTTTCACCTATGGCGATATAAAAAAAAATTCTCTCTCTAAATAAAAAATTTATAATCTACCTTTGAATCAAAAGTTTACAATTTCCTTACACATTTAAATCATTTACCAATGTCCCAAAATATTTCTATGCTTCAAAATATCCTCCACTGTCCCAAAATGCCAACACAAACCTTCTTATCTAGAAACTTTTACTTCTTCTCTAAGGATACTTATAGTCATTTTTAAAAAGTATGTGAGCTCTTTTTTTTTTCTTTTTTTTCTTTTTTTAAATAATTAAAATACTATTACCTCAACCTTATGAAATTCGTAACATTCATTCATGGAGCAATAAATGGTTGTTGATTTTTGTTGCTTTGACAATAATGTGGTCCTCACAAATAATAGATATATATTAGATGTCCTCCCAAACAACTGATAGCAAAATTTGATGCAACACTTTTTACCGAATAGTTGTCATTGACAGTAAGGCACACCATGACGGAAAACATCGAGAGGTTTTGTGAATGCGATATTAAGCTCCAAAAGGAAATGTGATTGGTGTAATGATGACTTTATCACTATGGGTTGCTTCTTTACATATAGTGTTACTCATGATCAAGTGACTGGAGTAATTGGTTTCATGCAACTCACTTTCTATTATGCAATCGAAGCAATGTGTGGATTTTTTTTCATGGTAAGCAACCTCCATTTTGTATGAAAAGCACATAGCGGTAGTTTTCATGGCTTTATTTCAACTATCACACTTATATCAAAAGTCTAGATGGAATAAACCGAGTCATTTTAGTCATTGAAGCAAGTTATAGGAAGTTGATAGTGTCGACTAATGGCAGTGCTGGTAATCAATAATTTAAAGGAGGAGAAGAAATTTAGAATTGATGATCCTAATGTCGATGATTGATTGTGCTCAATCTAATTTGGGGAAGAGTGGAGTATATCCAACATTTACCAAAGGAGAAGAAATATTGGCATGTTCAAGTAAGATCACTTTAGATCCATTCATAATTTTCTTCAAATCCATGTTAGTATGTAGATAGTTATCATATATTAATCAAAGAAAAGAATCATTCCTCTCATGCTCAATGTAACAAATACCTGATAATCCAATTCCTCTTGTCATTTTTCATAAGAATGGAATAAAAAAAAATATGTATATACATTCCTCCTTATCAATTCTTCCCTTAGGGACTTTAATTCATTAACTTAGGATTATGGCTTCTTTCCTCTTTATCTGAGCACAACAACTCAAAATTGTGGTTCATTTTATTAATTTATAATTGGCCCCGCCATATATATATATATATATATATATATATAACTCTACTTAACCATACATTACCTTCGTTTATTATGCTTTGTTGCCCATATTCAATCGAACCCGCCTCTATGCCCTAGCGCCAATAACGATTCGCCATGCAGCGTGCTCTCATGGTTGTTTGGTAATTTAATTGATGTTAAATTACTTCATAAATTATCAACCAGGACTTGTAAATTGATGTAGTCTAAATGTATTGTTTGTTCAAGGACTTCTTATTAGGTGAATAATTATCATAGTAGATTAGGACGTTTCATGCACATGTTTTTATCTTCACTCTTGCAAAAATAAATCACACTTGCAAAAATTAAATCTTCACACAAACTGAAATTAAATATAAATCTACTTCACACTTTGAAAAGAAAGGAAACTAATCTTAATAACACACAAATGAAAATGAAAATCTTATCCACACCAGCAAATCAAAATTAAACCCTTACTAACAAAAATAGAATTAAATCTTGAGTTTAAATTTAAAATGTCACACTCGCAGAACCAAATCTCACTGATAAAACCTTGAAAGCATTATATTTCTAATTGCAAATTGAAATCAAATTAATTCTACTCTAACATATACATGTGCATAAGAATCATTTTCTTCATTTCTAATACAACAAATTGACCAAATCTATGAAACAAATCTCAAATAAACTTAACTACAAACTTTATATGTGTCATAAGCATCTAATGCAAATCCAAACTAAACTAAAAGTTTAACTCTAATGCTATGCAACTGAAACGAGAAAAAATGAGTTATTAGTTAAAAACAAAATCAAAATATTAGATCTCTCATGGGGCCCTCCTATGAGTTGTAATTATGTAGTAATCACAGAGTCTACACACGCATTTGAATGCAACGCATAGGGAAAATAACAAGTTTGAATTAACATTGATTAAGACTTTTTCAAAACAATAACTAAGTATGTCTTCATCGTGCCGAGAGGTAGATTTATAACCTCTTTCAAATAATTGTTTAGATATTTACGAGCCTATCCTACTTGATAGAGACTAAAAATAACATACATAATATGACATTTTGGTTTCCTCATGATTTTCTATTGGGGAATCAAAATATGAGGAAAAATATCTGCTCCATTAATTTCCTCGTTCGCCTTCGGCTCCTTCTTTGTTGGTTGACTTCCACATTGACTTAGCTTGTACGACATCCTTATCATCGATCTGGATCATGGAGATAGGTAAGTATTGTTATGCCATTTGTTAGCCAGTTGTCCATACATTTTTCTCCTCAGCTGGAGTTTCTGAACCCATAGAACCTTCAATTAAGTTTCAGAATTAGTCATTAGCTGCAGAATTGATGAAATTGAGTACTTATTCAAATATTAAGTTAAATAAAAAAGAAAAATAAAACTATGAAATAAAAAATGATTTAAGTATCTGATTTTTCCAATAACCTTGTAAACGGATGCTCATTAGAATTATTAAGGTCAAAAAGAAGGATAATGGAGTGTAAGAAAGTTGTAAAAAAGGGACAATTTTGGTCTTCAAAATTCCCCCACATAGAAGATATTACATGTCCTCATGCTCAAAATTTCAAAATTTGTAACCCTTCCCTATCACTGAGCTACCTATTAGGCCTGAGAAACAACATCTAAATTAGTTCTCTTTACTTTTCTGGTACTGACTGCCATCCTTGGTTTCTTCATTACAATCCTGTACTGCAAACTTATGACCTTTCTCTTAAGAAATTTATTTTTAGATTTCAATTTCTTATTTTTCTTGTACCATAAACCAAGATGTAGTAGGATGTTTTCATTTTGAGTTCTTTGGATTTCATTTTGTACCTTTAGTGCTTCATGTTCCTACTTCAAATATTTATTCAATACTTCCAACTTGTATATTTCCTGCTTAAGAGTGTCTTCAACTCTAGGTTCTTCTGCAGGTTTGAAATGGATTTCTTCATCTAAAATTTCTTCTCGATTTTAGGGTGACCCAACAGTTTTTCCTGTAGCTTTTCATTCCAAATATTCTATATAGTTATATATTTGTTGCTGGACAGGATCAATTTTTGGGGTTTTCCTAGCTAGGCTTGCAACTGGTGATGGAACTCTTGGTTCCTCTTCTTCTTCTAGATCAATAAATCCAAGAGATTGTCCAGACTTTTAATTGGTTTCCTTCTTAAGTCTTGCACATATTCTTACTTCCAATGGTGAATTTTCAGTAGTGAGGGGATGCTTTTTCTTATTAACATGTCCTTGTTATGTTTCTCTTTTTTATGTACCTTCATATTTACTGTTGGTTTTCTTTCTTCTAACATTTTTCTGCTTAAGATTTTCTAACACATTTGCAAGAGGGATTTCATCATCATAATACTCATCTTGTTGTGTTTCCTACAGGTGAATTTTTTTTAGGGTTTGAAGGAAAATTTCATCGACTCTTCCATGTTTTACCACTAGGTTCATCTTGTTCAACTTCTTTAAAATGATTTCCTATCAGAAAATATTCCTAGTTGTCTTATTTTCTTTTCAAATGAGCTTCAATTAAAATTTTCACTAACCAATGATGATATAGAGCATTGTGAATGAATTGTATTTTCCTTTGAATGTTAGCAGCCATTTTTCTTAAAATACAAAGTAGGAAGTATGGAAAATTTATTTCATTACCATCAAGAAAATTTAACATTAAGCGAGCATGGTAAAATAACATATTTCTGAATCTACCCTCACGGGTTATGAATTTCTGAATGATTAATAACAAATTTATCCATTTAGTCTTTAAGTTCGTGACTGACATTCCTTTCTTGAAGACAAACATATCCATGCCTGGGTTTTTAAGGAAAACCTCCCACTCTTTTTCTTTAATCTTTCGATTCTTAAACCAAATATGTCTATTTCTTAGCAATCTGGTAGCTTTTTCCATGAATGACTTTGTCATAACAAATTTAATATCCCCAATCTCGGCTTCTATACCATCATAGGCCCGAGAAAATGATTTCGTGACTTCTTTCTCATGCCCATCAAACTTTTCAAATAACTCCAACCATTGTGCTTGTTGCAACTTATGTTTCACCTTTGGGTATGCTTCAAGAAATCTAGCCCCATTCATCTCCAAACGTACAATGACTCCCATGATGAAGAAGTCTTAGTCCCTAATTTCCATTTTTGACAGGATTATGGAATGAATTTGGTTATGTAGTAGGTCAGAGAGATGGAATTTGGGTAACAGGTGAGGTGTTTTCGGCAATGAAACAGGGTCGAGTAGAATGGATATGATGTGAGAAAGTGTGATGGTATGCTAAGGAAGTGGAATGATATACGGAAGAAATGGAGTGAATTCAAATGATAACAAGGTTTCATAACAGATCCATACCCTTTTGAAAAGACGTATATATTTTCGTTACTACCAAAGTCATATCATAACGAGGGTAATTATTATACAAAATGGTGGTACCATTGGTCATTCATCTTTTTATTTTCACAACTCAATGTTTTCCCTTTTATTATCTAACTAATATTTACATACATTTTATCCTGCCTTACTGATTTTTGGATTTGATATTTTTTAGGTTGCTCGGGTTGCTTTAGTTGTGATCACCATTCAACTTGCTTTAGTCGTGATCTTCATTTTCTTTTATTGTAATCTATCAAGTCAGCTGCAGAATTTCATGAGAGTTGCATATTATTGACAATTTCAAAATAAGAATAAAAAGAAATGGGACAAGTAGAGGGAATTTAAAAATAAAATCTAAGTTGCCAAGAATTCTTGGTTTTTTACTTAGATTTTTTGTATAAACATGCCAACAATGTTGGTTTTCATGGTTATACAATTTTCTTCTTCTTCTTCTTCTTCTTTTTCAATCAGTATGATTTTTTTTATTTTCTTTTCTTTTTCTTTTCTTTTCTTTTAAGAAAACATAAAGAAATTTTCAATTTAAGTTGGAGAGGATGAATAATCTTTCATGGCCAACTTCAAATCAAGATTATCTTTCAGATTTCTAATGAACTCTTCCTTTGTCAATGGTTTATAATATATTCATAATCTATGACCATTTAGAAGGAAATTTATATTTTCCTCATCAATGGTTTTAATTCTGACTGCCTCATTATCAAAGATAGTTTCAACCGCATAAGGACCAAGCCAATGAGTTTGAAAATTTCCTTCAAAATCCTTAAATTCAGAATCAAAAAGTAATGCCCAATCTACTGGATGGAACTTCCTATATTTGATAAATTTATCATGCCATCTAGACCTTTTTTGTTGAACTATGATGGTTCTATTAATAGCATCATGTCAAATCTCATCAAGTTCATTCAATTGCTCCATTCTTTGTTTATGTGATTCTGATAGATCAAGACCCAAATTTATTAATGTTTTGAAAGTCTTTATTTGGAACTCAATAGGTAACAGGACTTGTTTCTCATAAAAAGTTTCATAAGGAGTATGCGCTGTTGTATTTCTCCATGTGGTACGATATACCCATAAAGCTTCTGCAATATTTTATGCCCAATCCTTTCTATGTAGATGCACAGTTTTGGTAATAATTGCTTCAATTACTTTATTATTTTATACAACTTGTCCATTTTCTTGGGGATGATTAGGAGTGGATTTTCGATGTTTGATTTTATATTCCTCCACTATCTTCTGCACCAGCTTGGATGTAAATTGAGCACCTTGATCTGTCACAATTTCCCTTAAGACACTAAATGAGTGAAGATATCCTCAAAAAGGTATGAAACTACAAAATTTTCAGTAGCAAAAGGAAGTGATTTAGCTTCTACCCATTTAGTGACATAATTTGTACAGACGAGAATGTACCTTTTTTGTCTTGATGGAGGATTAATTGGACCAAAAAAATCCAAATCCCACTTTTCAAAAGGTTCAATAAGTACCTGATGTTGTAGAGGCATCTCATCTAAAGGAATAGAATTTCCCATCATTTAACAACTATCACATATCTTAACATATTATTTGGCATCTTTAAAAAGAGAAGGACAATGATATCCTAAGAGATGGATTTTGTAAGTAGTCATTTTATCAGCAAAATGTCCACCACATGGTTCATCGTGACAAGCCTTTAATATTTTGAGTACTTCATCTTATCTGACACATTTGTGAATGATTTAATCAATTCTTGTTTTGTACAATCCTTCATTTATCCATGAATAAGATGCACTAGTTTAAATAACTTTCCTTTTCTCTCTAGGAAACAAATATGAAGGTAACTTCCCTATAGCCAAATAATTAGCAATATCTGCAAACCAAGGAGATTTAATAGATACTGCGAAAAAATATTCGTTAGGAAAATCATATTTTCCAGGAATATCCTTATTATCGTTTTGGATTCTAGATAGAAAATCAGTAACTATATTCTCCTTTCCGGGCCTATCCAAAATAGTAATATCGAATTATTGTGACAAAAACAACCATCTTGTAACTTTTCCATTAGTGATAGATTTATTCATTAAATATCTAATTGCAGAGTGATCTTTGTAAACAAAAGTTTTATAACCAGTGGTATAATTTCTAAACTTATTAATAGCATGTACAACAGTTAATAACTCTTTTTATGTTACATTATAATTCAACTCTGCATGAGTTAAATTTTTACTCGTGTAATAAATGGCATATGGAGTCAAATATTTTGTCCCAATACAACTCCTAAAGTCGTATCTAACGCATCAGTTGAAATAAAAAAATGGAGGCTCCAATTTGGTCCTTTTAAGATGGGTGCTTTAGAAATATTTTCTTTCAATGTTTATAAAGCTTTTTGGCAATCAGAATTCTAAATGAATTCACAATATTTTGTAAGAAATTTGAAAAGTGGAGAGGCTATCTTGGTGAAGTTGTTTATAAATCTTCTATAATAACCACTAAAACCAAGAAAACTTCTAACATCTTTTTGACAAGTAGGAACTGATAATTTGGAAAGAAATTATACTTTAGTTGCATCCACTTTAATTACATCTCCTTAAATGTGGTGGCCTAAAACAATTTCCTCGTGAAACATCATAAAACATTTTTCATGGCTTAAAGAGAGGTTTGTTTCTTTACATCTAATCAGGACTTTTTCAAATTTTTCAAGAGCTTCCTCAAAAGAACTCCCATACACCATAAAAGCATCCATATAAACTTCCACACAATCATGGATTAAATTAGAAAAAATTCCTAGAACTGCCCCCTAGAATGTTGCAGGTGCATTGCATAATCCAAAAGGAAGTACTATGTAAGCATAAGTTCCCCATGGAAAGGTGAAAATTATTTTGTCTTGATCTTCTGGAGCTACTTGGATTTTGTTATATCAATTAAAACCATCCAATAATGCAAAATAAATTTTCCATGCCAATGTATCAAGGACTTGATCTATAAAGGGAAGTGGAAAATGATCTTTCAAGGTGGCTTTATTCAATTCCCTACAATCGATGCATAATCTCCATTTTCTTTTTTTCTTTGGAACAATCACTAATGGTGAGACCCATTGACTATTAGATATTGGATAAATGAAATTCACATTCAACTACTTTTGCAACTCCTCTTTAACAATTTCCCTTAGATTTGGATTCATCCTCCTCTGAGGTTGTTGAATTGGTCTGGAAACTTCTTCAATATAGATATTGATACATACAAGTGTTAGTATCAATTTATTTTATATCAGTGTATTCCCATGCATAGGCAGAGTAATATTCTTGTAACACCTTTATCAATTCTTTCTTTTGAGATTCTTTCAAATTATTACTGATATTCAAAGTTTTTCCTCGAAATATTTCTATTAAATAATTTCCAAATTTCTCCGTAGAATGCAAATCCATTTGATGAGATGATAAATATTCAACATTACATTATTCTTGAAAAACTTTATCTCATTCACAATATGAGGAAGAATCATTATTATTCATGAAACTTAAAATTTGATCTTCCTCGTCTATTTGCAAAGTAGCAAATATTAGTTTTATATCAAACTCCTTATTATCATCATCTATCCAAACTTCACTTTCTACTTCTATTGTTGTTTTTGTTGGAGGGTATAGTGTGAATTTTTTAGTAAAGCTTCAATCAAATATAAACATATCACGATATCTACAACTTATGAAAGCATTAGTTGTAGCTAGCCATGGTCTTCCTAGAATCAATGGATGTCCTCCTAAATTATTCTTGGGAGTTAATATCATAAAATCAACAGGATATTCCCAAGAATCTAAGAAGATAGATACATATTCTAACACACCATCTAATTTAATAAAAGATCTATCTGCGTAATAATGTTGGTGTGTACTGAAGATTGGAATGTTTTAATTGATCCATAGTTTGTTTACTCATGATATTGATAGCTTCTCCCAAATTGATCAATTTTTTTATAATCTTGATACCATTCATGTGTATTTTTATGATGGGGCTTCCTGGATCTCTATATTTCTGCACTGTTGGTTTCCCCATCATAATATCTGCAATTTTCCCAACTAACTAATTTTTTTTAATTTCTTTATTTTTCATTCCTAGTTTTTTAATGCTTAACTCCTTGATTGTTCTTGCAAATATTGGAGTTTCTTGGATAGCTTGTAACAAAGGAATTTTAATGCAAGAATTTAATTCCTCTAACATGTCATATTCAAGAAACACAATTTGTTTCTCTATTCCTTTATCAATTTTTAGCCTTTCAGGAAAAGGTGTATTTTGAACAGAAACATAAGGTTGTTCTACAATGGGAGTTAAATTTGTTGGAGTGTCATTAGAATGTATAGAGGTACTTTCTTTCTGCAAAATTTATTCTTGATTAAGAGATGTTTCTTTCTCAAGAGGTTCATCTTCATCCTGAATAACAATAGCTGGTAACTTCTCTTCCAAATGTCTACCAGATCTTAGTTGGACATTATTTAGATCTAATGGATTTATCATGCAAGCTTGGAAATTTTGACCTTCTATACTGTAGATAGGTTGTGTTTTCTTATTGTTTGGGTTTGGAAGTGGTTGAGCAGGTAGTTGATTGGTTTTTTGGGGGTATGATGTGGGTGGTAATGGAAGTGGTTGATTAGAATACCGAGTTTGTATTTGATAGTGTGGAAAAGAATTTTATTGAGGAGTATAATATGGAGGTTGATATGGAACAAATGGTTATTGAAACTGATTAAATTGAGGATTCCTAGGAGGCTATTGCCAACCTTGTGTCCATAATTGATTTTTAAGTGACCAATTTTTTCAAGTCATTGGGGTATTCCAATTTTTTTTAGGTTGTGCATATGATTGGTACTGATGATTAAGACCTTGCACTATATTTTGTTGTTGTGGTTTCCATGGTCTTTTACCAATAAGACAAAGTGACTCAACTTGGCTTGTTTTAGCTTCACTTTGAAACACTGCTTTAAGTCCAAGGATTGAAGGGCATACCTTTGTGTCATGGTTTTCTGCATAAATAGTGCATATTCCACACTATCAAGAGGTAATTCCCTTAGAGCATGTTTGTTTCTACATTTAGGAAAAAATATTGATAATGCAGAATTTTCATCTTTTTGCTTGTTTTGAATCTTAAGGGTATCCAGTTGCTCACTAAGACTCACTAAAATATATGTTTTAAAATTGTCAAGCAAATTTCCTATTGCTTCTCTACTTATTGTTCCAGCTGCAAATTTATTAATCCTAGACATAATAGGATCTCTCGGATTTTTTCTAGTTCTATCCTTACCTCTTGAAATATATGTACAAAGTTCAAAAATGTTTCTAAATGATAATTGTGAAACATCTCATTTATCCATTAAACTGAGAAGATATATCCACTCATCTCTAATGGATTTTAGTAAAATAGCTTTCAAAGTTTCATCATCTAGAGTATGCATTTTAGCCCTTTTAATGTTGTAAGCAAATCTTTCAACAAAATCCTCAAGATTTTCATCCTATTTTTGCATCATTTTAAAGACTTCATATTTAAGGTTATGAGGCATACAATAATCTTTCTATTTTTCTAAGAACACATCTTTAATTTCTTCCCATGTTCTTATGGTATGTGTTTCTAATCCCATAAACCATTTAAGTTCTTCGTCTTTAAGAGTGGCTAGAAACAATTTCAATTTTTTAGAATCAAGCAAGCATTCATAAGACCTACACAAAACTTCAAACTCAAAAATAAATGTTTCAGGATACTCATTTATTACTCCATGGAAATTAAGGAGGATGGAGGGTGATATATTCTTCATTGTGGTTGTGGTATATTCATATAAAATGGGAAATCCAAAAGGTCTTGGTTCTCCTCTTCCACCTCTTAAACCTCTTCCTCCACCTCCTCCTCTATTTCCTCCTCTAATCCTATGTTCACCATTCACAATGTTTACCTCTCCTTCACCTTCTCCTGGCATTGTAGATTCTTCAGAGCTTATGTAAGGTTCTAATTGGGTTTTCTATCTCCTCCTCTAGTTCTTCTATCAATGGAATTTTAAAATAAGTTCTCCTTATTCTTCACTAGGAACTTCTATTTCTTGTCCTAGAAGTTGTTGTCCAGTCTTTTATAGAAATATTACTCCTTTTGATCGGGGTGTAGGTTCTTCTTCTATAGCTTCAGTAGAGGAAGTTGGTGAATCCCTAGGTTGGATCTCATATCTAAGTACCTTGGGAAGTCTATATCTACATGTGAATGATGGAATATGATTTTCGGTGGATGGTGTGGCACTGCGTGGTCTTGGTGGGGTGAGTGGTGATGTTGGAATTGAACTCCTACCTCTACTTATAAATATACCCCTAGAATCTCTTTCCCTGTGAATAAATGTCTTTTTATCATTTTTTTTAAATGAAAAATTCCCCTAAATAATAAATCTTATATAAACTTCCCCAACAATGGCGCCAAAATGTTTGGTAATTTAATTGATGTTAAATTACTTCATAAATTATCTACCAGGACTTCTAAACTGAGGAAGTGTAGATGCATTGTTTGTGCTAGGACTTCTTATTAGGTAAATAATTCTCAAATTATATTAGGATGTTTCATGCACATGTTTTTATCTAAAATGTATTCAAAGCAGAAAGACTATCACTCTCACAAAAATAAATAACACTTGCAAAAATTAAATCTTCACACAAACTGAAACTAAATCTAAATCTAATCCACACTTTGACAGGAAAGGAAACTAATATTAATAACACACAAACGAAAATTAAAATATTCATCAAATCAAAATTAAATCCTTACTAACAAAAATGGAATTAAATCTTAAGTTCAAATTTAAAATGTCACACTGGCATAACCAAATCTCACTGATAAAAACTTGAAATCAAATTAATTCTAATCTAACATCTACATGTGCATAAGAATCCTTTTCTTCATTCCTCATACAACAAATTGATAAAATCTATGAAAGAAATCTCAAATAAACTTAATTGCAAACTCTATCTCTGTCATAAGCATCTAATGAAAATTGAAACTAAACTAAAAGGTTAACTCTAATGCTACTGAACTGAAACGAGAAAATTTGTGTTATTAGTTGAAAAAAAATCAAAATTACATCTCTCAAGGGGGCCTCCTGTGAGTTGTAAGTATGCAACAATCACGGAGTCTACACACACATTTGAACACAATGCATAGGGAAAATAAAAAGTTTGAATTAAGAGTGATCAAGATTTTTTCAAAAAAAAACCAAGTTTGTCTTCATTGTGCCGAGAGGTAGATTTATAATCTCTTTCAAATAATGTTTTAGAGATTTATGAGCCTATCCTACTCGATAGAGACTAAAAATAACATAAGGTAATATGACATCGTGATTTTCTCATGATTTGCTCCCAGAGAAGCAAATTATGAGGCAAAATATCTGCTCCATTAATTTCCTTGCTCGCCTGGTTCGTCTTCGGCTCCTTATTCGTTGGTTGACTTTTGCATTGACTTAGCTTGTATTGCATCCTTATCATCAATCTGGATCATGGAGATAGGTAAATATTGTTATGCTAGTTGTTAGCCACCTATCCAAACATTTCGTTCCTCAGCTGGAGTTTCGGAACCCATAGAACCTTCGATTAAGCTGCAGAATCAGTCAATAGTTGTAGAATTGATGCAATTCAGTAGCTTATTCAAATATTAAGTTAAATAATAAATAACAATGAAACTATGAAATAAAATATGATTAAATACCTAATTTTTCCAATAACCTTATAAAGTGATGCTCAATTAGAATTATTAAGGTCAAAAATAAGGATAATGGAGTGTAATAAAGTTGTCAAAAAGGGACAATTTCGGTCTTCAACATTGGTCCATGTCAAAACCACATAAAATACGTGCGGGTTCTGGCTGATCCCCACTTATTCAAATAGTAAATTCATTGCACGTAATTCCAACTGGGTAACATGTGTTGGGGTTATGAGGGTGGTTCACCCCTCATAATGGGAAATAACGGAATACCATAAATTTCCAGATTGAAAACACACATTCATTCTGACACCCTCCCTCACCTTTTTTTGAAACCACTATAGGGGGAGTTAGAGAAGGTGGTATCGGTTTTTCCAAACCTGCTTACGGGTTTTCCCAATGCTTTCATACATTGCCCTCCTTTATACCTCTAGGATGGGGCCTCTGGAACACGTTATCCCAATTATTTTATCTTGGCATTCTCATCCGCTGCTCTCTCTTATGCCTCTGGGATGGGACCTTCGAGACACGTCATTCATATCCCTACCATCTCGGCGACTCTTCTCGGTTGCTCCCACTTGAATTCTGGAAAAGGAACTTTCGGATTTACTTGGAATGGTGGGCCACACCTCCCCACACATAGGCTTCTAGTTGGTCCACGAGGTTATAGAGTCACGATGCCTTGTGAAAAGCCACCCCGACACCATGTCATCCTACCTTTCTGAGCTAACTCCCCGACAATACTTTATAAGAAATTTCATCATCGGGATGAACTATCCTATGGGATCCATCCCAACTAATGGGAATTCTCCTCGCCTATGATTTGTGAGCCCAACTATCCTAGCACCCATTCATCCTTGTCGTTCCTTGAGGTTACAAAAACAAACTTCTAGGATATGGCCTCAAGGAGAGTTTTCATGTGGGCTCCATCCCAACTAATGGGAAAAATCCTCGCCTATGATCTGTGAGCCAGCTGGCTTGACACCTCATCAGCCTTGTTATTCCTTTGTCCTGCTAATCAAAGCTTCCATATTGTGTCCTCTGGGACACATAATAAGTGGGTCATACCACCACACAACCCTTGTTTCCTATTGGCCCACATCATGGAAATTCCATGACCTCTTTCTATTGGTCACCCCACCCCTTTCTCTTTCACTATTGAGAATAATTCAGGGTTGGCTCGACAGGATCACTAGCTAAGTGTGTCCACCCCAGCTAATAACATGAATGACGGGTTCATGTGTCTACCATTGCGGCCCGTCTTACGTCACCCCACCTTCTCATTGCACTGTCAATCAAAATTGTTTAGGATGCACCCTTCGAGCCACATCACCCTCCTTTCACCCAATTGTAATAAGGTGTAATATTGGTAGGTAATCCATGGCTTCCATAGCTAGGTATTCCCTCATACCACTTGCATAATTTTATCTGATCAAGATATGAGATTAAGTTCCCCACCTAACTTAATTGTGACGCTTCTATGTGCAAACTTCGCCATTCAACATGGATTTAGTTATAGTTTGGATAAAGTGGATCTGCAGACATCTAGATCAGTTCTAGCATTCCACCATGGCCATTATGGCTTATTAAGAACCCACTAGTGTTATCCCTCCTGATCTTACGCTAGAACCACTCTTCCCGATTCCATGGGTTCATGAGGTGCCATGAATTCCACATGAAGATTGGTATTCTTCGAAGGGATGGGGAAATCCTTTAGAGGGATCAAATATAGGGATTCATCCTATGGGAATGAACTTAATGGTTATTTTCTTGGCCTTCAAGAATTCCCTGCTTAGGGATGGGGAATTTCATGCATGACGACACTAGTGGCGTTTTGGTCGATCCCATCCAAGGACTTGCAATGAACTCTTGAAGTACTTCCAACTCTCCTTCCACATGCTAGAAATAATTGTGCGGATCACTGCAGCCTTATAAGCATGACTACCCTTATTAAGGGTCTCAGGGGCATTTGGCTACTAACGGTGACACGCATTCATCCCCCCTGGAAAACATGTTAGCACTTCAAAAATCCATGGCTACTATCATCCATTCAGGAAATAAGCAGCCACATCCCCTCACCAATGAAGTGTGGCACATGTGACTATGTCTAACATGAAGAGATTCAGCACTAGTGACACTAGGGAGTGAATGCATGTTGCTCAAAATGTAAGGCTAAATAAGCCTCTGATGTAGAATCATGGTTATTAATATTAAAAGAGGAATTATTCCTCAAAATTAACACAATGCCTCATAAATTATAATATGGGATTCTACCCAGCATATACACACATTCCCTATCCAAACAGGTTGTCTCCATTGTAACCTTTGTACTTTAATAACAAAACTTCCATGTTGTTTATTGTTAAGGCTTGGATCGTGATCTTATAGACAATCCATTGCCTTAACATTTCACAGTGTGTTAATCATTCATGTGGATGAAAAGAACACAGTCTATATCCATTGAATTATCATGCACCATTTCCATCCATAAATGCAAACACATATTCATTACATTTATAAGCACCATTTCAAGCCCGAAATGTAAACTCATGTTCAACACATTTATATGCACCATTTCAATCTACAATGCAACATAGATTAGTTATCATTTAAACAAACACAAGAGTACTTTTCTTGTAAGTTTCAGGGAAACTAAGTCTGGGACAAGGACTTTCCACCCAACCATAGACATTTTCATCCAAGCCCACTTGTATTTATCACCCTCGAGCCATATTCTAAAGACTAAGATAATTTATAAAAGGATTGAAACACCAACTTCCACCTGAAACAAGGAATCCAGAGGACCTCTTTCCTCCGCCCACCAGCCACTTAGTAGTGAAAAAATGCATAGGGAATCTAGAGGCCAGCTACCTCCACCCTCCAGCTATGTAACGGTAGTCAATCAAGACACAAGGAATCTGGATACTTCTTCTCCACCTAAGCACAAACAAGGAATCCAAAGGCTAACTCGCTACACCTAATAATGTCAATGGAATCTAGAGAAGCAATTGATATCGACCTAAGAGTGTCAAGGGAATCCAAAGAAATAAGTCTCCAACCTTCAAGCCAACACAGTGGTTCCACCCACTTTGGGGAATCCATAACCCACTATAATATCAATAGCAAGAAATGATTTAGAGGCCCTCCCTCCAGGAATCCAAGGAATAAACCTCCACCTTATCCATCAAGGGAATCTAGAGAAATCCCATCTCCACCCTCTAGCTATACAGGGAATCCATAGTCCATTGTTCATCACCAAGGAGAGACTTTCTTCTTGCAAATATTGCTAACCAAATAGAGATTAATGTCTTCTCTTCTCTTTTGAAAAACACTTTTTTGTTCCTCTTATACGTTTTTCTTTGTTCGAATGAAGATACTTCATGAATGGAGATCGAATCCTCTCTTTCTTTGTGGCTACCTGAATGGAGTTTTAATTCCTGAGTGAGTTTGAACTCTCTCTTTTTCCTCTGTTGTATTCATAGTCTTCCATCTCCATTAATTCTTATCCTTTTTCCTTGTAATTTTTCTTCAAGCAAAATGGGCCTACGTACTTCTCTTGCATCCCAATTTAATTTAAGTAACCACCTTATTAAAAGCACACCAACCAGCCTTTAATGGTTGTTGTAACAGTTTAGATTTCTTGCAACAATGAAACCTTACACATCCCAAGTAAAAACCTCCTTAGCTTTGGAATATGTGTCCCTTTGACTCGGCCCATTTTTAATATATTTTGAAAAAAATATTTACATTTCATTTTCATGAGGAAACCCAGGTTGGGGTTGTCACAAACCCCTCCCACTTGAGGGAACACTGCCCTCAGTGGTCTTATACTCATATGCAATACATGAAATGAAATAAAATAGATATTATTTCTTGTAGCTTCATAGTTACATCTATATACAATATTTACATCTATATATAGATTTACTTCAACCAGAAAATAGAAATGGATATGTTTCTCTCTTAGAGTTAGCCAAATCCCAAGTGGCTTCCTCTATCCCAAATTTCCTCCACTAATCTTTGACTTGCTCTATGGCTCAATTCTGTAGCATGAGACTCCTTTGGTCTAGAATGCATAATGGCTCTGGCTAGAACTCTCTCTCTATTTCCACCTTTAGCATAGACCAATCAATCACATGATTATAATCTTATACTTATATTTTAAGCAAATAAACATGGAAAACATCTTGAACTTTAACTTATGGAGGTAAAGACATCCTATATGCCACTATTCCAATCCTTTCAAGGATCTCAAAAGACCCACAATATTGTGGTGCCAACTTGGCACATGACCCAATATTTAACGAACCCGTCTTGGGTTTGATCCTCAAATAAGCATGTTCCCATACTTGGAACTCTTTATACACCCTATGCTGGTTTGCATAGCTTTTCTACCTATTTTGTGCCACTTTCAAATTCTTCTTGATGATCTGAATTTGTTTCTCCATTTCCTTGAGAATATTAGGCCCAACAAGGACCATATTCACTGGATCACTTCATCTATTAGGATTATTGAAACTCCTCTCATATTTATGGATTCTTGGTATCCATTGTTGTATGCAAACACTACAAGTGGCTGATACTCCTCCCACTTCTTAGACCGATTCATGACATACATCCTCAATATGTCCTCAAGGATCCTATTTTTCCTCTCCAATTTCCCATCTGTTTGTGGATTATATGTTGTACTAAATGTCAAATTGATCCCCAAACCTGTGAACAGTTCCTTTCAAAACCTTGAAGTGAAGTTAGCATATTTTTCTGAAATAATATTCTTGGGAATTCAATGTTGTTTCAAAATATCCTTTATGATTATTTGTGATGCCTCACTAGCTGAGTTAGGGGACTTGATTTCCACAAATTGAGCTACCTTGATCAATCTAACAATAACTACCATGATTACATCATGTTTCTTGGAGGTTCTAAGTAAATTTGTGGTGAAATCCATAGAAATTACCTCCCTTTTCCATTATAGGGTTGGAATAGGTTGCATTAATCTTATTGGATGCTTGCATTCAGCCTTCAGTTGCTAACATTCTAGGAATTTAGCCACAAAATCACCCACTTATTGTTGAAAAGTGTAACTAGATCAGTCTTTATGTTGACTATGTAATTATGAATTTATAAAGAAGATAATATAATAAAATATATTTGTGGTATGCTTGCCTCATGGGTTTCATGAGCAAGACTTTAATTTAGGTCTAATTACTTCTTCTTGATGCCCTTTAAGGGATTTTATTCTGGTTATAAATATGTTAAAGAGTCATGTTAATGATGGGTCATCGTCAGTCTTGTATGCCTTCATACCTTGTCTCATAAACCTTCAGATCATAGCTCAAATGTGGCTTAAGTTCAGCGTTGAAGACAGCCAACATGTCGGCCTCAATACTACTGCTCAAGTCGGCTCACAAGCAGCCCTACATGTCAGCTCAATTAAGAATTCATGTCCTATATATAAAAGGATGAAGATTGTGGATTTTCTCAAGGGAAGTGTAGATAATAAATACGGTCGATATATATGATACAGTGCGAAATGCGGTCGATATATGTGATACAGTGTGGATCTCTATAAAAATAAATGCATTCGATATATATGATACAGTGCGTATCTATATAATAAGGAATGTGGTCGATATATATGTGATACAGTGCGAATCTGTATAATAACAATTGCGGACAAGTCTGAAATAAATCAACGAATGTTTTTGAAAAAGGTATGTGGATTAATTTATACATATATAAATGTAGAGATATATATATAAACCTAAAGTAAACACTCACCAGTAAGTAATTGCAGACATCTGATACGACATTGCGGACAAGGCCGAGATTGCGAATAGAAGACAACAGTTAACGGTTACATATGACACTAAAATTCAAGTGTGGATATATATAAGACTACACTGTGGATAACAAGAATATCACAGTGCGGACATAGGAAGCACATAAGTACGGATCAATCTCATAAGATTTTAGGATTAAATCTCAGGATCAATTGTGGATAACAGGAGAGTGTATCAGTGTAGACAGAGCAGCATGTGTATAAGTGCAGGAAGGGCAGCATAAAAGAACAGCACATGAATTCGAATAAGTGAAGGTGCAGACAGTGATCTGAAGAGGCAATTAATAGAGGCAATAATAGTGAGGAAGGTAAATCTATGATTTACCTTCCTACTATTCAAACAATTCAACTACAATCATATGCACGGTGAAGATCAAGGTCTTGGAAGCTCACCTAGGTTAAGGATCTAAGTTTGGGTCATGGTACTTGTCATTTGAAGATCTATAAGAAGAATTATTTACAGGTTTTCCTCTCCAAGAGGGAGAGGTTTTGCCCTGGCTCTAGGAGCCTAACTTTGTATCTCATGCATTTTGATATTTGACTTGATGAAATACTAACTAAGCTAAAGAAATAAAGACATAAGTAACTCAATCAAGCTCACAAGTAATTATCAAGAAAAGAATTTGTATTAACCTACCACCCTCCAAATTCTCAACATGGTATCAGAGCTAAGGTGCTAGAAAGGGCATAGAGACACTCAAGAATCAGATTTCATGGACGGCATCAAAGAAAGGATTTTATTAGAAGAAAATTAAGACTTCCAGAGTAAAAGAAATAAGACAGCATTATAGAACCATCTTAAATGTGCCAGCAGATCATTGTTACCTCAAAGTATTGACATCAAAATCTTCAAGGCAAGTTACCTATCATCATTGATCTTTCAAGGAAGCAGCAAAATATCCTCATCAATCACCATTCAAAGGAAGCTTCAACCATATTCAAAGTAAACAAGCTGATAGAAGAAGAAAAGCATCTACTCAAGTAAGTATATCCATAACTTTATATGAATCTAGTAAAATTTCTCCTTTGAAAAGAAAGAAAGAATTTTTTTAGGGATTCAAACTTTCCATAGAAGACAAGGACAATGATGTCATGCCAAAATTCATGAAGGGAGATATAAGAGCCCAAAATATTCTTATAGAATCCATAAAAGATTCTATCAGCTCCGATGTACCAAATATAAAATCATCAAAAGGAGTATATATAAGAAATTAGTAGAGTTATTCTCTATAAGTACTGCAGGAGAAGAAATCTCTTTGATCAGCTACAAGAACTAGGAGAAGACTAAAGTGGTGCTGAATACTCTGCCAAAAGAATGGGGAAACTTCACTACAGGATTATACGGGAAAATAGAAGTCACACCATTCCATGATTTAGGGTCTCTATGTAAATAGAGAAAAAAAGAATAAAAGCCAAAAGTTTTTACGGGATCAAGTGAAGGAATCAAGCCTTTGCAGCCATGTCCAGGAAGAAAGGAAGATTCTGTAAGTTTTGATCCTCAGAGTAAAATAAGAAATGTGGAAGAAGCATGAAACCTTGGATATGATGAACGTGGGCATTAAAATAGAAATTGTCCTTAATCTGAAAAAGGACAAGAGAAATAGGGAAGAAGCCCATATCTCTGAAATGAGGAAAAATCCTGATAAGAAAGAAGGAGCAAGGGATCTCCACTACGATTGAGATCATCTTCTCCTTTAAGTGATTTATGTTTGTTGTATGATAGGAAGCAATGTAGCGTCCTGATAAAAGCATGGTAGGAGCTCCTGGTGAATCAGCTCCGGGAAAAACCTCTCTGATATTATTACTAATGGAAAACAGTCATCAAGAGCAAGGGTCATCATGGAAATAGATTTATGGGATGTGATGACATATTGATGTAGCAGGCCAAGTGAATGAAGCTCTTCATTCTTGAGAAATTGCTACAGGATGACTCAAGGGAAAAGTGTATGAGGTATGTATATATTTATATGCTAACATTGGATGTTGTGAAGTCATGTCATATGGTTGCAGGTAATGAACTTCTGTATTTAAAAGTATGATCTATGGAGGAGTATCTCTCAGTGCACAGACAGATGAAATCAAAATAATATGTCCTCATGGAATATGAGGTGGTTGTATATGAACGAGAAACTAGAAAGGTTGTAAGTTCATGGGAATGGAGAATGTGCAAAAAGGAAGAGATCATGAAATGCAACTATGTCAAGAGGCAATTATCATTCGAAAGCCCATGAGATGTGACTAGGAGATCTCCTGGGAAGATATGTAGACTCTGGCAGAAGTCTGGTAAATAAGAAGACCTTTGACAAAACATATCATTAGGAGAAGTGTCAATATATATGAAGGATGTTGATGCCTACAGGAAGATGTCATGGTGAAAGATCATCACTAAGGTAACTTGTGTTCTAAAAGTTCATATATATGTTTATCTGGATGAATTTGTGCAGGGCTGCTAATCATAAGAAAGGATGTATGATCCTTGGGGATGATTTGAATGAAAGCAGCATGGCATAATGGTGGACCAGATGAGGAAGACAGATGAATCACTTTCTGATAGCGGACATGACTCATGACTGAAAGTGATGGATGATCTATGCCCTATGAAGCCAAAAGTTGAAGATTCCTCAATATCGAAATCCATGACATCGAGGGGAGGAACTCTTCATGAGTAGCTGAATTGTTGTTGCAGGACCCCGGTTGATGAGGAGCCTGGTGGTAAGTTTCTTGCTTGGAAGATTCTTGAAATATGTCCTTCCTGTGTTAAGAGCGAGTGATGTATGTGATTCTCTATTACATGTGTCATGCACTAGACAGGACTAACAGCCGTAAGTCTTAGTGAAGGCCATGTGAGGAGAATGGATAGACACATCATTCTAGTCTTCACCTGGAAGATAGAATGGAGGATTGGGTAATCATCTGGAATTTGATACTCTTTGAGAATGAGATAGGGCATTCAAGATAAGAGTAGTCGTGGACTGATATTCTTTGAGGGTTGGCTACTCAAGAGAAGAATAGTCTAAGAAGGTCATACTCTGGGAACACCTAGGGGGGGTATGTACCTTGGAGAGACAATGACTATGGTGTCTATTAGTCATGTGTTTCGCCAGCATTGTAGCCCATTGTCTCGTTGAGAGATGGGGTTCTTATTCAAGGCCTTACACTAGGACAATGCTGGTTGATATGATGCTATACATATGTGATTACCAATCCGATTCTTCTTATGAGATTATTCAATTTCAAATTGACCATGTACCTGTATGAATACCTCCCTAGTTAAGAGGGAGTATTGAAAAGTGTAACTAGGTCGGTGTTTATGTTGACTATGTAATTATGAATTTATAAAGAAGACAAGATAATAAAATATATGTGTGGTATGCTTGGCTCATGGGTTTCATGAGGAAGACTTTATTTTAGGTCTAAGGACTTCTTCTTGATGTCCTTTAGGGAATTTTCTTCTTGTTATAAATATGTTAAAGATTCATCTAAATGATGGGTCATCGTCATTCTTGTATGCCTTCATACATTGACTCATAAACCTTCATATCATAGCTCAAATGTGGCTTAAGTTCAGTGTTGAAAATAGCCAACATGTCAGCCTCAATACTCCTTCTCAAGTCGGCTCACAAGCAGCCCTACATGTCGGCTCAATTAATAATTCATGTCATGTATATAAAAGGATGAAGATTGCGGATTTTCTCAAGGGAAGTGTAGATCAGAAATACGATCGAAAAATATGATACAGTGCGAAATGCAGTCGATATATGTGATACAGTGCGGATCTCTATAATAAGAAATGCGGTCGATATATATGATACAGTGGGTATCTCTATAATAAGGAATGCGGTTGATATATATGTGATACAATGCGGATCTGTATAATAAAAATTGTGGACAAGTCTGAAATAAATCAACGAAATGTTTTGAAAAGGTATGCCAATTAATTTATACATATATAAATGCAGATATATATATATATATACCTACAATAAACACTCACCAGTAAGTAATTATGGACATCTAATATGACATTGCGAACAAGGCCGAGATTGCGAATAGAAGACAGCAGTTAAGGGTTACGGATGACACTAAAATTCAATTGCGGATATATATATAATATTACACTATGGATAACAAGAAGATCACAGTGCGGACATAGGAAGCACATAAGTACGGATCAATCTCATTAAATTTGCAGATTAAATCTTAGGATCAATTGCGGATAAAAGGAGAGTGTATCAGTGTAGACAGAGCAGCATATGTATAAGTGCAGGAAGGGTGGCATAAAAGAACATCACATGAATGTGAATAAGTGAAGGAGCAGACACTGATCTGAAGAGGCAATAATAGTGAGGAAGGTAAATCTATGATCGTGAATAAGTGAAGGAGCAGACACTGATCTGAAGAGGCAATAATAGTGAGGAAGGTAAATCTATGATCTACCTTCCTACTATTTAAACAATTCAACTACAAGCATATGCAAGGTGAAGATCAAGGTCTTGGAAGCTCATCTAGGTTAAGGGTCTAAGTTCGGGTCATGGTACTTGTCATTTGAAGATCTATAAGAAGAATTATTTGTGGGTTTTCCTCTCCAAGAGGGAGAGGTTTTTCCCTAGCTCTAGGAGCCTAACTTTGTTTCTTGTGCTTTTTGATAATTGACTTGATGAAAGACTAACTAAGCTAAAGAAAGAAAGACATAAGTAACTCAAGCAATCTCACAATTAATTATCGAGAAGAGAATTTGTATTAACCTAGCACCCTCCAAATTATCAACAATTATTTCACCAAACCTTATAAGGATCTTTACTCATTTGATTCCAAAAAGGTTAAGTGTGTAGAGTTGATTAAAGATATGGTTGTTTCATTGGCTCAAATTCCAGCCAGGAGCCTTGTGATGGATGTGGTGGTGGAAGATATCCCAGCTCATTTTGGGATGCTTCTTTCCAGTTCTTGGGAGGCTAAGTTGGGAGGTGTTTTGAGATTGGATTTCACTTATGCCACAACACCAATTTTTGGGGGAGAAGAGATAATATTATATAGAGAAACTAGGTTTTTAAAAACTATTACTAAGGATAATGCCAGTAATTCTCCTGTGTACAGCCAAGAAAAGGATGATTTTTCTTATTTCATGTTGCAAGAAGTTGCAGAAATTTCTAAAGATACTCAAGTTTAGCTCCCTTTAGCAGTTGAGAATAAAGAGCTGACAGAAAATGGATTTTGAAAACTTTATTTTGATGGTGCTTGTTCGAAAGATGGCACCAGAGCAGGTATTCTTTTAATCACTCCAAAGGGTCATTTAATGCCATTTTCATATAAATTAAAATTTTATTCTACAAACAACATCTTAGAATATGAAGCTCTGATTCTTGGGTTGGAATCTGCTAAACAATTAGGAGTACAAAATATATCTATTTTTGGAGATTTAGAACTAGTGGTCAAACAGATTAAAAATCGTTGTCAGGAAAGACATCCAAGATTAAGAACTTACATGAATGAAGTGTGGGATTTAGTGGAGAATTTATTTCTTGCTTTTAATATAAAATTTGTCCCTAGGGAAGGGAATAGGCTGGCAGATTCTCTAGCAGTTGCAGCCAGCACTTTTAAACCCCCTCTAAATCCAAGGCTGAGATATGAAGCAGAAATTAGACATAGACCTTAAATTCCTTATAAATTGAAGCATTGGCGAGTTTTTGAAGATGAAGAATGGATTAAGGATTTTTTTGAGATGATAGGAGAATTTTCTAATTTAGAAATTAACCAAGACGAATATTTTGGAAAGCAGCAGGAGGGGCAATTTCTTTCAAATGTTAAATTTGTAATCAGAAGATTTTACAACTCAAAGATAATATAATACCAAAAGGATTGGTACCTATGGAAAATTTATTTAATGTTGATGATGTTGCTAAGAATCCAAAGAAATCAAACCTTGAGGAGGATTTAGTAGATTGTAATTTGGGTATAGATCAACAGCCCAAGATGGTGAGATAATTTAAGGGTGTACATGAAAAGTTTGAACAAAGATAAATAAGCATGTTTAAAAAATTTGTTGATGTTTTTGCATGGGCATATGAAGACTTGAAGACATATGACACTAATATCATCTAGCACAAAATTCTTTTGAAGCCAGGAGTCAAAGCTTTTAAACAAAAGCTACGGCAGATCAATCCCTTGATGTTACCTTCAATTCAGAAAGAAGTTAAGAAATTATTACACGCTAAAATAATTGTTCCTTTAAGGTATACAAATTGGGTGGAAAATATTGTACCATTAAGGAAAAATAATGGTAAAATAGGTAAGTGGATAGCCAGGATAAAGGAATATGATTTAGACATAAAACCAACAAAACTAATAAAGGGTCAAGGTTTGGCTAAAATTATCACAGAAACAAATTTTCAAGCTTTGGAGATTAATTTGTTGGTTGAAGTTGAAGACAAAGAAGATGTTGGTAAACAAATAAAGTTTGAATCAGGTGATAAAATTCAATATAAATTCTTGTGTTCTGAATGGTCCAAAGATATTTTTCATTACTTGTGTTTTCTTTGTTGTCCTCCTACCATGAACAGAACCAAATGTAGGGCTCTGAAAGTAAAAGCTCAAAAGTATGTGATTGTAGATGGAAAGTTATATTGGATAGATCCTATGGGTATCTTACTGATTTTTGTAACAGAGGGAGAAGTTGTTGAGATAATCAAAGAATACCATGATAGCTTGTGTGGAGGTCATTATAATTAGAAGATTACAACTCATAAAATTTTGAAAGCTAGTTTTTGCCGACCTTCTTTATTTTCATATGTTTATAAATTAGTGAAGAATTTCCAAAAATGCCAAAATTTTGCTGAGAATAAGAAGTTGGCTCTACTTCATTTAATTCATATGTTTATAGAAGAGTCTTTCAGGCAGTGGGGACTAGATTTTGTTGGAGAAATTAAGCCACCATCTAGTGGTCAATGCAGGTGGATTCGGAAAGGGACAGATTATTTTACAAAGTGGGTTGAAGTAGTGCCAACAAGAAAGGAAAATGACTTGGTGGTGATGAAATTTATAGAAGAGATTATTTGTCCCTATACAAGTAGGGAGATTATTTGGAATGACATCATTGATGTTGTCAAGAACATATGGGATTTACTGATCATTGTTGGGGAAGAAAATAGTATCGTGAGAGATTGCAAAATAGGGCCTCATATTCCAAGAGATTGATTGATTTTATTAATTCTAAAACTGCTCAAGCAATGAAGGATTTTGGAATAGAAGACAAGACTCATTGTGTGTTGGAGTTTAACAAGATTATCATGAAGAATTAATACAGGAAGACTACAGAGAAAAAGCTGAAGGAAGTCAAAGAAGCAATGGTAATACATAATGTGTTATTTGATAAAAGAACCATAGTTGTTATTCCATCCTGTTGGGATCAGCAAGGAAATATTCTCCCTTGGGAGACATTTGAAACATTGTTCGTAGAAGCAAAGGGTAAAATTGGAAACACACATGAAAAAACTGCTATCTTGAAGGGATCCATTATTTTCAATTTCCCGCATAAAGACTTTCGGCTATTATGGATGATGAAAACCTTGTTTCCAGAAAGACCCTCATATTCGAGGATCACAGATTTCAGAATGGCTCATGTCAATCTTGCTAACTGTCCCAGCCCGAATGTAAAATTGTGGAGAAAATGCAACGAATTGATGTCTCTACAAGCAAATGACGCAAATCCGAGAGCTTCTTCCATTCCAGGATCTCAGGTCGCTGCCACCTCATGATCAAATGATACTTCAAATTGACTTTACTTTGTTTTACTACAGATGTTTTAATTTTCTACTTTTATTGTAATGATCGAAGAAAATAGTTTAGGAAGTTGACAGTTTCGTAATTGTCCATTTTGTAATAATGTATTTAATACTCTTTCAAGAAACAAATGGGGTTCAAGACTTTGGACCTCAGAAGTTTTGGAAATTGTGTATTTTGTCTTTATGAAATTAATAAAGCTTTTTAGAGATTTTTCCAGCAAGTGATGAATGTATTGAGTTCTTCTTGTTCCATCTTATGTGTGTCTCTTCTGTTGTAATAAAGTAATGAAGTTTCTGGTGTCTAATTTACATCTGTGAGTTAGAGAAAATTTCCCTAATAATGCGCTCCTTTATTCTGAAATCATTTCTTGGAACCATTTTCTTCTAAAACCATAGATAATAGATTCTGTGATTTACAGCATATTGTTAATGTTTTTTCACTCGCATTTCATCTTCTCCTGTTCATTCACACTTATCATTTAAAGACTGTTGAAGTTTGCAACAAGAAACAGTGAAGGAGGCATCCTGAAACATCATCCTTGATCCTATTTGGAAAATAATCACCTAAACTAGGTGGGGCCCACACAGGCTATTTTTAGGTGTATGTCTATTTTTAGACATGGTGAGCATATTTCAGAAGTTGCAGGATGCTATTTGTGGATGGTTGGTCAAATGTGAAAAATAGATGAAATTCTATTTTTAGAAGATTGGGTGAAGTTTATTTATAGATCGCTAATCTAAAAATAGATGCATGTCGATTATTATTAGCTCTTAATAATAATCAAACACTAAACATCAACTTATTCTCTTGGAGCACTTTATTTCAGTGAACAGATTTGTAAAATCAGTGGGCTGAAGGAATTACGCAATTCCTAAGGGTTTACTGGAGTTCATGCATGGAGGACTCAGTTAGAAATGAAGTGGCAAAGTTATGACAGAGTTGGAAGAGTAGTTCATGGATTTTTTATTTAGTTTAACTCAATTAATGGAGTTAAACTCAATTGAGCTAGTTGTATCTAGTCTAACTGAATGATACACTAGTGAGAGTGAAGTGAAATAATTAGTTAATTAATTCACAAACAATAACTCATTAATCAACTGAACAAATACAGCAGTCAACTACAGTGCATGTCAGATCCAGTGGAGACCCAGTGCAGAGATAGGTGAAAGGGTGAGATAGACTATCTGTTGTGACCATAGTGATGCATGGATTGCATCTATATATACATTGGAGTTGCCAATGATAATAACGCAGTCAAGGAGAGTGGGATTACATTTAATTGGTCTTTGTAAAAAGCTTGGATTTCGCAATGGAGGCAGGATAGCAGGAGGGCAGAGATTGGTGCATGGAATTGCAGATTTATTCTATGTTAGTATGTGTGACGATTGATTGTACTGAGAGCTTGATGTACTAAGATTTGAATGAGATTGTTACATGATCTCTGTTATTCCTTGAGAAACAATTCTTGGCTGTGTACAAGAATCCGTGCTCAAGACATTAAAGATTATGTCACAAAATGTATATATGTGTCTCTGTTTCTTAACCCTTCAAATATTAGTAATATATTTCCCAAATATCAAATCTTTATTAGTTCTGCAATGCCATATTCCTTTTATATTGAAGTGAGTGAATGGAAGACGAAGAAAGAAAAGGATTTTAACTTGTCATGCTGCTTTAAACAGAAACTGCCATCATAAAATCCTGAAGAAGTGAAAAAAAAATAAGCTAAAGGAGAGGAGCACCCATTAAGGATGTTTAACTCTTAGATATATAAATATCAAGAGACCTACAGCTCTAATCACTCTACTTTATTCACAGATATGGAAATGAAATGAAAACCAAGAAAACTCTTCAACACAGATGGAATATTGGAAACTTGCAAAACTTTTTCATTCATTCAATATTGCTCAGTACAAATTTAGCCTTCAAAGGTTCAAAACTCGGAACCTTCTTTCTTCCTTAAGATGTCTTTAAATACAATCTGAACCAAAATGGTTTTCAGTTATAAAATTGATTCTAACTAACTATAACTGCTTAACTACTCTCTGAAGCGGAGGTACATGCCTCGGAAATATTTCATTACATTTGCATAACTTCACTTAAAACAAAATAAAAGATGATAATTCCTAATCTAAAGGAACTGATGTTCCTGGAATAGCGGCTGACTCAATGACTACTTGCGGCTGAACGGCTACTTGTGGCTGCTTGGCTGGAAATCCTTTTTCTGTGTCAATAGAAAATTTCTTGCATTCCTTCCAGAGCTTATCTTGAGTTATTGGAGCATTCTTATAACGATGATATTCTAGTGTGAAGGCAACAACATGACTGTGAGTGAGGTTACTTGTGAACAATGTCTTCACCATCCACAGCAGAAGGAAATGCCTTTGTAAGAAATTGAATATTGTTTCTCCCTTCAATATCTGTGTCTTCTCATGTCGGCCATCTGCTCTGCTTTTTGCAAATATCAATTGATCCTCATAAAATTTCCAGGACATAATCTCACCTCCATCCCTCCAGCATGAGGGCAAACCTGTTCTTATCAACTTATCAAACGAAATATCAAATTTCTTAACCATCTCCTTAATTACCTGTAGCCGCTTCTCTGATGCCTTCAGAAGGTCATTTTTAATGATCATTTTGTTTACCTCTTCAGCATAATAATACCTATCCAATATCCCCATATCTTTCAATTCTTCATCTGTCTTGGCATTAATAAAATTCAGGAATTTCTTGGCCCAATTTGATCTTTTGATAGCGGCCTGCTTCTCCGATAACAGCTCCTTTTCGTGATCTGCAACAATGTTCTTCTCTTTAGCAATTACATTTATGGAATCCCATTTTGCCTGCATTTCAGAAATGATCTCGTTCCAGATGAGATCCTTAGCTTTAATAAGGGAAATATTTCCCTTCAATTTCTCCTTGAGTTCTTTGATTTCTTCTTCAGCTTTTTGTAGCTTCTGTTCGTTCTCATTTGCCTTTCCTTCCCATCCTTGCATCAACCTAAGAACTGTGGCCAATTCAGACTGGGCCTGTTTGCAATCTCTCTCTGCCATTTTTAATTCTGTATTCAGCTGAACAACCTGGGCCTGTGGGTCGGCTCCACCTGCAGAAAAATCAAAAGTACAAGTATGGTTCTGAATTTGATTTTGTAAGGTTATAGCAGTCTGCTTTACCTTATAAAGTTCCTCGTCTTTCTTTATCAACTGTTGTCGTAGTTCCTCTTTTCCTTTTCAACCTCTGCTACTTCGGCTGCCAACGAATGCTCTGCAGCTGGCAATTTCAGCTTTTTCCTTAATGAAGATATTTTTGATTCTACACTCTTCATAAGTTTTTGAATTGCGCTTTTATCATTTGGATCAACCCCGATTTTTATTATGATTTTCTTCAGCTCTTCATTCTGAGTAGTTAATGCTCTTGCATTGGCTTTTTCCATCTTGCATTGTTTGACCACCTTAGCAAGCATATTTTCTGTCTTGACTGCTGTAGCAGTGGTCTTGCTCAAATCATTGACAATCAACTGACTTGTTTGCATGTGGAGATTCATTTTGTCCCACAAGGGGATCTTTTTCACGTCCATGACTATATTCAACTCCTTAAAGCTGCCTGAAGGTCCCAGAGACATTCCTGTCGGATGCGACAGCGCCATTTTAAACTGATCTTTCTCTAGATCCATTACAGTCAATAATCTTGTTTGGTCAGCAGGTATATGGTGCTCTGCTTGTGTCTCTATATTGGCCTTTATTCTTTGGTTCTTTTCTTCAATCTGTGAGAACACTTGTTTCATGGAAGGAGCCTTTTCCAAATGAAGTTCTGGTCTGCTAGGAGATGAAGGGCCACCCTATTCTTCACTGACCTGGAGAGTAAAACCAGGTGAATTGGAGGAGTGGTCTTCTGCTAATTTAGTCCTTTTCTCCTCTCGGGGTTCCTCCTCATCGATCTCAATAACATCATCTCTCCCTCTTTTGCCCATCTTTTCCAATATTGCAGGTGTTTGAATACTGATCCGTGATGAACTTGGCCCTCCTGGATTAGCCAACTTCTCTAAATCCGGTTTACTCACATGAGTAAAAGCAGCATACCCATTCTCGACCCTTCTTTGTGAAATAATCCCATGTGGGTCGTAGGCCCATTTCTCTCCCAATAGCAACTGTGTTCCTTCCAATATCTTTGATACCTCCTCAAAAGCTTGCCTTGTGTTAACAACAAAAGGGCCTACACTCATAGGCAACTTGTACATTAATCCTTTCTTCATAGGAAGAAAATGAACTTGATCTACATTAAGACTTTGCCTTATAAATTCCAAGGCAAACAGTCTCATGGGAACAAATGTTGGAAGCCTATGAGGCTCAATACTGACTCCATATAGCCTTATTTCAGAATAATCTTCAAAAACAAACCAGTCTCCATATTTACAATTAGGTCCTAATTGCAAGAACTCCTGGGCCTTTGGCAGGAAGCATGGAGGCAGAGTTCCATTAAGAATTTTATAAGCAGTGGTCATGAAATGGTCCACAAATTCAAACAAACCGGCTTCGTTCTCTTCTCTTCTGACCATATCGGTCCAAAGTAAAACTGACTATTTATTTTTATTACTATCCATTATATTCAAACCAACACTCATGAATTCTTCAACATTCTGATATAAAAACAAGTAGACTACCAATGAGGGAAATCTGAAATAACCTGTTAAAGGGAAGGCAATCAATTGAGAATTCACCACTTCTTGCCAAAAGGATGGGATATCCAGCACCACCCCCGGTTTCATCATGAGAGCGAACATCCCCAGGGCTGCCTTGTCAATTTCGCGATCATCATCTCTCCCCAAAATCTCCATAATACAGCTAAGAACTGGCCTGTATTGAACATTAAATGCCTCCAAACTGAACTTTCCCGATTCAAATTGAGTCTTCTCCGGACTTGATACCAAAAACGACATGCAGCGATTAAACTCCTCACTTGGAAGCTCCTCGAAATATTGAATCAACGAATCTTCAGAGAACTGTAAAGGAGAATCATTTTCTGGAAAACATAATGCCTGACGCATTAATTGAGTTGAAACCTGCAAAATATTTTCCCCTTGGGAATCCATAACAAAACACTTGCCGGGGTACATAGACGAAACTAACCAAGAAATAAATTCGAGAAAGACATGAGTTTTTGAAATACAGGCGGACAACACTCCCGAACTTTGCATAGCAGAAAACACAGGTGACTTCTCAGTGTTCAAGGTTACTTGATAATGCAAGAGAGGATGATTTACGGATGACGCGGTATCATGAACATCTTTCTCACTATCTAGGAGAGGGCTCAGATTTGACAAACCAGACAATGATGCTCGCTTGGCCATGATTGACAGGAATTTTGAAAGCAATTCAACTGAATAGCGCAAAGGTGGCGGGACGCGGTTTGAAACAGGGAAAACAGTCACAATTAAATCACAATAGGACGGAAAAACCCCATTTATAGACAACAAGAACCATAAAAAATGCAAGGGTGACGTGGAAAGACAGCGAACAGTGAATGACAGTTTGTTTGCCACCTCGGCGGATGACGTAATGCGGGGGGTCTGTGAGTACGGCGGAGAATCTCTACCCATACCCCCCGTAATTAATCAGGGCCGTTGATCATCAGATTTTTGCGATCTGACCAGTCAACTGCGGGGGGTCGGGTTTTGATAACCGACGGGCTAGTTGACCCCCCGCAATTGCATATCCAAATGTTTCTTTGCATGATTGTGACTTCCGCTCCAGAAGTTGCTCGAGCTTTATCTTTAATACAAATATATCAACCTAAGGTCAGCCCGCTCCACGTATCAAAATATAAATGGAAATATATTGCATTCCTTTTTTTTTTATGCTAAAGTATAAAAACTTCATACTATAGCATATTTTCGGATTCTTATATATTTTTTTTAAATTTTCTTTTCAAAATTTCAAAAATGAAATATAAAAAGGATATGTAGATACTGATCCACAACAATCTCCATGATACATAATATATGATAGTTGGGGTTTTTAGCTTTAGGCTTTCCCATTAAACAACTATGTTATGTGCGATTGTTTTAATGCTTCACATGTGTGTGCAATTAATTTTCCGCAAAAGATTAACAGTGGAATGATTTTGTATTTTGCAAGAAGTTAAATATTGTGAGATCAGGGGAATCTGGATGTATGCATGCTTATTGTATACTAATTTCTACAAAGACACTTTTAAGAGTTCTGTTATCAGTAAATATTAAAAGGTTTAAGATATAAATCTGGCGTTACAATATGAAGGGACAGCAATTAATTTTATTTTCAAGTGACAGTGACTGTCTTGGGCATTGATCTCCTTACAGCCAGAGATTGTCTCCCAAGGAACAACATCTCCTTTGGCTGCAATTTTAGCTAAACCAACTCAGGGGTACTCATCCTATATGGTGCCTTGGATTTTTGTGTTACTCCAAGTACCAACTCAATAGAGAAATATAGCTCTTTGTGAGGAGGTAATCCAAGAATTTCCACTAGGAAAACATCTGCATATTGTTGTAGAACTTTTTAGCAGTTTAGTTTCCTCATTATTGGCATTATTTTCAACCTTTCCATCACTTAATATTTTCAATGTAAACAACATGCATACCATTTTGTTGTTGCACTCAGTCTGCATCGCCATGATCAACCTCACTAAAGTAAGATTTTTCTTTCCCTACTGAACTCTGCTTTCTCCTTGCTCGTCTAAGAATTCAATTTAATTTTCATAACATTCCACTTTGGTCCCGTGCAAGTACAAACAATCCATGCCAAATAATATATTATATGCACCTAATGGAAATACTTGAGCCCAATATGGTCTGTCAAAAGGGTAAATTTTATACCAATGAGGTAATGCCTCCACATCTTCAATTCATGAATGATGGTAGCTTACTCTAGGTCATGAGTCACATAATTTATCTCGTGCTCATTTAATTCCCTTGACTCATAACATACTACCTACCCTTTCAGCATTAAGACTCCATTGAGCCCTTCCTTGCAGCAATATATGCACACCACAAAATCCTTATCAGAATCTACAATACTAACCACCAGTGCATTTGTAAACAATTTCTTCAGTTGCTCAAAACTTGCTACACACTGAGTTTTCCACTCAAATTTATTTCCTTTTCTTTGCAAGGATGTAGTAGGATGGCCTATATTGGAGAATTTTTTTATAAATCTCCTGTAATAACATGTTAATCCCATGAATGATCTAACCTCATTCACATTCTTCACGTTTGTCACTCCATTATAGTTGTGATCTTCTCAGGATCAACCGAGATCCATTCCTTGTAGACAATATGCCCAAATAGTGTATCTATGATTGGAAGAAATCACACTTCTTGTGATTTGCATAAAGCTTGTGCTCCCTCAGCAAATGTAGCACTACAGCTAGATGCTTTTCATACTCTTCATATATCTTTCAATACACTAATATGTCATCGACAAACCCAATGACAAATGTGTCAAAATAAGGGTGTAGTAGACTATTCATTAAGCACATGAACATGACAGGGGCATTAGTAAGCCCAAAGGGTACCAATACAAACTCATAGTGTCCATATCTTGTCCTCAAAGTATTCATGTGAGTGTCCTCCTCCTTGATCCTTACTTGATGATATCTTGACCTCAAGTCAATCTTGGAGAACATTGTTTCTTCCCTAAACTAATCAAAGAGATCATCAGTCCTAGGCAATGGGTACCTTTTGTTGATGGTCACCTTGTTTAACTTCCTGTAATCAATGCATAATCTAAGGGTTCCATCCTTCTTCTTTACAAATAATACAAGTGATCCCAATGGAGACGCACTAGGCCTTATGTATCTTGTTGTGGCTAGTTTTAACTTTCTTGTATGTTGTACATAGGATATTATGTACTTTGAAAATTAAAAAATATATATATATGCACAAAATGAAATTTTTAAAAAAGGTACTAAGCAATATCTGAAGTTAATGTGTTAGATAGCATGACCACCAAGGAAAATTTTAGGGGCTAATATTCGCAAAAGGGCTAATTTTCCATGCTTTTTCCAAAAAAAAAGATTCGCCAATTTCCCTTTTTTTGAAAATCCATTCGCTAAAACTTTATAGTATAAAATTATTTTACCACAAAAATCGCAAAAAAATTATATATACTAATATAAAATAATTAGAAACCTAAATATTTTTACAAAAATATCATCAAAAATTTTACAATTTACATATTGGGGACCAGTGAGATTCGCCAAGGTTTCTAAACTTTAAGATAAACTTTCATCCTTAAAATTTTCCCTGACCACTTTGGTGCGTTGGGTTAAAAGACGAGCAATTCACTTCTTGGATGACACTAATTGAAAAGCCTTCCAATGATGGAATGTGATCGGAGTCACAAAGTAATCAGAGGTTAACTGGTGGGGTGCCTCTGCTGGCATCTTTGACCCCCGCCGATTGACTGGAATGAGTGGCCCAGATCAGTTGCGGGGGCACTTCTCTGTGATTGAGCCCGTACTACGGAGTCCCCCTACAGTGACAACAGCCAGTGGACCCCACGACGCTAGCAAGCGAGCCAAGTCACCTTCCACGTCATCTTCCACATCACCTCCAATTGTCTTGTCAATCACTTCACCATTTAATTCATTTACGTATGATTTTCTCCCACCCATTCATTTTATTTCACTATTAAAGGGATTTTTGTCCTCATTTGCCTCCATGTCTACCTCCCAAGCCACTAAAGTCTTCCAATTTTCGTACCAGTGTCCAAATCAGCAACCACTTCGACACAACCAGGTAACCTGTGTAACTATTCTCGTAAAATTGTTCAAAATGATGAAGAAATTTGTCATTGTCGGGCCTTCCACTCATATCCCACTAATGGAAAAAGAGGCGAACATTGTAGATATTGTCTGCACAGTACACCACCCTCTCTTTTATCAGCATGTCATCCTAAACCAAGCAAGGTCCCCAATTTACTTTATTTTGATTAAGTCTTGAGCCTTGTTAGTGTTTGTTCCACGGACCTACCTATTTCTAGAGTTTATCCATTGTTTGGTTTCTGCCATGTACCCTCAAAATGCTTTACCATGAACCAATTGAGGGAAAATGTCTTCCAGGTGTCAGCTCAATTGATAAGGCAATCATTTTCTTACCCCTTTACATAGTCATATGTGAGTTTTACTGATGAATCCCTGTCTACATATTTTCAAGAATTGTCAAGGTCTGAGGTTACCCAAATTGTATTTTATCACATGCTTTAAAAGGAAAATTTCTCCTTGGATTCAGAAAGTTTTCCTTTAAGTACCTTTGCGGAAGTTGTACGACCAATTCTTCAAATTTTGGCCAAATTCATAGGGAGAGAAGATGTCAACGTGGTAGATAACTCAATTATGGTAATGTTTCTTTAATGATGAAGCCTAGAGTAGTTTTGTATATTCCCACTTATTTGGAGAATGCCTATCAGTAGATGAAAGAGCTGAAGGAGAAAGTGAAGAGGAATTTGTCCCTTATACAAGCCAGGGAGATTATTTGGAATGACGTCATTGATGTTGTCAAGAACATATGGGATTTACTGATCATTGTTGGGGAAGAAAAGAGTATTGTGAGAGACCTAGAAAATTTCATTGTTTCAAATAAAGAGAAGTTGCAAAACAGGGCCTCATATGCTAAGAGATTGATTGATTTTATTCATTCTAAAACTGCTCAAGAACTAAAGGATTTCGAAATTGAAGATAGGATTCGATGTGTGTTGTAGTTTAACAATATGATTATGGAGAATTCATACATGAAGACTACAGAGAAAAAGTTGAAGGAAGTCAAAGAAGCAATGGTAAGATTTAATGTGTTATTTGATAAAAGAACAAGAGCTGGTTTGTCATCCTGTTGGGATCAGCAAGGAAATATTCTCCCTTGGGAGACATTTGAAACATTGCTGGTAGAGGAAAAGAGTAAAATTGGAAACGCATGTGAAAAAAATGCTATCTTGAAGGGAGCCACTATTGTGAATTTCCTGCATAAAGACTTTCAGCTATTATGGATGATGAAAACCTTGTTTTCAGAAAGACCCTCATATTCCAGGATCACAGATTTCAGAATGGCTCATGTCAAGCTTGCTAAATTTCCCGGCCCGAATGTAGACTTGTGGAAAAATTGCAAGGAATGGATGTCTCCGCAAGAAAATGATGCAGATGCAGGAACTTCTTCAATTCCAGGATCTCAGGCCACTGCCACCTCATCATCAAATGATACTTCAAATTTACTTTACTTTGTTTTACTACAAATGTTTTAATTTTCTACTTTTATTGTAATGATCGAAAAAAATATTTTGGGAAGTTGAAAGTTCCATAAATGTCCATTTTTTAATAATGTATTTAAGACTCTTTCAAGAAATAAATGGGGTTCTAGACTTTGGGCCTCAAAAGTTTTGGCAATTTTGCACTTTGTCTTTATGAAATTAAAAAATATTTTTAGAGAATTTTCCAGCAAGTAATGAATGTGTTGAGTTCTTCCATTCCATCTTATTTATGTCTCTTCTCATGGAATAATGTAATGAAGTTGTTGGTGTCTAGTTTACATCTGCGAGTTAGAGTAAATTTCCCTAATAATGCGCTCCCTTATTCTAAAATTATTTCTTGCAACCATTTTCTTCTAAAACCAAACATAATAGTTTATGTGCTTTACTGCATATTTTTAATGGTTTTTCACTATCATTTCATCTTCTCCTCTTAGTGCACATTTATCATTTAAAGGCACTTTGAAGAGTTGTGTTATCATTAAATATTAAAGGGTTTAAGATATAAGTCTGGGGTTACAATATGAAGGGACAACAATCAATTTTATTTTCAAGTGACAGTGAATGTCTTGGGCACTGTTCTCCTTATAACCAAATATTGTTTCCCAAGGAACAACATTTTTTGGTGTCGTTTTCGGGGAACGAAGACACGAAGCTATTTTTTCCTGGGTTCTTGTTTTAGAAATCATTTCTTTGATTAGTGAACAAAGAAATTGATTTGGCTATGTTTTTCATCAACGTAGACCTGGCTTCCAGAAGACCACACACGAGGTCAAATACCTCGCAGCAGAAGTTTTCAATCTTATCTGACCCAGAAAAACTAGTATCAAGAAGGGTTTCGAAAGAAAAATCCCTAATTACTCCCAGTCCTACTCTTTCTGCTCAAGGAAGCAGTTCTAATATACAAACTCTAGTTTTCCACTCAAAGATGTAGTAATAAACCTTCAATTCTTGGAAGAGAGACATGTTTCCTCTCATTAAATTTTTCCTTAACCTACTTTGGAAGAAAAATATTTTGAGTCAGTTTCTTTTACATTCCCTAATTTTCAAGAAGTCTCATCTATTCATTTTGGAATTTCACAACAGTATGTTTCTGCAATAAGTCAGCCTGCCCCTATATCATTATTACCTCCTCCACCATTTGTTTTTCAAGCTGGAATTAATCAAAATCCCAATATGGTTATTCCTGCTTTTCTTCTAAATAGATATGCTCCAATAAATTTGGCCCAGTCGATGAATGAAATGCTAGAATATTACCTTAATTTGTTGCCTCGTTTCATAGGGGAAAATGATATCTCAGCAGAGAAACATATTTCTTCTTTTTGTGCCTTTGCAGAGAATTTGAATGTTGAGTATCTTGATTTTGTTTTAAGGTTATTTGTGTAATCTTTAGATGGAGAGGCTAGAAAGTGGTTCAAGACACTTTAGGCCAATTCAATTAATAATTGGGAAGAAATGGAGAACAGTTTCACTCAGAGATGGGGTGAAATGAAATATCATGGATATTTCTTAACTGAATTCAATGCTATTAAAAGAAAACAAGATGAAAATGTCGTTGATTTTATTAAAAGGTTTAATAAATTGTATAATAGCCTTCCAGCAGAAATAAAACCCTCACTAGCTAGAGTGAAGGTTGTTTTTGTTGGAGCTTTTGAATCAGACTTTGGTTTCACTCTGAGGGAGAGGACGTCCCCCACTTGAGATCAAATTCAAAAATATGCCTTGGTGACTGAGGCAAATTTGACTGTAGCAGGAAAATCAAAAGGAAAGCAGAAGACACAAGAGAAGGGGAAACAAAGGAAGAAGTCTCATATGACCAAAGATTGGAAGATATGACTAAGGTCATGTTGGCCGGATAAATCGATCTTGCAGACAAGACCGATCTCCCTAGTATCAGAAGATAGTCTAGCAATAAACAGACAATTAAATCTATCTTTCTCTAGATATATAACGATTTATAAGTAAATGCTACAAAGGTGTTAAGATCCTACCTCGATCCAATGCTTGTTCGTTGTAGTCTTCCTTCAGTCGAAAGAGTTATCCTTAAAGACCTGCAATCACAAGCAAGAAAACATTAATAGTACTTGCATAGCATATATTTATCAATCACATCTATTATGGTGATCAAGGAATCCATAAAATAAACAATCAAATGACAGTTTATTGAGAAAAACAAACTTATTTGTATTAACTTTGAAATAGAAGAAGAACCTTACAACCTTTTTAGCCTTGATGTTGAACAGGTCCTTCCGGGGTCTGAAGCAGGGATTTCCTCTACTTTGACAGGTCTTGCACTCTTCTAACCGAGATATACACAGGTATGTAATCTTCCCTCATAAAATCTCAGTTAAAGGAGTCTAAATTCCAACAGCACTTTACCTCAAACAACACTAAAGCTTGAACTCCCTTTGAGGTTGCCCAATGCCTTTTTTTATAGTGCAAAAGATGAGGTTACAGTTCCAATTATGAAGGGATAGAGTCCTCCTTCAAAGGGATAAGCTCCTCACATCAAGGGGTTAGCTCCTTAAGGCATGGGATACATGAACCTAAAAGAAACGAATTTGCCACCGCAAGATTTCTTCCAGGAGCTTCTAGAAATGACTGAAAGTGAGCTTTTTGAGTTTACTTGCACCCTTTTAATCTTTTACAGGGGTCTGCACTCTTAACACAGAGAAAGTGTAGTCCGGTTCGCAATAGACATGACCATTAGGTGCGGGACCGCAGGTAACACAAAGAGAAAGTGCGATACCAGAGTTTTAGAGACTTTTGAGAGCTTTTCTCTTATTTTTAAGGCTTGCCATGAGGAACTGATGTTTTAGACTTGCAAAGGAGAAATGTATGAGTGATAATGAGCTCATACAGATAGAAAAATGTCAAAGTGACAATTTTCAGTGCAACAGATTGCCCCCTAAAGTGCGAAGTCTGTAATAGATGAAGATAGAGTCTGTCACGTTGTTGAAGCCCCGAAAATCGGGTCTACAACAAGGGGGATACCCACCCGGTTCGGACCTTGGTTAGCAGCTCCTTTTCTGTTTGGTGTAGTGGGTCCGACTGGGGATAATGGGACCAGTTTCCCAATATGTGTGTGTGTGTGTTGAGAATAGATATTTTCTAAAAAGGTTCCTAAGTGAAATGCTTTTATTCTATTTTTAATCTAATCATATGCAAATTGTATTCTAATTAAACAGAAATATCTAATTCTAAACTAAACCCAAGATAAGATCTTGTTTATCTGATCTAAAATGATTTCGAATAACAACTGGTAATAAAGATCATTCAATTGCTATAAGAAAAAAATTCAATAAAGATAAACCATTTCATATAAAAAGTTAGATGAAACAGTTGTGAAAAACATATTGCATAATAAGTTATTTATACATTAAGCATAAACAAATAGTCATCACCGTACAAAAGTGCCAAATGATAACTTAAGCATTCAAGCATCAATATATAAATAACTGAACATAAATATCACTTTTAACACATAAGCAGAAAAATTTAAGAGATAAAAGTACCATTTATAACTGGTTCTACTCATGAGCTAGAAGCAATAATGATTTATATCTTCTAAATCCAACATCTACTAAGAGTACAGAAATGCAACATCAGTAGCAGATATTAGACACAGATATCAATAAATCTCATTCCATTCATTCATCAAAACCTCCTCCGAGGGTGCAGAAGTGCATGTTCTGAGGATAAGTTTTTGACAAATTTCTGGACCCTTCTCTAAATGCATGAGAAGGGTTTAAATACTACTAACTAAATCTAATTATAGTTTATTACAAAAATTTAGGATTCGGTTTAAATGACCGTCCTTTTTCTAGGGAAAAATAAAGTAAAATTAAAAACTAAATCTAAAATTAAAACTATTGACTAACTGCTTATGAACTTGGTCTTTGAATTCGCAAGCATTCAGCATTGAGTTGAGCAGAGGTGGCTGGCCAACTTCAGATTTCAACTGCCCCGAAAAGGCAGAATTGGCAAGTGTAGACGCGATCTTCTCAGCAGAATTAATAATGCAATTAAGAGTGCTACATTGACTGTGTGGTTTTACTAGATATGTCCAGTAAGAATCCCAATTTAATCTTGTCAATCCTTGAATTGATTTTGCTTTTTCTTCCGCCTTTTGTTTCCATTCTGTTTGTAATTGTTGTGCTTGTGGTAAATATCCTGAAACAGTTTCTGAAATCAAATTAGCCTTGTGAAAATTTTCATTTACAAAATCAGTAATATGGCCTGCTGCTGTAGCTGCTTCCTCTGCTGCTTTTTCTGCCTCTCTGATCTGTGCATCCCATTTATTGAAGAGTATTTCTTTATGGCTGTCATTGATTATTGGCGCTCCTACTCTTTTTCCTTCCTCTGTCTTTTTCCATGCCAAATAATTAGTAACTCTTTCATTTATTGAATCATAATCATGTCGTAATTCTACGACATGATTAGTGATTCTATCACTTTCTTGACAAAGAGAGTTCCACTGTGAAATCTTTTGGCATAATATGTCTTGTTGTTGCAGCAGTTGATTATTCAAAGAAATAGTTTCTGAAATAAACTCTGTAAGCTTGGGGTATTCTTTATGTGTTTCTTGTATAATCTGTATTTGTTTTTCTTTTTCGGCCAAGCTTTTCTGATACCCGATCTTCATTTGCTGAAACTCTTGCTGTAACTTTTCAAATTTTATTTGTGCTTCACCGTTGGCATGTGCTTGTTGCAATTGTTGTTGCAGAACTTGTATCTGATCCTCTTTTTTATTTAATAACAGCCTTACCTCATATGCTTTGTCAATTGTTGCGGAGGCATAAGCTCCTGTTATCCGAGATAATTTAGTAATATTTTCAGTGGGATCTGTAGTAGGATCTTTCCATAAAACATCCAACTGTTCTGCATCAGTAGAGAGCGCACTTTCTAATTTTCTCTTCTTTCTTTGCTTCCTTACTACTGCTTTATGTTGCAGGCTGTAGAAAATATCCAGAGAGGAATTTCCTCTATTTTAAGTACAAGCTCGGCAGAGGGAGTAATGGGTATATGTTCTTTTTCTGTGACATTGCCACTTATTTCTGTAACCAAAACTTTTGATGTCTGTACAGGAGTTTGTATATTTTGTCCTTCAACATTAATCAAATCATTAAATGATTCCCATTCTTTATCTAACTAAGTGCTGATGGATGGTTGTTGTACATTAAGAGGTGTGAGATTCAACTATGGAGTAGTTTAAATCTGTTGTTGTGACAGCTCTTTTGATTGAGTTGTATCCTTGACTGAGCCTTCACTTTTATCCTAATTAGATTTTTTAGAATGTTCAGAAATTTCTTTATCAGACTTTGACTTAGACCTTTCTGAATCTGAGCTGCCACTGAGACTGACACTAGGAGTTGGTTCCCTTGCGGGTTCCAAGCGCAAATTATCCAAAGGAATAGTGGTCAATCTTCTTTCTCTGTATACTTTAAACTCTTGAAATTCTTTTGGGGAGAACCGTGCTTGAGCTAAATTCAAAATGTCTTTAAATGAACATTTTTCTTGAAACACATCATCAAAAATATCTTCTTCTCCAGAAAATACTCTGTCTTTGACAACAGTGGTGAAATCCTTGACAATACCATGCAGATCAAATAGCCTTCTTGGAAACTTAAACAATTTTAAACATGTAACATTGCTAACTTCCTTAAACGCATGACCAACATCAAATAATGAAAATGCTCCGCAGGATACAGGAAATTGGGGCCAAATGGCTTTCTTTTTATCCTTTAATTCTTTTGTCAAACTTCCGTCTCCACGGGTTTGATATGTAATTTCCCGAGCTATAAGTTTATCCAGAACATATAAGGGCAAAATATGAGGAGAAGCAAAGCTTCCAAAAACCCTCACATAAGTAAAAAATTCTTCTCCAAACCATCTTGCGACAGGGAGAATGTCTACTTCTGCTTCAGGGGACAACCTTGGGGCACCCTTATTACACAACACTCTGTATAGAGGCAACATTATGCCATGGAAAATTTTATAAAAATGAGGAATGAATTTTGATTCTCACAACTCTTTGTGATAGACATGAATGGGCAAGGGATCCTGAATTTTCCATTGCCAACCCATTAAAGGGAACTTAGAAACAAAGCAGATTGAATCCATAACATAGGCAGATAGATAAAAAGGAGGATAAATCCTCTGAGAGACAGTCCGTTTAGACCAGTAATTGAAAATAGCAGTGGCTAAATTATCAGACAGTATTTTGGCCCAGTCTACAATGGTGTCATTAACAGCAGTATTTAACAAGGGAAGCCATTCAGGCAAAATCTTATTAATGTCAGGCTTTCCAAAAAGCCTGCATAACATAGCAACAACAAAACAATATGGAGAGGTGAGTGAACCGGTACTGTACATACCGTGTTTATCTTTCTTCATTGGTTCATCTCTTCTGGTCCATTCTTTAGTGCATTCTGCCAAATTTGCATTTTCCTTTGCAAATTTCTCCATAAATTGTTTGTTGTAAATTGCCTGAGGTTCCGGCAAATGATACATAAGCCTCAAATCTTCTGGGGTAAACGACCCGATGAGCTCTTGAATTGGAGTTTTGAACTGTCTGTCTGTGATATCGGTGCTATCCAACACCCATTTGACCATATCTGTATATGGAAGAATTCTTGGTCCTGCTGCTATCCGGTGCAAAAACGAACAAGCCAACTCTGTAAGAGATGCTTCAGAAGAATTACTTGAGATCGCGGTAGCTGAAACATCCATTACCCTTGGGTTCTCTTCTTCAAGCAAACTAAACATACCCTCCCAGGTGGTGATACCAGCGTCCTTGTTGCAAGCAGTGTCTGCGTATAAGGAAGCCATCTCTTTATTTTCAGAACTCACAGCTTTCTCTTTCTTTCCCATAATTCTCTAAGTCTCGCTTTGTATAGTCTCATGTTCTTCGCGCCTGCAGTTTTATGCATTAAGTGAGAATAATGACATGAGAAAGGTGACGGGATGGTTTTAAATGCCGAAGGCGTATGAAATATATTAATCAATCGTGAAATAACCCTTCAATCAAAACAAAATCCTTTTCATTAATCATTGGCAATCCATTAATTAACTTGACATTAAGGCGCATAACGTGTCTCGATTTACGAAAAGATTTACTTCGTATAACGAGCTTTAAAGAATCTGCGATAATGCAATCTGCGATTTGTTTTGCAATATCGCAAAATCTCAATATCACAAATCGCAGCTTTCGCAAATCAGAAAATCTGCGTCATCGCCATATCACAAATCGCAACTTTCTGAAACCGCAATCTCTTAACATCGTGAAATCGCAATATCGCAAAATCGCAATATCGCAAAATATAATATATGAATAATATCCGTTAATATGTTTTCTGCGATATGCGATTTTGTGATAAACATTTTAGTGCAATGTCATTGGATCGCGGTATCGCAATTTTGAAGATTCTGCGTTGCTTAAGATATATTCTACTTTTTTGCGATGAATGCGATGTTTCCTTCAAAGAGAGATTTTATTCTAGTCTATCATGAACTTAAGTTTATTTAAAGATTTTCCAAAGAAATTTCTTTAAGTCCATGATAGTAAGTTTTATTGAAAATGAAAACAAACACCAATAAATTTTTTGGATTTTTAAACTAAGGGTCCCCACTTATTTAGTATTATTACTAATACTAAATAAGAAGGGGGGTTGTTGTTGGCAACAACACATGTATGAAGAGTGAAGTACTTTATCATTTCAAGGATCTTCCTGTGGACACCCCAGTTGGAACTCGTAAAAACATTCAATGCAAAATATATATATGTAGACATATCATCGTTGAGGTAGGCATTCCCATACTTAGATCAAAACTAACTAAAAAAATGATTTAAATTGTTCTGATACAGGAATGATTTTTCAAGATATCCACAGTATAGACATGTTGTAGACACAGTATGGACGCAGCCATCTGTTTATGAATAGTCCACTGTATAAATGAATAACAAAATTCCTCGCACCCTGGATGGTAGAAACTAGATCCAGGGTCTTGATTTCCGCTTCTCGAACCAGTATGATTCTATCCATGTGAATGAATGTGTCGAAGTCGAACATGGTAGAAACCACTTGATTACCAGTCAATGATGTAAACTGTTAAAAAGTGTGAGAGAAACCACCAGTAATGTCAATGGCCCTCAAAGTACTCAATACAATCCATGAAATGTGAATGAATGAGCTGAAGATGAACACATCACGGAATCATTCGATCGAAGGTCAATGATGCAACCTGTCGTCGAAGGCGAGAAACCTGCTATTGAGGCATGCAGATTTCAAGGTACTGACGATTTCTAGATCAACTTCCTAGATAATGAGCTATCAACGATAGAAAGTAATCCGTCGTAGGCAAGCCCACAACTCGAAATCATAGATCAAGTTTTGAAGAAATATATTGGCAATGACTGACTCAGAAATGGTCAAAATGGAAGACAAATATTTTGCAGATGAATGGTTTGTTTGAACTATTCTCTTGAACACATAACGACACTGCAGATGGCTTGGTGACAATTGACTGAAATTTAATACCCAGAAACCGACTAAAGACTTTCAATATGGTTTGATTAACTGTTAGGTAAAAAATTTTCCCAACCCAGGTGAATAAAAGTGTCGTATTCAAGAGTGGTTAATGGCTTTTCAAATAATCAAAATGTAACAAACAGGTTTGTTTTTCTCTCTTTTCCCCCACCATTTCTGGCAAGTACCTCCTTATTTTTGACAAGCTCGAGGAGGATAACATTTGCTTGTTTATAAGCTCATCCTTCGGATGAGTCCAACTTAGTTTAAGATTCGAACCCTAAGAAGGAGTGGTTCGTCCCTTCTTAAAATTGAACAGGTCCTTTACTATTAAATTTTAACGAGTCTAGTATAGGAGAAACTCGGTTTTTTTCAATTTTAGGGAGTCAGAAGAAAAACTTAAGAAAACTCCATGGGTGTAATTTTTTGTAAATTTAGTCTCTCGAGCCCGAAAAAGGATAAAATAATGCGGGAGAGAACTCTATTGACTGTAATTAGTCAATGTATACCTTTTTCGTAAATAATTCATTTCAGTCCGTAAAAGGGGTAAACTTATACTGAAAGGACGATCATTCATTTACTTTAACGAGTTCGAATAATCAAGTGCTCGACAATCTTTTCAATTTTTGAAAGTCTGAAAAGGGCTTAAAAGAGGACTCCATAGTTCGCTTTTTCGTAAATTTTGAAAGAGTCCGAAAAAAGTGATAAAAGTATGCTCTTCATCGAAAAATGATCAATTTTCCCGAAAAATCCAATTTTCTACACAAAAAATCGAAACATTACACATACATGTTTAAGATAAATAAAAATGTTTTCAAAAATTACCTTTTTAAAGTGAAAAATAAACAAATTAAAAATTCATTCAGTCGAAAAAACTTATAAAAAGGGTTTTTCTAACTTCATTTTTACCATTTGAGTTCAGAGTGAAAAGTGAGAGCTTTTGGGTAAAAAAGTTCCTGTGAAGATTCTGGAAAATCCGTCCATTGAAATTGAGAACCGTCGGCTACAGGTAATCCACATCCTCCTTATCTTGCATTTAATCCATTTACATTTTGTTTTTAGGCTTTAAATTTCATTTTTAAGGGAAAAATAGGTTCAAAAAATCGCCCGCGAGGGTCCGCAGGTGCAACACGCGGGACCTGCGGACCCCGAATTTTTTCTACAAAGAAAAAAGTTGTGGGTCTGCACCTCTTGCACAGCACCCGTGTGTACCTACGCACTGTGTGTAAACAAAGGGTGCGAACCCCACGCAATGATTTTTAAAACTTAAATTTCTCAATTCCCGCCCAAAAATTTTCAAACAAGTTTGTTCTAATATGTATTTTTATGCATTGTAGGACATTAAAAATGCTTATATGGCGAGAACGCGAGCACGAGGAAGTAGATGAAGCCGCAATGCTTAATTTTCCTACAATGCAGGCATTGAGAGCATGCGGATTGTACAATTTCTGGGCCATACAGGGCATGAGGGCCCAAGTAGACCTCCTGACATGGCTGGTAAACAAATGGAATACTCAGGACCAGTGTTTTGTTATTGGCAGCCATTGGCTCGAGATTGAGCTAGAGGATATATACTTTTTGAATGGTTTGCCCAAGAGGGATGAACAAATATCTCTTTTTGGGACTAGGCCAGGTGGCCAGTCTATCGCTAGTCTTTGACTAGTGTTTTGCGATGATCGAGCAGACCCCAAGGATAAACAGATTGATATTAAAACTATCATCTGTCCTGAGCTTAAAGTTATCGCATTCACTGTTACTAGACTATGCGGGAGTGTAGCATTGCATGTGACTACTGGATCCCAGATGCAGATTGTAGTAGATTGTTTTTGAGGCACCATTTTCAACTGGTGCGAAGCAGTATTGGCCAATGTGAAAGGCCAACTGACTAGGAAAAAAATGGAAAGTTGAAAAAATTTGGTTATGGATCCATTTTAGTTTCATTTGCTTTGGAGAGGACTCCCTTACTGGCTCCACAGCTCATTCCAGTTGATCTAGGCAGTGCCCAGGAACCTCGGATGGTTCGATGGACAGCTTCGATGGCCCGTCACGCTGAGGGCGTAGAGGTTGTTCGATTTACATTTTCATATTTTCATTGGTTGAACAACCAGGTTTTTGCAATTGAGGACTTTCCATATGCCGGGATGGACTTTCGCGGCGACCGAGACATGGCTCTTCCAGTAGGAGAACAGTGGGATGATTCAGGTAAAAACCATTTTCAACATTTTCTAAGTTCTAAAAAAAAAAATTGTATTTTAAATCGTCCAAAACTAATAATCAAAAGTTCAAATGCAGATGTGGGCCCACGATGACCAGCCACTCTCCAGCCTTATGAGAGGAGACACCCAGCTACAGCAGCACCAGCCCCACAGGGCCAATCAGCAGAGATCCTAACCGACTTGGAGCATCATCTAAAGCGCTTGACATTAGATATTCCAGAGACTGATATAGATGATATTCCAGTTAGGTTACAGAGATATGTGATTGGGTACCGGGACCTTTTAGGAGGTTCCGGTGTAGGGTGGCCCGAGCAATAGTTTCTTATCGTGATCATCACCAGTGATAGGATGATCGATTTTGTAGACTCGTGACATTTTTGACCTTTTGTATTATTATTTTTGCCAATCATAAGGTGTTTTTCAACCTATGATCGAAGACGATGTATATTTTTGAAACACACTTCTATGCTATGATATATCATTATTACCGGCTATCTTGTGTAATGTGTTATCAAATGTTGTGTATTGTACCATGTTGATTATTGCAAATGTCTATTTATCGTACTAGAAGCAACTGCATCTGCTAATGTATTTAAACGTCTTGGAATATGCTGATATTCAATGTAATCAAATTCACGTTTCAAGAGATGAACTCTCAAAAATAAACGTAATAATACTGGATTTCTAATGGCATAAACCCTGTTAAGATGTAATACAATGAGTTCAGAATCCAACCTAACAATCAAACTCCAAATTCCAAATGATATGGATTCAGATAATAATTCAATCACTGCACTATATTCTGCAATGTTATTCGTTTTTTGACCAAGGCTAACCCCATGCATGGATACTAACTCATCAGAGGGTGAATAGATAACCCAAGCTGTGGAAGAAATATTCCATGTACTACGACAAGCACCATCAGCAAAACCAATATACGTTTGAAGAGACGTCGACATCTGCAATATCAAGAGTAAAACCCAGATAAGCAGGAATAGTGATAAGAGCACACTCTAAACTAGGCACGTTTTTCTAATCTAAGACACACCAGCTATAAAGAAACTAATGTAACAAAAAATCTCCACACAGAAATTAAGCATAATATCTCTTCAGATAAAGCCCATTTTTGGGTTTATCCAAAGAGACTTCGTCAAAATCTATCAGTTCATAGGCCCCTTTTGCCAGCTTTCGCTTAACAATGTAAGGACGATGCCACATAGGTACAAATTTTCCAGCCCATAGCTTATCATTTGCTTGATCGTATATTAATACTAGGTCTCCTTCTAAAAAGTTGCGAGGTGTAACATTTCTGTCGTACTGAGCTTACATTCATTTTGCATGAGCCTCGTTTGCTAATGCAACAGTGCGTCAATTCTCATCTAGCTGAGCTAAGTACAAGAAACGTTTCTCTTCTTCAGAAGTAGCTAGGAGTAATTCTATGGCTAATTTTAATGACGGAATTTCGCATTCAATCAGTAACACCGCTTCCAAACCATAAACCAATTGAAAAGGAGTGAAACAAGTTGATGTTTTTACTGAGGTTCGATATGCCCAAAGTGCTGAAAATAGCATGGTATGCCAATTCGACTTATGAATACCAATGATTCGTTTGATCATAGTGACTAAAACTTTATTGATAGATTCAACCAGACCATTAGCCTGCGGGTAATACGAAGTAGAACTATCGTGGCGCAAGCCAAGTTGATATGTCAGTTCAGTCATCATGATATTGCAAAAATGACTTCCATGATCCATAATAATAGCTTGAGGAACACCGAATCTAGCAATTACATGATTGAACACGAAAGTTGCAGCAGTCTTGTCGTCTGTCGAAAATGTAGGCATCGCCTCGACCCACTTAGTAAAATAATCTACCGCTAAGATAATATACGCATGCCTCGACCGAGTGAGGGTTACATGTAATAAAGTCAATACCCCACTTTGCGAAAGGACCGACAGCAATTATAGGGTGAAGAGGAGCGGGTGGTGCACGCATTTTTCGATCAAAAATTTGACAATTGTGGCATTTCCGGACTGCATAGATACAATCTTTGAATAAAGACGGCCAGAAATAACCAGCGCGCAATATCTTTTGGGCTGTGGCATACCCAGACATATGACCGCCACATGCTCCAGAATGACAGTCATTGAGAACCTTCTTAGCTTCTTCATGAGTAAGACAACGTTAAAAAACAGAATCCGCTCCACGACGATAGAGTGTATCACCAATAATATTGTATTGTTGGGATTGGAAACATATTTTCCGTCGCTGATATCATGAGATTTCAGGACGAAAAGATTGGGTTTGGAGATAAACGATAATATCCTCATACCAAGGATCAAGAGTACTGATAAGAAACAAGGATTCGTCCGCAATGGGTTGTTCCGCCACAATTTCAGTATCAGTATGCGGGAAATCACACATCAGTTCAGCAAAAACCAAAGACTTCTTTGCCTTGGATTTTTCAAATTCCAAGTCAAATTCCTGCAGGATAACTATCCATTTGGAATACTTGCCCCCTAGCAACTGTTTGGTCAAGATATACATCATGGGGTTACAGTCAGAAATTATTGTGGTTTTGCGTAATAAGATGTAGTGACGAAATCGTTGGACAGCTTGGACAGCTGCCAAGGCCAATTTCTCCACATGTGAGTATTTGATCTCAGTCGGATGCAGATTTTGACTAAGATAGTAAATCACAAGTTCATTGTTGAATTCATCTTCCTGAACTAAAACCATCCCAATGGTGGAATGAGAAGCGGCAACGTATAAAAATTAATCCTGGTTGTAATTGGGAGGGTGCAGTAACGGTGCATCGATCAACACGTGTTTGAGTGCATCAAAAGACTGATCATCGATCTCATCCTAAAAGAATGGAACGTTCTGTTTTAACAACCTGGTAAAACCCTTTGTTAACTCGGTGTAGTTAGGAATGAAATGACGTAAAAGGTTTGCTTTCCCTTGCAAACTTTGGAGTTGGCGAAGAGTCGAAGGAGGAGGTATATTGATGATGGCTTCCACCTTCGATGGATCAACACGAATGCCTGATTTCGAAACAACAAATCCCAGTAAGCGACCCGATTCTACACAGAAAACACATTTGTGTGGATTCAGCCGAATTCGATAATACCTACATCTCATAAAGATAGTGTGTAAATGAGTGAGATGATCGGCCCTACGCGATAAATGGGCAGGTAAATCATTGAGATAAGGCTGCACAATGTGCTTGATGTCATGAAATGCGTAAGACATAGCCCTTTGAAAAGTTTCCCCAACATTCTTCAATCCAAAGGGTAGTTTTCAATAAGCAAATGTTCCCCACGAACAAATGAAAGTTGTTTTAGGTTGATCAGCAGGGAGTATATTGATTTTATTGTAACCGGAAAAACCATCCATAAAGGAGAACTTTTCACTACCGGCACAATCATCAATAATTTGATCGATATAAGGTGTTGGATAATTGTCTTTAGGACGAGCTCGATTAATATCCCTATAGTCAATACATACTCTTATCATTCCTTGTTTTTTGTTGACAGGAACAATATCCAATACCCAATCGGTTAAAGGAATTGGATAAATGAGCCCTGCTCGAAGTAATTTCTCAACTTCAGCTTTGATAGCAGCAGCTTTTTGCGGATGTATTTGACGTAAGCGTTGTCGGACAGGTTTAGCATCCGGGTAAGTCTTAATTTCATGGACAACAATTGACGGATCGATTCCTAGCATTTCTTCATATGACCAGGCAAACACGTCACGGAATTCTTGAAATAGGGCTTTATAAGTTTGGATTTCATCGTCCATACAAGAAGCACCTATATGAATGTTTTCAATAATTCCTGGCTTAACTGAAATGTCAAGAGGAACCGTTCAAGAGATATTTTCCAAATTTAACTCAGAATCATAATGTTGCAATGGATTATGTGGTTTTTTGACATAATCAGTAGTAAAAATATAAGAGAAATCATTTTCAAAATGATCAAGCTCAGGTAAAAATGAAGATCGGTGATGTAGATCTTCCCATGGTAAATCATCAATAGACAAGAGTTCATGAATCTGCTCATCAGTATGAACAAGATCAGGAAATGTTGTTGTAGTTGAACTCGATATAGAAATTGATTCCTCATGGATCACATTCATTGGATCAATTTCGGTTGAAGAAGGATCAGAAAATGACTATACAGCCTGATATGCAAGTTCAAAGGGACTCAAAGGCATCGCGCCATCAAATGAATCCACCTTGGAATCGAAAGGTACGATCCAAGGATCATCAAAAGTAACAGTATTCGATGAAATCATATGAATATTTGCGATATGAGGCGATACGTTAGGAGGAGGAAAGGAAAAAGTTCCCAGTAAACTGGAATCTTTAATCAAACCTACGCCGACATCTTTGTAAGGGATAGTCGTTTTACCGATGTGCTGAATACTATCTGTAGAGGCTGGATCAGATGAAAAATAAGTCAAATGGTCGATTGTAACGATCTTTCCTTTATGTGGAAACTTGATAAGCCGAAAGACCGATGAAACAACAGCAGTCATAGCATAAGACCAACTGCGACCCAGGAGAAGGTTGTAATCAAGAGCGGCATCAACCGCTTCCACATCGAGATTTACGGTTTTTCCTTCTACCTCTATAGGTAAATTCTGCAAAATACCAAAAGGATGGAACCCTCGGCCATCAAAAGCCTTGAGAATCATCGGAGATTGATTAAGTGTGGGAGAACCAAGCGATTCCAACACTGGATCGACATAATACACGTAGAAGCCCCTTCATCAATCACAGTCTGAAAGCACGGTCTGTTTTTGACTAATACTGGAATCTAGAAAGCCATTTGATGGGGTAGGCGGGCTGTACTATTCTCTAAATCGAAGATTATTAGGTTCGAATCCTGAATATCGACAGCTCCTATAGCAGACAATAGTAACTTACGTTGTGCTGGGCACGATTGCAGCACTTCCAAAGCCAACATTGCTGAAGGGGAGATAGCTAAGTCCTCAACAATGTTGTAATTCTGAGCAGCTCTCGCATGTGGATTGAAAGATGATTTACGAAGTACACCTTTACCAGGTGGTTTGATTACTAAGTCTGGTTTGGGTTTCTCTATCTATAGTGGATCAGAAACAGGAGGAGGTGTAGTTGATGTGTTTGAATTAGAAGATTATGCTTCTTTACCATCAACAGGATTCTTACTACCATAATCTTGCGATCGCGTCGCAATCCTAACATGAGACATCATCAGAATGGGCTCTTCTGAGGCATTCGAGGAAGAACCAATCATCTTACTATCTTGAGTCGGAAAAGGATCCTTCAAGACAGCAGGTGTTTGAGAACCTTTAACGAATTTCGAAACCTCTACTCGATGTGGGCATTCTTTGGTAAAATGATCCTCGTCGCAAATGAAACAAGGATAGTGAGGTTTGCATTTTTCGTCAATAGATTCATTTTTATCTGTTTTATCTTTTGAATTTTGTTTTTTTTTATTCTTCCCCTTCTTTTTACCGCCAGATTTAGATTTGGTCGTAGATGACTCTACGACATGGATGTCGGCAGAAACTTCAGTGGAATAATCTCCTTTCGGGGAATCAAGTAAAGTTATGATAGCAGAAGATTTCTTTGAAGATTTCTTCTTGCTTTTAGTACTAACTGAACCAATCATACCATCAGCGGCATGGGACCCTGAAGGAGCTGCAGTTATTTGACCGTTTTTTGGAAGATCGGGGATTTTTTCATGTAAAGTACCTGACTGCGTATAAACGAGGTCAAGGTACTGAGACTGAGCAATGACTTGCTCTTCAGTAACAACTCCTCCCTTAGCTACATCTTTAGTGATTTTGGGTAATAATGATTTAATAAACCATTTTGCCAAAATTTGATCCGGAATGAAAACTTTCACTAAACGCCTTCTACGTCGCCATTCGTGAATATGATCAGAAATATATGTGGACGTTGATTGTTTTAGTGAAGTCAATAGTTCCATGCCATTGTCGTATTTGACAGGCAACTGAAAATGAGTTAATAAAGCAGTTTCTAATTGATTGAAATTATTAAAAGAGCCTCGTGGTAACTCAATGTACCAATTGGAAGCAAAACCAATAAGAGTTCGTTGAAAAAGGCATAAGCAAATTGAATCATCAATTAACGAATTAGATGCACACCAGAGGTGATAATTCATAACGTGATTTGACGGATCCTCTCCTGACTTACCCTCGAATTTTGGTATATCACTAGGCAACTTATTAGGCATTGGCGGCCAATACGGAAGATAGTAAATCAGATCGTTTATAAGGCGCGACAAATTAGGTAAATCCAAAGTTGCAATAAATGGCAACTGACGGTTAGGGTCACGAAAACCTTGAGTAATGAGACCAGTTCCAGGAGGAGGATATCCAGGATAACCTAGAATCGGATTTGCATTAGGAATGGTATAACCTCCCGGAAAACCAGGATTAACCGAACCAAACTGGGGTTGTTGAGGTTGTTGATAAGTATAGCCAGGATACGGTTGATACTGATAAACTGGGTTTTGTGCAACGGGACCGAATTGATACTGTCCCTGGTACGGTTGATATGTGAATTGTGGTTGACTTGTGGAAATTGTGGCAATCGTACTTGTACCAGCTTGTCCTGCAGGCATCTGGACCGAAGTATGAACTGAAGGTCCTGACTGGGGCACAGAGACTTGAGGAATTTGCACAGTAGCAGGGATAGAAGAAGACGGAGATACAGATACTCCGGAAACAGGTGTTATAGGTTGAACAGAAGTTGTAGTAGTTGCAGCAGTTTGAGGCGGAGTCTTAGGCATACTAGGCCCAGGCTGCTAAACAGAACCAGGTGCAGGGATTTGAAAAGTAGGCTGGACAGGTTGCTGGGTTGGACCAGAAACCAAAGGTTGTCCAAGTTGATTAGGTAAATGCACATTAGGTTGCGTAGTCTGTTGAATTTGAGATGGATTCCACACCATGTTAGGGTATTGTCCCGTAGAAGGTTGTGCATAAGGACCATAGCCTGGTTGAATGTAGGGTTGATAATTAAATGGTAAATTTCCAGTTCCTTGTACAAATTATTGACCAGAAGGTGGTTGGAAACCTTGAGTTGGGTACTGACCTTGAGGTTGATAACCCTGAGGCGCGTACTGAATCTGGGGTTGATAAGGACCCTGAGGAATATACTGAGTCTGGGGTTGACCTTGGGGTATATACTGTCCTTGAGGTTGATAACCTTGCGGTATGTATTTTACTTGAGGTTGTTCTCCAAAATAATATTGTCCTACAGTTTTTCCTGGGAAGAAATTACCTTGAGGTTGCCCCCCAGGCAGTAACTGACTGCCTTGAGGTTGCCCCCCAGCGGTAACTGACTACCTTGAGGTTGCCCCCCAGGCGGTAACTGACTTCCCTAAGGTTGTCCCCCAGGCGGTAACTGACTACCTTGAGGTTGAGGATTGGGAATATTACCAAACATCATAAAAATTTGCTCTGCGTTCAACATTTCAGTTTTAGCTCCATTAACACCAGATGATAATACTTGTTCAATTGGTCGAGGCTTTGCTCCTGAGAAAGTACCAGAAAGAGCCTAGTACCCCGAAGGAACAGAAGGACCACCATGTAAAAATGTTTCTGGTGTTTGCAAAAACATAGATGACTCTCCAGCCATGATGGATGAAGGATAATAACCCCTAGGCGTAGGATGAAAAGGAATTTGAGGTGGTGAAAAAGAAAGACCCGGGTTTTCTAAAAAAAAATTCAAAGATAAATACCAAGTGTCACTCCTAATAGGACTGTAGATTTAAACAGTTTGAGTCCCGTTATCGCCTAAATCTACCTCAGCCGAAGGAAGCGCAGTTCGTGGTAACATCAAACCACACTCAATCCTCGGTAAACTTGGCCCTACCGCATCCTTTTGGGGCTCTTCCGGTCAATCTCAAAGAAAAGATAATCGATTGGGCTTGAGATGACTAAAATGAGTGCTAATTTTAGGCTAGGTATATAAGTAGGAGGGTTTGATTGAAAATTGTGGGTTGAAAAGAGCAAGAGAAGGGACTATTGGGCTATGAATTTGGGGCTAGTTTCTGCCGGCAAACTTGGGGCAAAGTAAGTGCAATGTATAGCCAAATTAAAGATGTAATGAGAGAAGAAAATAGGAAAATGAATGCTGCCCTGTAGGCATCAATCAGGGGATGGATCTACAGTGACAACTTTAGAAGAAAGAGAAGCACCGGGTTACTCAACAGAGCATCTAACAAAGGATGGATTCTGAAAAGATAACCACTACATCAAACAACATAATCATTGTGAGAGGAGCATCATGCGTGGATGGATTCCTAACACTTCCCTTAGAGAATGATGTAAACAAATTAGCAGAAAAAAAAAAGCATGGAAATGAATTTACAAGAAAAACATGCTGCACATTAAACACCGTGATGAATCCCAAATTTAAAGAGCAGAAAAAAGCTTTATTAAAATAATATTCGAGGAAAAATTTACACAATCCAATAGCAGCCTCCCTCTGCTGCAAAAATCCAACCTCTACACTATGAAATTCATAAAATATATACATTTTCTCATCCTTGTACTAAGGGAATTGAGCTCAACCATTTTCTTAAAAATAGAATCAGTTACATTAAACTTGGGCCGAATTTCTGAAAATAGGTGTTGAAGATGAACTCGTATCTCCTAAACCATAGCACCTGTTACAAAAATGAAAGAGGTTTTTGTAGATAAGGTCATTTTTGAGAAAAACCTCTCTCAAATTTGGAAAATTAATTTCCAGTTGCTCACAATCAGTTCCACAAAATCATCTCTAAAACAGAAAATCATTAAAAATTTAAATCTGTGAAAATGAGCTGTAAATATCTAGTCACATATCCCAATTCGTGACACCTTTGAATAAACTGAAAGATGTTTTTGTTTTATTTCTTGTGTTTAACAAAAACCTCCTTTTGTTTTGTATAATTACTTTCCATCTGTTGTAAAATGGCCGCGCACTAAAATTACTAAAACAGTAAAAAATAAGAAAATTTTGCTTTGTTTTAATGTAGGCTCCAAATATCACTGTATATCTCCCACATAGTAGCACCTGTGCATAAAATTAAGGAGGTTTTTGTTATTTTCTATGTGATGAACAAAAACCTCTTTCACTTTTGAAAAATTCCTTACCATTATTTCACAAACTGATTTTGTACTAAACTTGTCATTGTGTGCAGCAACTGACCTCAAAACATGCATAACCAAGAATCACTCATTCATTTCGATCATATCTTCTATCCGGGAGCCGGTTATGGGAGTGTGATATACCGTTGGAAATATTTTTCTGGGCTTCTTCTGATGGACACACTTGTGACATGTTTTGTACAAAACATCATGTGCAAAACATCTAACAAAACCAGACATAGTAAGAGCTCATGTTGATCTCTGGTGACAGGCTGCGAAGACTGACACTAACATTGGCTCCAATGGGGATGGTAGCTCCTTGGAGGTGCCAAGAACGGAAGATCTTTGGGAGAGTAGACCAGTGCCTTATCCATTGGGCAATGGAGTCAATAACTGCAAACCCAAAACAACTCATACCAATCCCAAAACATATACATACTGCAACCTATACATAAACCAATACTGGAAACTGAAATGTTGCCTTTGACAGCTTATTTATTTACAAATCTACCCTACTTTGCTGTGAAACCAATAGATCAAGTAACACTGTAATGCCAGATCAACCAATCAAGTAACTGTGACAAGGATGTTGCTTGAAAGTGCTTCAACCAGGACACAAATGTAAATGTTGACAACCATACATGCACATAACGAGTCTGGTTATGTAAAAGACAATTTGATCTATCATTCAAACTGAAAAAAATTTCCATGTACGTTGCAATAGGATCGCAAAAACCAGACTCTGTTTGCTGCCCCAACTCCAAAATACATGCTTCCAGCTGCAAACTGTCAATGCAAACATCCACGGGCAGCTCTATTGTTTCTTGTTTTGAAGGAGGGAGAGTTTCCAAGAACTTTTTGGGATCTCGGAATTCATATGATTGGATCTGATCATTTAAATACTGAATCTCCTTCTCAAATTTTTCAACAACTAACTCAAAGAAACCAGTTTTAGCTTTAGGAGGAAACTTCGGAGATCTCAAAAATTGAAGCACGGCAATGAAAAATACTTCATCAATTTCAAAATCCACTAACTAATCTCTAACTTCTTTTAAAACTTCACAAAGCGCAGGGTTTGCCACATACCCTACCATTTTATTTTAGTGCATGAATGGATCAGTGAGCACTGGAATCTCTGGATTGATTTGGAGTCGCCAGGTGAATGTTTCATCCTTCATATGTGTCTGACTGTTGTCCACCATCAACAATCAGATCTGAACTTGATACATGTTACTGAGGAAACCAGATGTTCAGTTCATAAACTAGACCGGAGATTGACTGAAGCAGCATTCATCTACTTTCGCTAATGCAAAGCAAGAGCGTTTCGAAGGCTACCTGGCTAACTTCAGGCTCCGTCTGTAGTTTATAAAGCAAACAACAAAATTTTCTTCCCCAGTATGGTCGCCACTATGTTATTGCCTAAATCTACCTCAGGCTGAAGGAAGGCAGAGTTCAGGGTAACATCATACCATGCTCAGTCTGGTAGCTAGCCCTACCAGAACAGGAGAGGGCTCTCTCCGGGTCAATCTCAGCAAAAAGTAATCAATAGGGCTTGAGATGACTGAAATGAAAGCTAATTTTAGGCTAGGTATATAAGTAGGAGGGTTTGATTGAAAATTGTGGGTTGAAAAGAGCAAGAGAAGGGACTATTGGGCTATGAATTTGGGGCTAGTTTCTGCCGGCAAACTTGGGGCAAAGTAAGTGCAATGTACAGCCAAATTAAATATGTAATGAGAGAAGAAAATAGGGAAAATACCGCTGCCCTGTAGGCATCAATCAGGGGATGGATCTACAATGACAACTTTAGAAGAAAGAGAAGCACCGGGTTACTCAACAGAGCATCTAACAGAGGATGGATTCTGAAAAGATAACCACTACATCAAACAACATAATCATTGTGAGAGGAGCATCGTGCATGGATGGATTCCTAACACTTCCCTTAGAGAATGATGTAAACAAATTAGCAGAAAAAACAAAGCATGGAAATGAATTTACAAGAAAAACATGCTGCACATTAAACACCGTGATGAATCCCAAATTTAAAGAGTAGAAAAAAGCTTTATTAAAATAATATTCGAGGAAAACTTTACACAATCTAGTAGCAACCTCCCTCTGCTGCCAAAAATCCAAACTCTACACTATGAAATTCATAAAATATATACATTTTCTCATCCTTGTACTAAGGGAATTGAGCTCAACCATTTTCTTAAAAATAGAATCAATTACATTAAACTTGGGCCGAATTTCTGAAAATAGGTGTTGAATATGAACTCGTATCTCCTAAAAAATAGCACCTGTTACAAAACTGAAAGAGGTTTTTGTAGATAAGGTCATTGTGGAGAAAAAACTCTCTCAAATTTGGGAAATTCGTTTCCAGTTGCTCGCAATATGTTCCACAAAATCATCTCTAAAACAGAAAATCATTAAAAATTTAAATCTGTGAAAATGAGCTGTAAAGATCTAGTCACATATCCCAATTCATGACACATTTGAATAAAATGAATTTTTTTTTTGTTATATGGTTTGTGGTTAACAAAAACCTCCTTGGGTTTTGCAAAATTACTTTCCATCTGCTGTAAAATGGCCTCGCACTAAAATGACTAAAACAGTAAAAAATATGAAAAATTTGCTTTGTTTTAATGTAGGCTCCAAATATCATTGTATATCTCCCACATAGTAGCACCTGTGCATAAAATGAAGGAGGTTTTTGTTATTTGGTATGTTATGAACAAAAACCTCTTTCACTTTTGAAACATTCCTTACCATTATTTCACAAACTGATTTTGTGTTAAACTTGTCATTGTGTGCAGCAACTGACCTCATAACCAAGAATCACTCATTCATTTCGATCATATCTTCTAATCCGGGAGCCGGTTATGGGAGTGTGATATACCGTTGTAAATTCTTTCTGAGCTTCTTTTGATGGACACACTTGTGACATGTTTTGTGCTGAACATCATGTGCAAAAAATCTAACAAAACCAGACATAGTAAGAGCTCATGTTGATCTCTGGTGACAGGCTGCGAAGACTGACACTAACACTCCCTAAGATTCAAAGTCCGAGGGTTTTCGGGGAAGAGTTACTTCTTCGTCTGGACCGACAAGTTCTTCAATAGATATGAGGCCAGAAGGAAGATTTTCAGTAATGATATTTCTTACCTTGAGTGAACCAGGATCACTAGAAGTTGGAGTAACAAATCCTGAAGACGGTTCCAAAATAGTAGGTTCAGTGTCAGGCTCAAAAATTTCAGGTTCTTCAGCTAATTCACTGGAAGGAGAAATACTACCAGTAACTTCGGAAACTGAAATTGGCTCAGAAATATGCTATGTTGTTGGTATTTGATAATCAGGATGAATAACTATAGATGAATCTTCGGCTTCTTTTGATCTAATTCTACTGTCACTAGATGATACTAGAGATCTCAACCCTCCAAGTTGGCTTGGCGTATACTCAGGGGGCTTCCCCTGAAGTCTACGACACTATCTCGGTAATTCTGCCATGATTGAATATTAATTAATCACACGCAAACAAAGAAAATTTCAATAAAAACACCTAAAGTCCCTAAAGAAACAAACAGCTGAATCACACGCCTAAAAAATCTAAGAGTTCAAACCACACACAAACAGTAACTTCCCGTACTAAAAACACTAGTTGGTGATGAAATCCAACTTAGTAGAAATTTAATACAGAAAGGGCGGTTGGAACAGTTACCCCGACAACCTGCTTAATGAAACAGACTGGCACAAGTTTCTTCACAAAACCATCTCGAGTGAAGAAAACCCCCTAGAGAGTCCAAGTGAGTCTAGTCGACGTCTGCTCCAGGTACAGTGAGATATTTCCTTCACCGTCACCTTAGGAAATAATCTTAAGCTTATGGACACTAAGGTTACCAACAGTAACAAATACAACTGGGGGAATAGTCTATGATCCGATCCCACGCGCAAGGGCAGAGTAACAAAGCTCAATCCCCTTGAAGGCTCCTCGACATGGTCAATCCGAGGTTTACCGACAAGTGACCCCAGGCTCCTCGACAATGGTTAATCCGAGGTTTACCGTTTGTAATGCGCGCAGATCTTCTATCTTTCCCAATGAAACATAATTGATTGTCTCAAAGGTTCGGACATGATCTCGTGATTAACTCCTTTAAGAGAAGCTTCCCAGAATGTATCAATTACAATTGGATTTATTTCCTACCGCAAGATTTATCTACTTGTTTGTTTTTACTATCTTGGAGAGTTAATTACTCCCTACTCCAAGATACTAGCCTAAGCTATATTGGTGATAAGAGCCCTAGAAATATAAAAAGTTACTAGATCAATTTTAATTAAGCATTGTTTTTATGGGCTGTTATTTAAGTCAATAGGTATGGAAATGAAACTTTTATGGTGTGAAGACTCGACTTCCAAACACACTAAAAAAATGCACCTAAAATGATAAGCAATTCATTTTTCTTTCAATGAAGCCTAGCTAAAAGAAAGAGTTCGAGAAATGCAATTTCTTAAGAGACAACTCTTTCTTTCAACATGAAGAATAAATGAAAAGAAAATCTTTTTGTTTTTTCAATAAGAACTCAAAACAAGACAAACAACCAATGCTCACAATAAATCCCTTTCACTTTCAAGACTCGAAACTACAAAAACAACTTTTCTTTCAAAAGAGATCTACAAGTTCTAGAAAAGAATTCAAAACTATGAAAAGCTAATTTTGAAATCTAAAAACTTTGAAAATCTAATTGAGTAAAAGCTTCAATTTCTTTTGTTGAGAATTCTTTGCTTAGTTGTTCAGTAAACTAAAGATTCATTTGTGCAGAATACAAACAAATCAAAAAACATCCAGATATGTTTTCTTTTGTAAAAATGAAATTCAGAACTTATAACAAAGCTTGTTCAAAGGTTTGCAAAGAGAAAACTAGATCAAGTCCTCAAAAAGGATGGATTTCGCAACCAAGTCAAACTCATCAAGAAGACAAAAAGACACCAGTGTAATATAAGGTATTTCAAGCTTCTGATATTTGAGTCACTACAGAGACAAAGTGAAAACCACTCCAAGTATGCAAAACTTCTAGAAAATCACCCAAAACAAAAATACTATTGGAACTCACTCACAAGAAATTTTTGACAGGAAGAATACAGATCTGGGTAGACACTAAGAAACCTAAATCAAACTTAAACTTAATCTGGAAGAAGAAATCTGGAAATTTCAAAAATTTTAAAAGGGTCCGCAGGCCCCAGAAGCAATAGGTGCGGTCCCGCACTGGTTACTTAAGGAAAGTGCAAACATGCCCGCACTATGTATGAAGATAAAGTGCGGTCCCTAGAAAAATTCAAGAAAAACACAAAAGACTTCAAAACTTTTCAAAGCAAAGTAAACCTAAACTACCCAAGCAAGTATCCATCAATCAAAAACCAGAAAAAATCTTTTTCTCAAGTCAAAACAAAGGAAAACCAAAAATCCAAAATCATTCCCCAGTTGAGTCGCCAATTGTTGGTTGGATAAATTGATCTTGCGGACAAGACCGATCTCCCTAGTATCAGAAGATAGTCTAGCAACAAACAGACAATTAAATCTATCTTTCTCTAGATATATAACAATTTATAAGTAAATGCTACAAAGGTGTTAAGATCCTACCTCGATCCACTGCTTGTTCGTTGTAGTCTTCCTTCAGTCGAAAGAGTTGTCCTTAAAGACCTGCAATCACAAACAAGAAAACATTAATAGTACTTGCATAGCATATATTTATCAATCACATCTATTATGGTGATCAAGGAATCCATAAAATAAACAATCAAATGACAGTTTATTGAGAAAAACAAACTTATTCGTATTAACTTTGAAATAGTAGAAGAACCTTACAACCTTTTCAGCCTTGATGTTGAACAGGTCCTTCCGGGGTCCGAAGCAGGAATTTCCTCTACTTTGACAGGTCTTGCACTCTTCTAACCAAGACATAGGTATGTAATCTTCCCTCATAGAATCTCAGTTAAAGGAGTCTAAATTCCAACAGCACTTTACCTCAAACAACACTAAAGCTTGAACTCCCTTTAAGGCTGCCCAATGCCTCTTTTTATAGTGCAAAAGAGGAGGTTACAGTTCCAATTATGAAGGGATAGAGTCCTCCTTCAAAGGGATAAGCTCCTCACATCAAGGGGTTAGCTCCTTAAGGCATGGGATACATGAACCTAAAAGGAACGGATTTTCCACCGCAAGATTTCTTCCAAAAGCTTCTAGAAATGACTGAAAGTGAGCTTTTTGAGTTTACTTGCACCCTTTCAATCTTTTACAGGGGTCCACACTCTTAACATAGAGAAAGTGCGGTCAGGTTCGCAGGAGACATGACCATTAGGTGTGGGACTGCAGGTAACACAAAGAGAAAGTGTGATACCAGAGTTTTAGAGACTTTTGAGAGCTTTTCTCTTATTTTTAAGACTTGACATGGGGAACTGATTTTTTAGACTTGCAAAGGAGGAATGTATGAGTGATAATGAGCTCATACAGATAGAAGAATGTCAAAGTGACAATTTTCAGTGCAACGGGTCATTAAAAATTTATCAACTAAATAAGTAAAATTGGAAATAGAAAATAAAAACCCTCCCATCCAAGAGCAGCAAGCCCAAAATTAAAATTTCAATCCACATTTTAGAAAACATCCCTTGCAGATCCTGCAAAGGGAAAATAAATATCAAGATGCAATCCAATCTCCTTTGTGATAAGACAATCAAATATCAGCATTATATGCTAGTGAAGTAGAAGATGATGATAATGAGCAAGTTAATGTTGAAGCAAAGGAATCCTTGATTGGAAAACAAATTGAGCAATACTCTAAAAAATTGACTGACCATATGCAGGTTGAATTACACAAAAAATATGATCTGAGATCAAGGAAGAGATCTAAATCATTGAATAATGATGAGGTGTCAGAAGATCCAGCACCTCAATGGATGGTGATTCCACAACAACCAGAAAAACATCTTGACAGAGAGAAGCAGCAAATTTATTCAGTAACAAAAGCTACTTTTCAACAAGGGGAGAGTTCACAAAGGAAGTCAAAATGTGAGAATTTAAACAAAATTGTTGTTTCATCCGAACAAATTTCACATATGAACAAGAAAAATGAAGATCCTGAGAAGTTAATAAAACCAAGTAATCCTTTTAATTTGACAAAATAATTGGAGAAGATAAATATGCCAATGCCCCTGACTGAGTTGGTCAAGACTCCAATGTATAAGAAGCAGTTTTCAGATTTTATTAATCTTTCTCAAGGTGACAATGTGGCAGACACTGTGAATTTTCAAGAAGATATACCAGTAGTGATGTTTGGTCCTCATGTGGAAGAGGTGGATTCATCTACTCCTCCTTTTTATATTTCTTTATTGGTGCATTCTTTCATGTTACACAATTATATGTTGGATTAAGGAGTTTCTCATAATTTAATGCCATTATTTGTAATGAAGCAGTTGAATTTACAAATCACCAAACCTTATAAGGATCTTTACTCATTTGATTCCAAAAAGGTTAAGCGTTTTGGGTTGATTAAAGATATGATTGTTTCATTGGCTCAAATTCCAGTCAGGAGCCTTGTGATGGATGTGGTGGTGGCAGATACCCCAACTCATTTTGGGATGCTTCTTTCGAGGTCTTGGGAGGCTAAGTTGGGAGGTGTTTTGAGAATGGATTTCACTTATGCCATAATACTAGTTTTTGGGGGAGAAGAGAGAATATTATACAAAGAAACCAAGTTTGTAAAAACTATTACTAAGGAGAATGCCAGTAATTCTCCTGTGTACAACCAGGAAAAGGATGATTTTTCCTGTTTCATGCTGCAAGAAGTTGCAGAAATTTCTAAAGATACTCAAGTTCAGCTCCCTTCAGCAATTGAGAATAAAGAGCTAACAGAAAATGGAGTCTGGAAACTTCATTTTGATGGTGCTTGTTCGAAAGATGGCACTAGAGCAAGTATTCTTTTAAGCACTCCAAGGGGTCATTTAATGCATATAAATTAAAATTTGATTCTACAAATAATATCTCAGAATATGAAGCTCTAATTCTTGGGTTGCAAACTCCTAAATAATTAGGAGTACAAAATATATCTGTTTTTTGGAGATTCTAAACTAGTGGTCAAATAGATTAAAAATCATTGTCAGGAAATACATCCAAGATTAAGAACTTACAAGAATGAAGTGTGGGGTTTAGTGGAGAATTTATTTCTTTATTTTAATATAAAAATTTTCCTAGGGAAGGGAACAGGCTGGCAAATTCTCTGGCAGTTGTAGCCAGCACTTTTAAACCCCCTCTAAATCCAAGGCTGAGATATGAAGTATAAATCATACATAGACCTTCAATTCCTTATAATGTGAAGCATTGGCAGGTTTTTGAAGATGAAGAACAGCTTAAGGAGTTTTCGGAGATGATAGGAGAATTTTCTAATTTAGAAATTGACCAAGATGAAGATGTTGGAAAGCAGTAGGAGGGAGCGATTTCTTTTAAAGATTCAATTGGTAATCAGAAGATTTTACAACTCAATAATACCAAAAGGATTGATACCTCTTGAAAATTTATTTAATGGTGATGATGTTGCTAAGAATCCAAAGAAAGCAGACCTTGAACAGGATTTAGAAGATTGTAATTTGGGTACATATCAACAACCCAAGATGGTGAGATTATTTAAGGGTGTACTTGAAAATTTTAAACAAAAATAAATAAGAATGTTTAAGAAGTTTGTTGATGTTTTTGCATGGTCATATGAAGACTTGAAGACATATGACACTAATATCATCTAGCACAAAATTTCTTTGAATCCAGGAGTCGAAGCTTTTAAACAAAAGCTAAGGCAGATCAATCCCTTGATGTTGCCTTCAATTGAGAAAGAAGTTAAGAAATTATTATAGGCTAAAATAATTGTTCCTTTAAGGTATACAAATTGGGTGGAAAATCTTGTACCATTAAGGAAAAATAATGTTAAAAGAGGTAAGTGGATAGCCAAGATACAAGAATATGATTTAGACATAAAACCAACAAAACTAATAAAGGGTCAAGGTTTGGCTAAAATTATGACAGAAACAAATTTTCAAGATTTGGGGATTAATTTGTTGGTTGAATTTGAAAACAAAGAAGATGTTGGAAAACAAATAAAGTCTCAATCATGTGATAAAATTCAATATAAATTCTTGTGTTATGAATGGTACAAAGATATTTTGCATTACTTGTGTTTTCTATATTGGGCCTCCTACCATGAACAGAGCTAAATGCAGGGCTCTGAAAGTAAAATCTCAAAAGTATGTGATTGTAGATGGAAAGTTATATTGGAGAGATCCTATAGGTATCTTACTGCTTTTTCTGACAGAGGGAGAAGATGTTGAGCTAATCAAAGAATATCATGATAGCCTGTGTGGAGGTCATTATAGTTGGAAGATTACAGCTCATAAAATTTTGAAAGTTGGTTTCTACTGGCTTTCTTTATTTTTAGATGTATATAAATTAGTGAATAATTTCCAAAAATGCCAAAATTTTGCTAAGAATAAGAAGTTGGCTCCACGTCCTTTAATTCATGTGTTTATAGAAGAGCCTTTCAGGTAGTGGGGACTAGATTTTGTTGGAGAAACTAACCCACCATCTAGTGGTCAATGCAGGTGGATTCTGACAGGGACATATTATTTTACAAAGTGGGTTGAAGCAGTGCCAACAAGAAAGGAAAATTACTTGGTGGTGATGAAATTTACAAAAGAAAATATTTTCAGTAGGTTTGGTTGTCCAAAGAAATTAGTAATTGATAATGCCCAAGTGTTTAAATCTGCCAAACTGATTGATTTTTGCAAGAAATACAATGTTATTTTATCACATTCAACTGCTTACCATCCTTAAGGGAATGGGTTAGCAGAATCTTCAAATAAGACATTAGTAAGGATTTTGAAGAATACAATAGCAGATAATAAGAAAGATTGGGATTCAAAACTGAAGTTTTCTCTCTGGGAAAGCCGAGTAACTACTAGAAGATCAACTGGCAAGTCACCATTTGAGTTGGTCTATGGTACTGAAGCATTGTTCCCTAGTAAGCTGATAAATAATGTGGTAGCATTGGTTCAAGATGTCCAGGAAGAACCAAGTCCTCTAATTAGAAGGATGAACAAGTTGGTGGAGCTGAATGAAACTAGAGATAAGGTCATATAAAATCTAATCAGTTATCAAAAGAAGATGAAAACAATTTTTGATAGAGAAGCCAAAGGTGTTATTTTCCAACTAGGTGATCTTGTTGTAAGATGGGATGTTAGAAGAGAAGATAAATGTAAGCATGGGAAATTTGATCCCCTTTGGTTTGATCCCTTCAAGATTTCTAAATCCAGAGCCAATAACACGTTTGTCTTGGAAAATTTGGATGGTGAAATGTTGCCATTACCAGTGAATGGGCAGTACCTAAAGCATTTTTTCCAACACTGAAGTTTCGTTGCATCATTGTATATATCGGTTTAATCATTGTACATAGGTCGGTGAGTAACTCATTGCAATGTGTAAGTCACCTTTTGACTCCATGCCTGAGGTGAAGGCATTGATATGCGGTTCTTAGTGTTCTTTTCCAAAGAAACACTATCCTTAGGTAGAGGTAGATGTTGTGGCTAGTTTTAAATTTCTTTTATGTTGTACATAGGAGATTGTGTACATTGAAAATTTAAAATATATGTGTATGTGTGTGTGTGTGTGTATATATATATATATAGATAGATAGTGTTCTTTTCCAAAGAAACACTATCCCCAGGTAGAGCCAGATGTTGTGGCTAGTTTTAAATTTCTTGTATGTTGTACATAGGAGATTGTGTACTTTGAAAATTTAAAATATATATATATATATATATATATATATATATATATGCACAAAATGAAATTTTGAAAAAAGGCATTAAGCGATATTTGAAGTCAATGTGTCAGATAGCGAGACCACTTTGGCATGTTGGGTTAAAAGACAAGTAATTCACTTCTCGGATGCGGCCAATTGAAAAGCCTTCCCTTGATGGAATGTGAGTGGAGTCACAAATTAATTGGAGGTTAACCAACGGGGTGCCTCCAAGGGAATATTTGACCCCCACCGGTTGACCGGAACGAGTGGCCCAAAGCATCTACGGGGGCACTACTCTGTGATCGTGCCCGTACTGTGGAGTCCCCCCGCAGTGACGACATCCTAACGACATCTGAAGGACCCCACGATGCCAGCAAGCAAGCCAGGCCACCTTCCACGTCATCCTACACATCACCTCCAGCTATCTTGTCAATCACTTCACCATTTAATTCATTTTCGTATGATTTTCTCCCGCCCATTCATTTTATTTCACTATAAAAGGGATGTTTGTCCTCATTTGCATCCACGTCTGCCTCCCGAGCCGCTAAAGTCTTCTAATTTTCATACCAGTGTCCAAATCAGCAACCACTTCAACACAACCAGGTAACCCGTGTAACTATTCTTGTAAAATTGTTCAAAATTATGAAGAAAGTTGTAATTGTCGGGTCTTCCACTCATATCCCACTAATGGAAAAATAGGTAGACATTGTAGATATTGTCTGCACAGTAGACCACCCTCTCTTTTATCAGAATGTCGTCCTAAAATAAGCAAGGTCCCCAATTTATTCTACTTTGATTAAGTCTGGAGTCATGTCAGTGTTTTTTCCACAAACCTACATGTTTCCAGAGTTTATCCATTGGTTGGTTCCTGCCATGTACCCTCAGAAATGCTTTGTCATGAACCAATTGGGGGGGAATTTCTTCTATGTGCCAGCTCAGTTGATAAGGAAATCATTTTGTTACCCCTCTGTAAAGTCATATGTGAGTTTTAATGATAAATCATTGTCTACATATTTTCAAGAATTTTCAAGGCCCGAGTTACTAGAATTGTATTTTATCTCATGCCTGAAAAGATAAAATTCTCCTTGGAGTCAAACAGTTTTCCTTTAAGTACCTTTGCAGAAGATGTCCTACCAATTCTTCAAATTTTGGCCAAAGTCCTAGGGAGAGAATATGTCATGGTGGTAGATAAGTCAATTATCGGAATGTTTGCTTTAATGATGAATCTTGGAGTAGTTTTGGATATTCCCACTTATCTGGAGAATGCCTATCAGGAGATCAAAGAGACAAAGGAGAAATTGAAGGGAAATTTGTCCCTTATACAAGCCAGGGAGATTATTTGGAATGCCATCGTTGATGTTGTCAAGGACATATGGGATTTACTGATTATTTTTGGGGAAGAAAAGAGTATTGTGACAGTTTGCAAAATAGGGCCTCATATTCCAAGAGATTGATTGATTTTATTAATTCTAAAATTGTTCAAGAACTGAAGGATTTTTGAATTGAAGACAAGGCTCGATGTGTGTTGGAGTTTAACAACATTATCATGAAGAATTCATACAGGAAGACTACAGAGAAAAAGCTAAAGGAAGTCAAAAAAGCAGTGGTGAGAGTTAATGTGTTATTTGATAAAAGAACCAGATTTGGTTTGCCATCATGTTGGGATCAGCAAGGAAATGTTCTCCCTTGGGAGACATTTGAAAGATTGCTAGTAGAGGCAAAGAGTAAAATTGGAAACACGCATGAAAAAATTGTTATCTTGAAGGGAGCCACTATTGTCAATTTCCTGCATAAAGACTTTCAGCGATTATGGATGATGAAAACCTTGTTTTCAGAAAGACCCTCATATTCCAGGATCGCAAATTTCAGAATGGCTCATGTCAAGCTTGCTAACTGTCCTAGCCCAATTGTATACTTGTGGAGAAAATGCAAGGAATTGATGTCTCTACAAGCAAATGATGCAAATGTGGGAGCTTCTTCCATTCCAAGATCTCAGGCTGATGCCACCTCATGATCAAATGATACTTCAAATTTACTTTACTTTGTTTTACTGCAAATGTTTTAATTTTCTACTTTTATTGTAATGATCGAAGAAAACAGTTTGGGAAGTTGACAGTTCCATAACTGTCCATTTTGTAATAATGTATTTAATACTCTTTCAAGAAATAAATGGGGTTCAAGACTTTGGACCTCAAAATTTTTGGAAATTGTGGATTTTGTCTTTATGAAATTAATAAATATTTTTAGACAATTTTCCAGCAAGTGATGAATGTATTGAGTTCTTCATGTTCCATATTATGTATGTATATTCTATTGGAATAAAGTAATGAAGTTGATGGTGTCTAATTTACATCTGTGAGTTAGAGTAAAATTCCCTAATAATGCGCTCCTTTATTCTGAAATCATTTCTTGGAACCATTTTCTTCTAAAACCAGAGATAACAGTTTCTGTGATTTACAGCACATTGTTAATGTTTTTTCACTATCATTTCATCTTCTCCTATTCATGCACACTTATATTTTAAAGACACTTTTAAGAGTTGTGTTATCAGTAAATATTAAAGGGTTTAAGATATAAATCAGGGGTTACAATATGAAGGGACAACAATTAATTTTATTTTCAAGTGACAGTGAATGTCTTGGGCACTGATCTCCTTACAGCCATAGATTGTCTCCCAAGGAACAACATCTCCTTTAGCTGCAATTTTAACTAAACCAACTCAGGGGTACTCATCCTATATGGTGCCTTGGATGTTGGTGTTGCTCCAAGTACCAACTCAATAGAGAAATATACATCTTTGTGAGGAGGTAATCCAAGATTTTCCACTAGGAAAACATATGCGTATTGTTGCAGAACTTTTTATCATTTCACTCTCCTCATTATTAGCATTGTTGTCAACCTTCCCATCACTTAAAATTTTCACTATAAACAACATGCATACCATTTTTTTTTTTGCACTTGGTCTGCATGGCCATGATCAACCTCACTAAAGTAGGATTTTCTTACCCTGCTGAACTCTGCTTTCTCCTTGCTCATCTAAGCATTCAATTTCATTTTAATACCATTCCACTTTGGTCCCGTGCAAGTACAACCAATCCATGCCAAATAATATATTGTATGCACCTATTGGAAATACATTCAAATGTGATTTTGTAGGCATGCCACTGAGTTAAAATGTACATGATCTCACTCAGTGATTAATCTTCCTTTTGGTTTTGGTTTCCAATTGAACCAACCATGGTTCTTCAAGCAATTCCTTGAACAAATTGCATTTCTCAAAAAGCTATGGACTGGTATAGTTGTAATTATAACCAAGATCAATTCAAATGGAAACAATTTTATCACATAGCTTACCTTCCATCTCAATGATGGATGCCTCGTGGTCTGCCTGGTAGTTATCTATGGTTGCATAAATTATGGGTAAATCTCGAGCTACATCACCCATTGTGGGAGCTTCTTGGGTAGTGTAAATATTTGGTCCAAAATTATGTTGGTATGATATAGACAGCCTATTTCCCTGTGGTTTACACCACATGTCCAGTACTTTAGTGGCTCTAGGCCTTCAAGCTTGAGTTGCCCTGATGTTGGTTGTTGCATATTTGTCTTAACAACAACATTAGCTTTTTGCTAAAATTGTTTTGTATGAGTTGCGTGCTTACCTTCCCTATTTTCTAAACTTTTCTTAGGTCAATTCTTCTTAATTAGGGTGCTTCTCATTGCCTTCCAGACACCTTTTATTTCATGCTTCATTTTTTTCTTTCTAATAGAAGTGTTTCAGCTTCTTGATAGCATCTTTTAGAGTTCGGGGTTCCAAAAAATCAGTTGTCCTTGAATGACATAGGAAATTTTTATGAAACCAGCTTTGAAAATAGAAGAAAATATAGATCAACGTCTTAGAAATCAACCACTTCAAAGGGGAAACCTCCTTTACATTACATAAATGAACAATTATTGGATGATACAAATGACAAAACCTCCTTTCTATATATAGGAGTCCATGGGGTCAAAATACAATCGTAGCTTGCTGAGGAGGTAAATCCCCTCTGGGGACAGAGGCGATCCCTACTAGCCCAAATCGGGTCTAGCAACAATCAAACACGCTACAGTGCAGGTTCCTAATCGTAAATAAACCGACTTGCGAGGAAGGCTTACCTGGAATCCAACGTTGTCGTTTGTAGAAGAGGTGGTGCTCCCGTTCCTTCGCCCTGGCAGATCACAATCCTCACGATCTCCGTGATCGAACACCTGCACATGCAAGAAACAACACAAACGCAAGCATAAAATCCAGTACATACAACTATATGTCAGTCGAAGAGGACATAACTCATGAACATGATCAAGAACAAGAGTGGAACCATAACCGATAGTCACTTATCATTAAAGAGTCAAAAGAAGAATACAACCATAGCTTCGACGCAACACTCTCCTTTAGCGGGTCGTCAGCACAACATGTCTCGATAAAGCCTGTCAAGGATGGGACAAGCCTCTCTCTCCGGATACTTGGCAATAGTCTCCTTGCTTGGATTTGGCCTTAAGGGAATCAAGAAGGCTCTTGCAGCATAAGGGTGTGAAAGCTCTTGGGAACTTGGAGATTAGCTTGCCATGGAAATGGGCAAGCTTTTATAGAAGGAGGAAGGGGAGTTGGGATCCCTATAATTATGGGATTGGCCCTATCATCAAGGAAGCTTCCATGAGAGGTGGTAAACCACTTCCTCTCTATGGAAATCCGTAGCCAAACCTCCCAACTCAAGATAGAAATCAATCCAGGAATTTGTTAGGATGAAACTTCCGCCTTTTATTTTTAAAAAACACCTCTTAATATGGTTGGCGCGGGTGCGGCTCTATGACAGAGCGCCAATTGGCGTGCCCTCTTTGGAGGATTTTCCCCCTTGGCGCGAGGGCTGAACTATGGAACCGCGCCAATGGAAAAAGAGCTATTTTTAGGGTTTTTTGCAGGGAGATGTCTTCAGGGAAATTAAAGCTCATCTTCAGAGGAATGCAATGAAAGTATTTTAAAGTCTTAACTCTGCCCACAGGTCATGGAATGAGCCCTCCAATGTGCGGGATGGGGATTGCAAGGACGGTGACAAATTGTTGTGTAACAAGAGCTTTAATCTAACAATAATAATGTAAGGGAACAACAATAATAATAGTGGTTTTTTATGGGGCTACACTAACAACAATAAGGGACTACACTAGTAATATAGGGATCTAACATGCCCCTCTCCCCTTCAAAAAAGTGTTGTCCTCAACGCTTGAGTAGCTATGGATGATTCTATATAAAATTCTCATCCTCCCATGTGGAACCTTCAATTGGTAAGTTCTTCCACTTGATGACATACATTGAAATTGATCGATTTCATAGATGTCGAGTTCTCCTTTCCATGACTGCTTCAGGTTCCAATATGATATGTCCTTCCTCATCAAATTCTGGCAATATTGTTTGAACTGGAAGTTTCTCACCTATAACCTTCTTTAAGCATGAAACATGGAAAAATGAGTGCACTCGAGACGAAGCAGGAAGCTCCACTTTGTATGTCATAGTACCAATATTTTGCAACACCTTGTAAGGACCATAGTACTTTGGCAATAATTTATTATCATTCTTAGCTTGCTTGAGGAACATTTGTTTGTATGGTTGTAGCCGTAAAAATACCCAGTCTCCTACATCAAAGCTTCTCTCACAACGATGTTGATCTGCATATTTTTTCATTCAATTTTGTGCCAAATTTAGGTTATCCTTTAAGAGTTGGAGAACTTGTTGTTGATGCTCGATGTGATCTTCCACTGCTTGAACCTTAGAATTTTCTCTTAAAGATGATGTGATGGACGGTGGATGATATCCATAAAGTGCCATAAATGGGGTCATTTTTGCTGCAGTATGGAAGGAAGTGTTATACCACCATTTAGCCAAAGGTAACCACTTGACCCATTGTGTTTGTTTATCAGATACAAAACAACGAAGATATCCTTCCAAAAATTTATTCGCTATCTCAGTTTGTCCATCGGATTGGGGATGATAAGATGAGTTATGGCCTAGTTGAGTACACAAACAATAAATAATTGCATCCAAAAATTTCCATTAAAAATGGGATCTCTATCGCTTACAATAATCTTTGGATTTCCATGTAGATTTTGAATTTTTTCCATAAATGCAGTAGTGATTGTACTTGCTTTAAATGGATGAGATAATGCACAAAAGTGTGCATACTTGGTAATTCTATCAACTATCACCATGATGAGACTCTTTCCTTAGAACTTAGGTAAACCTGTGATAAAATCCATTGAAACCTCCTCCCAACGTTGACTTGAAATGGATAAAGGTTGTATAAGACCCGGGGTCTTAATTGTCTCAACTTTATTTTGCTGGAAAACCAAACATTTCGCCATAAACTTTTGAATATCATATTTAACGGCATCCCAAAAAAAAAAAATTCTTCACCCTGTGGTAATTTTTTAAAAATCCTGAGTGTCCTCCTAAGGGAGAGGTGTGCAATTCCAAAAGAATATTTTGTTTTAGTTGGGAATTCTTACAAAGATATAAGTGATCTTTGTACCACAAGGAATCATTTTTCCAACTAAATGTATCATATGTACTAGGATCTTGCTACAACTTTTGAATGAGTTTACACACTTCTTTTTCATTCTTCCATTCATCCCTTGTTTCGGTTATCCAATCTGGTTGGATAATAGAAATGGCACAAAGCAATGCTTCCACCTCTTCATCCTTTCTAGAGAGTGCATCTGCAACAACATTTAGCTTCCCTTTTTTGTATATGATTTCAAATTCATAACCCAACATCTTTGTGACCCATTTTTGCTGCTCTTCTGAAGATAGTCTTTGTTCCAAAATGTATTTAAGACTATCATAATCAATTTTTACCTTGAAGTGTCTTCCCATTAGGTAAGGTCGCCATTTCTTTGGTGCATGTAGTATTGCCAACATTTCCTTCTCATAAATAGATTTATGTAAATACTTTCCTTTAATTGGACGACTTTCAAAAGAAATGGCTTTTCCTTCTTGCATTAAAACAGCACCAATTCCATTTCTTGATGCATCACATTCCACAATAAAGGTTTTTGTGAAGTCTGACGTAACAAAGATCGGTGCTAGGCACATTGCCTCTTTAAGATGTTCAAAGGCCTTAGTTGCTTCAGGAGTCCATGAAAATGCATATTTCTTCAATAATGTTGTTAGAGGTGTTTCTATTCTCCCATAATTCTTAACAAACTTGCGATAATACCCTGTTAACCCGAGAAATCCTCGCAACTTCTTTATGGTTGTGGGGACTTTCCATTCCTTAATTGCTTTAATTTTGTTAGGGTCTACCTTAACACCCTCTTGAGATACAATATGACCCAGATACTCCACCTCTTGTACTCCAAAGAAACATTTGGAGGTTTTTTCATATAATTGTTTCTCCTCCAATAATTTGAGCACCTTGTCAACATGTTGAACATGATCCTTCCAAGACCTAATGTAGATTAGTATATCATCAAAAAATACTAACACAAATTTTCTAAGGAAGGCTTTGAAAATGGAATTCATCAACCATTGAAATGTAGAAAGTGCATTGGTAAGGCCAAAAGGCAGGACCAAAAAATCATAATGACCCTCATAAGTTGAAAATGTTGTTTTCGGAATATCTTCAGTCTTCATTCTAATTTGAAGATATCCTGAACGAAGATCCAACTTGGTAAAATAAATTTCTCCATGTAATTCATCCAATAATTCATCAATCACACGAATGGGAAATTTATTTTTAATAGTGAACTTATTGAGCCCCCTATAATCCGAACACATGCGCCATGATCCATCCTTCTTATGCACCAATACTACTAGAACAAAGAAATAACTTTGACTAGGTTGAATTATACCAGCCTCTAACATTTCTGCAATCATACGTTCAATTTCGCTCTTTTGGACATAAGGATATCTGTAAGGCCTTATGTTTGGAGGAACACTTCCTGGAATCAAATGAACACCATGATCATGATCACGAATAGGTGGGAGTCCTTTGGGAGTTTCAAACACCTTGGAATGATTGTCTAAGATTTTTTGGAGATCTGGAGAAATAGATGATTTTGATGTTGGAACTTCTAGTGAACATAATTCTACAATCACACCTTGTTGTTCTTTCTTCAAAAGCTTTGTCATGACATTAGAGCTTATTATCTTTCCTGGCTTCCCTGCGATACCCCGTAATTCAACTTCCTTTCCTTCCGAAAAGAAAAATTCAATAAAAGTTCTTGAAAATTAAAAGCTATTGTCCCCAAAGATTTTAACCATTGTACTGCTAGTACAACATCAGCACCTCCCATTGGAATGGAAAGCATTGGACTATTCAATACATATTCCCCAATGGTTAGCTTGATATTATGGCATTTTCCAGAGCAATTTATAGTTCCTCCATTTTCAACCACCACTTGACACTCTGGTGCTGGGTATAGGAAACAATTCAATTCCTTGGCTACCTTATAATGAATAAAATTATGGGTACTACCTGAATCAATCAACAGTATTACCTTTTTCTTCTTGATATGTCCTTCTATCTTGAGAGTTTGAGTGGTAATTCCTGCCAATGCATTACAAGATATGTTCGGACTCGTTTATTCTTTCTCTAGGGTTGGTTCCTGGTGTATATCCTATTCTTTTGAATTTTCTTGTTCATTTTCTTCCTCCTCTTCACAATCTATGTAAAATAATTTATTTCAGCACACTTATGACCTTTAGTGTTTTTGTTATCACAACTGTAGCAAATTTCTTTTGATATTTTTTCTTCCAATTGCTGTGGTGTCAACCTTGTAGGTTGTGGAAGTCTAGGAGTAGCAACATCTCCATCTTTATAGATGTGAGTGGTAGGCTTCCTTGTCGCCATAATTTTACATTCAATTTTTCTTGCCAACCTGAATGCCTTCTCCAATGAATTAGGTTCCCAAAGGCAAACCTCATGTGTGATGTTATCCTTTAAAGTCCCTATGAAGACATCAATCTTGTGTTCCTCTGGAATATCAGCTACCCTTATATTCAATTTTTGGAAGTCCTGAATATGCTCCACCATTGAACCCTTTTGTTTGATATCTATCAATTGGCTAAGGAAGGTGTTGCTCTTTGTATCCTCATAATGTGCTATCATTTCCTCCGTAGAAATTGACCAAGTGACAATTTTTTTATGGGAGAAAATCCATCGATACCATACAAATGTATTTTGTTCTAAATATAAAGTTGCAATGCGTAACTTTTCTATGTTTTTCACATTATTGAGATCAAAATATTGCTCCATCTGTAGTATCCATGTTACAAGATCCTTGCCATCAAACTTCCTCATATCGATCTTTGGAATATGGTGGGTCTTCAATCCAAAATTAGAGTTTATGAAATCATGATTAACATTTATTTTGTTCTCATCATGAGTTTCCTCTACTATCTTTTCGCCATTAGGAATCATTTCTTGTATCAACTTTGTCAAACCTTCCATGTCTTCTTTTAGATCATTCTTCATGTCTTCCATTTTTTCTTCCATGTCTTCCATGCCATTCTTCAAACAATCCATCTAAGCTTCCATGCCTTTCTTCAAACCATCCATCTTATATTCCACACCTTTCTTCAAAACTTCCATTTCATTTTTTGTTTCTCTTTACGAGAGTGAAAGTTGTTGCACTTGCTCTTGTAATTTTGATATATCATGTTGCACTTCTTCCTCTTCATGAGTCATAGTAGAGCCTTCTGAGGGCTTAATGGGTGTTGAAATATTTTTAGGGAGAATTTTAGAACCTAATACTGATATATATTCTTCAATATGCCCTTGGAATTACATTTTTCAAATAAGACTTATGCAATTTGAAAAGAAAAAAAATACGCACATTTTTCTTGCTTTTGAGGAGCTAGATATTGAAACTGATGTATCTCCGTAATTTTGGATCCCAACGATTTAAGCTTCAGTCATGTAATAGCCCTCTGAGTCTTCTTTCCAATTCCACAGGTTTGACTTGATTTTGATTCTACAACGCAAAGTTATGCGCAATCTCCCACAATGGCCTAATTATGGACTAGTTCAGTGGAGAGAACTTGTACGGAATTCCACGTGTCATTTTTTTCCTCCTTAGGCTCTGAAATTGATACACATAAAACTACAATCCGTTTACTTTCAGCCACTTCTTACATAATTCCAATCCGATGCTCAGAGAGAGAGTTGTGACGATTTTCCCAAGGTCACCTCTTTGAGATGAAATTCAGGAGCCTGCAAAAACCCTAACTTCCACGAATCATATCTCCAAAAATATTTTGAACCAAGATCTGAAATTTTTACATGAACTTCCTTAGGATTTCTTCACAAATGGGTTTTTTTTTAGCATCTGAACCTTTGTAGAAAAAAAATTATAGCGAAAATGCCACGATGTCTTGTTTCAAACAGCGAAACCCTAGAATCCAAAGCTCTGATACCAAATGTTATGAAACCAGATCCCAAAATAGAATATAAGAGAGATCAACGCCTTATAAATCAGCTACTTAGAGGGGGAAACCTCCTTTACATTACATAAATGAACAATTATTGGATGATACAAATGACAAAACCTCATTTCTATATATAGGAGTCCATGGGGTCACAATATAATCCTAGTCGACCTAACAATAATAATGTAAGGGCACAACAATAATAATAATGGCTTTTTATGGGGTACAATAATAACGATATGGGGGCTAAAAGGGTACAACAATAACAATAAGGGGGGTACACTAACAACAATAAGGGACTACACTAGTAATATAGGGATCTAACAAAAACTCGCTAATAAATATTTGAATCTTGGCTTTCTCATACTTGATATATGACACATACCTCAATAGTTCCAAGAACTTGGTAACATATTTATCATCTGTTAATTTCCCCATCTTGAGTTCATAGAAATCTTTTGCCTTGCCATCATAGTAGCACTCATATAAGTATTTCTCTCTTAAGAGATTTTCAAATTCATCCCAATTCAATTCCTTCTCAGCAATTCCTCTAACATTATTCAAACATTCCCATCAGATGTCTACTTTTCCTTTCAAGTTGTAGCTAGAAATCCTAACTTTCATGTTTTAGAATAATCATGAATTTTGAAAATTTTCTTCATGCCAAGAATCCAAGCTTCTTCCTCTTATAATTTCTTCATTTCCACATCAAATGTGGGTGGATTGGCTTTCTTAAATTCCTCATGCATGTAATCATTTTCCTTCCTTTCCTAATGATGATTATGGTGATGACGAGAGTGATGGTGGTTCCTTCTGGTAGCAGAACTAGATGGCCTGCTCAGTGATGCACATAAGTGTTGGTTCCTCCCCTTGGGGTGCTTAATGGTGCATTTCTCGGCACAATATCCTCACTTTCAGGCCTATACCTCTTCCTATACCTACTACCATCTACCCCAATTGTATTCTCTTCTTACTACCAAGTGATCTTTCTATCCCTATGAGTAGCCCTCATCTCAGGTTTCCTTTGTCTCTGCAAATCTGAGAGACTTTGTGGGATGATTGCATTAATCTCAACTTGTCTCTCTTGATATCTTACCATCCTCTCATTATTTACCTTGAAACTTCTAAATTAAACCCTTAGGTTTCTCAAAGTATCTATCTAATATGTATAGTGATTCCCCCCACCTTGATCAATTAATCTTTCTTCTTCATTGGCCCTGACCTCATCACTTCCATGTTGTAATTGGTCGTAATTGTAATGCACCATTTCAGTCCTCATTTTGTATTTGTATTTTCCTTTTTCCACTTGTGATGTGTTATCAATCACACACAATGTTATATTTTTCATGTGGTAAATCAATAAAAACAATCATGACCATGAACTTTGCATTCATCAAGTTTCCATATTGGTTATCTCTGTTGTGACAAAATAGCCATGGTAGTATGCCAATCATATTTAGTATTTCATATGCATCAATCATATACAAGCAATTCCAATTGCTAGTGCCTGATAAATAAATAAAAATCAAATTTATGCCCATGATCTTGCTCTTATGGAGTTGTTGTGATGGATCATCTTCAACAAAACATCCACATTATCCCATGCTTCTTAACAAAGCGGTAAATCGGTAAATGTAACATTAAGGCCTGCTAAATTCACAAATTGTTACGCCTGCTAATTTAATCAAGTGTGTCAACTATTTAGTTTATTGTTGTTTTAAGTAGATCAAAGAGTCAATAAGCTAATTAGGCCTGCAATAAATTTATTTAAATCGACTTTTAACACTTGAATAATGTCTTTAGTTAATTTATAAAAATCATTACTTGGTCATGATAGAGCTCATCTAGTCCAATTGTTGAACCTGGATGCTATGATACCACCTACAAAAAACCATCCCACATGCCCCAGTGGGATGGTTGCTACCTAATAATCCAATTCCTCTTGTCATATGTCAAAAGAATGGGATAAAAATAAATTTTTATACATTTATCCTTATCAATTCTTCCCTTAGGGACTTTAATTCATTAACATAGGATTATGGCTTCTTTCCTTTTCATTTGAACATGATGAATCAAAACTATGTGGCTTCATTTTATTAATTTATAATTGGCCTCACCACACACACACACCATATATATATATATATACTTAACCATAGCTTACCATGGTTTATTATATTCTTTGTTTCCCATATGTAAAGGCCCCGCCTCTACATCCTAATGGTGAGCCCTGGTATTTCACCAAGAATGTTTCAACTCCCAGAGGCTACTCAACTTTACTTTATCAACCCAAGGTTCGTAAAAAGTTGGAGGTGACAATGTTATATACACATCAGATGCATTCTACTTGTGTCATCCTCTTCTGAGTCCTACGAAAGGGTGTTATTTCTAGGGTTTATGAATGAAGTTTGTCACACTTCTGAATTTAGACCTAGGGATACAAGTGATTAAAAGCCATTTCTATATTAGCAATCAAAGAATTATTCTACATCAAGAAAGTACATCTAGCTACTCTATAATGGAAGGAATCTACAAATTAATCTATGGAGAGAAATGGAAGCAAACTAGGCATCTTTCATGAAGTAAATTTATGAATTGAATTTGCAAAAATAAGACTAACCTAATCACACATTGTTGGGCGAAATGGCTAAACACACACTGTCTACTTCATGTTTTAACTGTCATGATTTTACTCATGCATCTAATAATGACATAATTATGCTTGTAAATGCATTGTTTTTCAGCAAGGAGGAGAAAGCGCTAAGGTGGTATAGGAAGGTCTTGAAATCATAGGTGCAGGGTTGAAGGTGTCTGGATGGTTTTGGCAGGTCTGGATGAGGTGGATGATGGTTTTTGGGCTTAAGGAGAGGCCCATTGGTGCTGTTGTAGGTGCTACTACAGGTTTCCTGTAGTGCTACTACAAGTTTCCTGTAGTGCTACAAGAAAGTCCTAAATTTCTACAAGAAATAGTCCGAGGGAAATCTGAGGCCAAAAATGGTGGAGAAAAAAGTAGGGGAGGTGGAATGAAGATGTGTTTGTGTGAATGGAAGGTGGCCAAGCTCAGAACCCCTTGAGAAGCTCGTCTTGCACTTCTAGGAATTCTCACGCTCTGACGGTGAAAAAGCTTAAAAATAGGGTTGATGGCGATTTGATGGAAAGAAAGTTGATGATGGGTGAGAAATGAAGCTAAGGGTGTTGGCCCAAGTCCTCCTTTGTTGTGCTACTTGAACCTGCAAGAAAACGACATGTTCATGCAACTGACATTGGCAAATTTATGATGAAGGAAATGGAAAATATGAGTTGAATTTGGAAAGAAACTACTTTAGCATTCAAACAAAAATATAACTTAGTGTTCTAGACATGTTCATGACACTACAACAACCTAAATATTCTTTCCAAGAAATCATAAACTAAAGAGAAAATTTGGCCTGTGGGGAAGGTTTGCCCTCCTCAAGCTCCAATGAAAGAGATGAGAGAGGGAGGCTTGACACACAGTTTTTTGAGTTTATAAACTATTCTACCAACATTTATGCAAGCTTAACTACAGCAAAGACAAATGGAAGAAAACTAAAAACAATGAATTGGAATGTAAGAAAACTAGCTAAAACTCATAAAGCAAACTAGCTACAATGACATAAAAAATGAGCATGAATACACAAGAGAGACTAAGGCCAATGGATTGGGCCCTAACTCACAAGTATAGACCTCTGAAACTATATCATTGAAGGACAATATGAATACTCATCTTATTGCAAAAAATAGTCTCATTACATAATCATAAAAGTCTCAAAACCTATTACAAGAGATAATAGTCTATTAGCTTCCTTCAAAGTTATAATCCTAATGAGCTCTTGCTTAGTTCTATTTAACCTAGAGGGTAGCTACCAACATCTCCCTAAAAAGTAGGTGATGTGGCCTCTTTGACTGTGTTAGCGCAAGGAGTCACTCCTTGACTGCATAAGGAGTAATCCTTACACATCATAGTTCATTTCAAATTTTAAAGGGGTTGTTTGAGTGGTGGGATGGCTTTCTCAAATATTTTGAAATGATTTTTTATATTCTTTAATACTTTCATGCATTTGGAAAGTTGTGGCAAGTATAAATTGTGTGGTTAAATTGGTAGTATAGAGAGAAGAGTGTAAAAATGGAGAAGATACATAGTTGGTACCTATTCTAGGAAATATTCCTATCCTAAATAAGTCGCACAACTATGATGATGGCTCTTTACACAAACTCTGGTTATGCAAGGCAAACAACATTCAGAAAATAGATTACATGTATAAAGTATTCCACAAATCATTTATGAAATCTTCACTGACATGTTCTATAACACACATATAATTTGCAGAAAACTGAAAGCAGATAATTTATTGTTAAATCCTTTAACAATTTCTCACTCACACCTTACTAGTTTCTGCAATTCATATTTTATAATAAATTAACAAAGAAAAGAGACACACCACATATTAGATGTTCCTTGAGTCACAAAATCCTCCAACATGAAGTAAAAAAGGCTTTTTATTATATTCAATATTCAGGTAGACCAACATCCAACCAGGAAATGGTATATATAACAAGAGAGGCACCAACTCTCTTCTAAAAAGAAGGAAACATTACTCCTAACATTACATAGGTGTCAAAATACATTACAATCATCTCCCATCGAAATCTAACAGAAAGGACAAATGTAGAAGAAAGAAGAGAAGAAATATGGTCTGAAATGTTGATTGTGCTGTCATGCTGCCCCTTTTTCTCTTAATTTATCTCCTTGTGGCTTTGGTCTTAAATAGCCTGGTACCTTCATTTAATGAGACCTCCAACAGCCTCATAACCACTTTCCATCATCACTTGTTATATCCATTTGGTTATAGGTTCTTATCCATCCTTAACTGGCTCGGAAAAAATTTGTTGACAGGTGTCAAAATTCAATTAAAACATATGCTACCAGAAATTCCAGTAACTGCGCAAAAACTAGAATGCTACTGGAATTTCCAGTAGCATTGTTTCTTTTTCAAAAACATAGATAAAATGCTGAAAATCATGTGTAGACTTATATTCCTTGACATCTAAGCTGTTATTCAAAATTTTCACTGATAAGAAAAAAGGTACTTGTATCAAAAAACCTTTTTACCTTCCTTTTATGTGGGCTACAGCTTCAGCTAGCTTATCCAAGTTTGTTTTACTGTCAGCAGCTGATCTGGATCTGGTTTTTCTTGAGGTCACTTCCTTGACAGTGGCTTTCTCCTCCTTAGAACCCTTTTGTATATTTTTTCTCTTAGAGGGTTCTGAGTGCTGCTCTGAAGGGGTTTTGTTCTTATTTTTCTTCATGGATTTCTCTGTCTTTGACCCTTCAAGTTTACCTTCAATATCAATGACCTCTGTCATTAGGCTTGGATTGTGTAGAGCCTTGGACTTAAACCTAAACTTATTTATGTCTCTCATATGCCTCTTTCTGGTACCAGCAACAGGTTTTGCTTCTTCTTTCTTCTTCTTATTGTTGATGTCATATCTAGCATCTTTGAGGAGTTCTTCATCTGATTGTGTAGGTTGATACTCTTTCTGCGTCTTCTATTGAATATGTGCTTCTAGAATTTCTAGTAGCACCTGCGCTTTTGATTTATCTGCAGTTGTAGATCTTCCTCTTCAGGCTCTGGTGTAGACATAAGGGAAAGGAGGAGGGGCACTATTTTCCTAGATTTGTGTTTACTTGTTGAGGAACTATCTCATTTTTCCAACTTTCTCTCAGCCTTAGCTATAGAAACCTTTTCTTTCTTACCATTGGCATTCTTATAGATATTTTTTTTTTGGCCTTTCTCTTTGTTCTTCTTTTTGCAGGTTGAGGGTGTGGTTGTGAAACTAGAGGTGTAGGTGCAGGTTGGCCTGCCCTGTAGAAAAAAAAGTGATCCCAGCTCTGATCTCTTCTCCTTAACTCTTCTTCAACTAGAACCTTGATTAGAGCTTGATGATACAAGCTATACTCAGAAACAGTAGTGTGAGTATGAACCCTTGCAGACATCTTTGTCAGTCTTTTCAACAAGGAATATGGCAGATTTAATGTCTTCACACCTGCAACATGAAAAAGAAACCTCATCTGATAAAGGAACACAATTTTATACCTCCTTTCACATGTGAGGTATATCTTGATAAGATTAATAGCTTCTGCCCAGTCATTCTTAAGATAGCTACTTGGAATGACCTTGGCCCAATTTGGATATCTGTGTGTATCCTTGAGGAAAATATTGAGGTATCCTGTTGTGATAACCTTCCCTTTAAACCACCTTTCTCCTTCATGTGGAAGGTTAAAGGCTTCAGCAATGGAGTCTTCAGAAACCTACAAGGTAAGGCCATAAACTGTAGCTTCTTGTCCATTAAAAGAGTTAGAAAACTCTTGAGATGCTCCGAAGTGAGAGCTCCCTAACCTGGTCCATAGAGAATACCAACCTACCTGGAAAAAAAAACTTCTTACCCTCAAATTGGAATCCACTAGATCTGCACCCTGTGGCTTAATTCGATTTATTTTTCCACCTGTTTTAGTCATCTTCAGAAAATAAATGACTCTCTCTCTTGCAACTGATAGGTGGCAGAGTTGGAGGAGTTTTATCTTACAAGTGTTACTTGTACTCTCCTTTGAAATCTTGTCTGAAATTCAAACTCCTCCTCAAACTATGACTCTGATCAATTCGAACTCAAACAACTAAAATCTCAAATCACAGTGTTCCTGATTTTTCGATGGTTTTGAAACAAAACTATGGTTCATCACCCCATGCAAGTCGACCTTCATTATGGAAAATATCCCTCACCATGATGTGCACCATGTGATAGCCATCATTACCTTCAGTTGGTTGTGTTTTTTCGTATGGAGAACTCGAGTTGGCTTGAGACAAGCGGATCTGTGACTAACAGTGACCTCTGTTGTCTTGTTGTTAATTGGCCGAAATTTCCAGCAGCACTGTTGTGCAACGAACCAAACGGTTGATCCAGATTTATGCAGGAACGCAACAGAATACACACATAACCACAAATAAAAATATGCAGTGGAAATAACACTTCATTTCATTAATATCAAAGAACTGAAATTTGCTTATAGACAGAATGGAAATAAACTAGCTAGGGCGTCGGTAGGTTATCTCTGAGAAGAGATGTGGTAGCTACAATCCTCTGAACTATGTTACAATGAGGCTCGAGGGCCTATTTATTATTTAGAAACAATGTAAAATCCTAAACATCCAAAACCCTAACCCTAGGAGATGAAGCGCCAAAACTATAAGCCCCGTTTAGGTAAATTGGTGTTTCAACTTCTCGGGGACGTAAATTTGGCATACGATCTCCGTTTGACGCGCACCATACCTCGTTAGAAAGATCTATCCAAGGACTACAACTTTTTATGTTAGCAAAATTAGCCCATGGATCAATGTTGCTCTCATTTTTCCCAAAATACGTCGTTTAGGGCCTCAAAATGGCTCAGGAAGTTCAAGACCCGAAAAAACTGCTAAAAAGAGTCAATTGTGCCAAAACTGAAAAACTGAAAGAGACAATGGTGGGGCCCAAAGTGGAATATGCGGGTGGCCACCAATATCCACCTAGATCATTCCTCCCCCCTTATGAAGTAATGGTCCCCATTGCATTGAGTTCCTTCATGAGATGAGGAAACCTCTACTAAACTTGGTCCCTGGTGAACCACTTGCCTTGGTGCAGAAGTTGGCCAGCTTTGACAGCCCGATAGAGTTGGATCTTCTGTTGACGATTGTTCTTGATTTGCATGTCCATGATACAATTTGTGGTGGCCTATTCCATGCATTCTGGGTTTAACTCTATTGGTGTGAGTTGTTCTGCAATGTCAGAGGTGTCTAGTAGAGGTGGGAAGTAGTGACGAAGGCAATCCACATTGAATACTGGGTGCAAACCAAGGAATGGTGGGATATTGAGCTCGAAGGAATTATTCCCTACAACCTTGTTGATGGTGTACGACCCATATCAGAGTGCGAAAATCTTGCGGTGGGGTCCAGTGAGGTGCTCCTTCTGCAAATGTAGCCACACTTTGTCGCCCACTTGGAAGTTGTGTGGCAGCCGATGTTGATCATGTCGTTGCTTGTACTTAGCATTGGCTTTGTAAAATATGTCATGAACCTGTTGACGGATGTGTTGAATACGCTTGATGAATTTTTTCGCTTTGTCAGCTTCAAACTGGACATGAGCCGAATCGGCCTGAGTAGTCGCAAATGGCATAGATACGTCAATGAGACATAGTGGTTGGAATCCCAAGCCCACCTGAAAGGGGTTGTGGCCAGTTGAGTTGTGGAGAGCCCGGTTATAACTGTGTTGTACATAGGGGAGGCTCTCATCCCATGTGCGTGGATGCTTTGAATTGTACATGCGCAGAATGTATGAAATCATCCTATTGATGACCTCTGTCTGGCCATCAGTTTGGGGATGGAAAATTGTGGACTTGGTGAGCCTTGTGTCCAGCATTGACCAGAGGCTGGACCAAAATGTGCTAAGGAACCTGTTGTCCCGATTTGAGATGATAGACTATGGGATCCCAAAGTGTACCCACACTCATTTAAATAAGAGTTTAGTAGTGGCTTTTTCTATGATATTCTTCTTGTAGGCCACCATAATGGCCATCTTCGAGAATCTGTTGATGACCACGTAAACACAGTCGTTTCCATGCTTAGTAGAAGGAAGGCCCGACATGTAATCCATGGAGATGGATTCCCAAGGTCGACTAGGGGTAGGTAGCGAAGTATAGAGGCCTTTCTTCTTGATGGTCGGTTTGGAAATGATGCAAGTAGTGCAGGATCGGATGTACATCCCGACATCTTATCGAAGGTTCGGCCAATAGAAATACTTCTGCAATACTGCCACTATTTTCTCGACCCCGAAATGCCCAGTGACTCGACTGTAGTGTGCTTCCCATATCATCTTGGCACGCTTGCTTGAAGGAACACAAAGGTGTCCCATGTGACATAACAATGCATCTTAGAGGTGAAAATTTGGAACTTGCGTACCCCCCAAGAGTGCCTTGTATGTGTGGTCGAATTCTGAATCGCTCTTGTAGAGAAGCGGCCCAATCAAAAGACTCGTGCCCACAAGAGTTGAGAATGGTGGTTAGTGCCCCGATCGATGGTCGGCTAAGTCAGTCTGCAACATTATTGGTGCTACCCTTCTTGTACTTGATGTCCAAATGAAATTGTTGCAGATATGTGGACCAATTATGATGGCGATCATTCTGCAACTTCCCTTGCGTCTGTATGAACTGCAGGGGTCGGTGGTCTGTGTGGATGATTGTTTCCTTACCCAAAATGTAATGCTTCCATTGTCGACAAGCATGCACAATGGTGAACATTTCTTTATCATAAGTGGGATACTTGTGGACTGTGTCAAACAATGTCTCATTGTGATATGCCACTGGATGCCCCTGTTGAGTAAGAATTACCCCAATAGCATAGTCAGAGGCATTTGTCTCGATCTCAAATGTGAGAACTGGGGCAGAACAGAGGCGATGTTTCAATTCTGCGAACGCCTTTTGTTGAGATTCTGACCAAAAGAACTTTTCTTTCACTCCTCCCTTGGTGACTTGACTCAAGGGCCAAATGATATGAGAGAATCCCAACACGAACCTACGATAGAAATTAGCAAGACCCATAAAGTTGCGAAGCTCTGTTAGAGTGGTTGGGGCTAGCCAATCCCGAATGACTTGGATCTTGGTTGGATCCACATGCACTCCCCTTTCATCAATAATGTATCCCAGATATTGAACCTGGTCATGCCAAAAGTGCACTTCTACAAATTGGCACACAACTTGTGTTGCGTGCAGTGTTTGGAGGACTTGTCAGATGTGGTGGAGGTGCTCTTCCCAATTCTGGCTAAATATCATAATGTCATCCAAGTACACCACTACAAATGAGTTGGTGAATGGTTGCAATATGTCGTCCATCAACCTCATGAAGGTTGCGGGATCATTTGTCAACTCGAAATGCATGACCAGCCATTCAAAAAGGCCCTCCTTGGCTTTGAAGGCAGTATTCCATACATTTGAGGGCTCGATTGGTACCTGGTGATACCCAGATTTCAAGTCGATCTTGCTAAAATATTATTCCCCTTGGAGTTGGTCCAGAAGTTCATCAATCCGTGGGATCAGGCACAAATTACGGACAGTGATCTTGTTCAGCGCCCGATAGTCAATACAGAGTCTCCAAGTCCCATCCTTCTTCTGTACCAACACGATTGGGCTCCTACAGGGCGATGAACTCGGTCGGATGTGACCTTTCTGCAGTAGCTTCTGAATCTACCTCTTGATTTCATCGTTCTCTATAAAAGAGCGTTGTTAGATCGGTCCATTGGGTAGTGACGCACCTAGGGTCAGATCAATGGTGTGCTTGACCTGGCAGTGCAGAGGTACCCCTATGGGTGAGGTGAAGATGTCCCCGTACTCCTCCACAACCTTGTCCATTTTTTGTTGTCGTGCAGAGGAGCCTTATCTAGAGGTTGTGGCCATAGTCTTATTCTCGCCCTAGGGGCGTATCATCAGGAAAAAAAAATTCCTGGTTTTGGAAATGAGCTTACTATATTGTTTTGTAGTAACCAACGAGATATCGATAGGCGGTGGTACCTCTGGCATCCTGTACAGCTTATTTCCCAAAGTAACAATAACAACGCGAGGTCGGGACTCATACACAGCATGTCGCTTCCACAAGTATGGTTGGCCTAATAATACATCACAAACATCAAGAGGATAAATGTCACATAATACCTCATCCGTGAAGGGCTTGATGCTGTAGGGAAGGCGATATTGTTGGCTAACACGGAGATCTCGTCCTTGGTGAAGCCACCCGATGGTGTATGGTTGTGGGTGTGTTGTGGTCGGCAAGCCCAACCGCTTCATGGCATCTATTGAAATGAGGTTCTTTTGGCTCCCATTGTCAACAATTAACTGTAGTGGGGAACCCTTTACCCGCATCTGGGAGTGGAAGAGACATTCCTCCTCCTCTGGATCTTTCGGTTCCTCCTTCTGGATCTTCACAGTGGCAACAGTGGTGTTGGGCTCCGCATCAATAATCAGTTTCCCTTTTTCATTCCCCTTGTCAGGTTTTGATTCAGATTCGGAGCATGCATCTGATTCAAAAGCCCTCATCTCAGCCACCAGCAACTGTTTGTCCCGACACTCACTTGTGTTGTGAGTGGATCTCTTATGGAACTCACACCACTTTCTTGTGTGCTTCTTTGGCTTCACGGTGTTATTTTTTTCTTATGGCTTTGGCAAGCTATCTTGGGCCGCCATGCCTTGGCTTTGTCCTTTGTTCTGTGGTTTGGGGGCACCTTTCCCTTACTTTTGATTCGCAGATCCAAAGTCTCGCTTCTTCTGTTTGAAGTTCTACTCAATCTTGGCAGCATACCAGTATGTCGTACCAAGCGAGGAGATGTTGAGGAACTCCATTTCCTCCTGAATTTATCTGTGCAGACAACTATGATACTTTAGCACCAAATATTTCTCTGAATCTTTGATACCTAACTTATGCGCAGGGTATGGAACAAATTCGTCAGCTCATGCACATCTTGATCCCTTTTTTGTCTCAACGTGGTCCATTATATGTACTTGTCCTCATAGCTCCCCACGGGATAGTATTGTTCCTTGATGGCGTCTCGGAAAGAATTCCAAGTGTGTGCGGCTGAGAACAGAGAGGGTTCTGTCTCATCCTTTTTCTCACAGTAGGTTTCCCACCAGTCCTTGACATGGGGGGTAGTTTTGAGTGAAAAAATAATATTCTCCCAGTCGAAAAATTCATGAACTAAGAAATATCCTTCTAATATATTCAACAATCTATCTACGACATCTGCATCTATTTGACCCTCAAATATGGGAATGTCAAATTTTACTTGTACCTTAAAGGGAGTCGCGCCTCTAGAGTGGTTATTAAATGTAGATGCGTCGTCGGTGGGCAGTCGTTGAAGGATATGGGAAAAGTTATCCATCATCGCATTCCTTTGTTTTTCGAGGGCCTCCTCGAGAAATATTTTGATAGGATCTCCTGATCCCTCATATTTCTTTTCGTCCCCCATGGGAGATCGTCGGGGTTTGCAAGGTTGATCTTGCAAAGGTTCAACCAGATCGAGCCCTAACTCCTTATACCTCGACCTCGTTGGGGACATGCAAAGAAGGATCGAGAAAAAGCAAACTGCTTTGATACCACTGATCCAGATTTATGTAGGAACGCAAAAAAATACACACATAACCATAAAAACAAAGATGGAGCGGAAATAACACTTCATTTCATTAATATCAAAGAACTGAAATTTGCTTACAGACAAAATGGAAATAAACAAGCTAGGGCAGTGGTATCTTATCTTTGAGAAGAGATGTGGCAGCTACAGGCCTCTGAACTATGTTACAATGAGGCTTGAGGGACTATTTATTATTTAGAAACAATGGAAAACCCTAACCCTAGGAGATGAAGTGTTGAAACTATGGGCCCCGTTTGGGTAAATTGGTGTTTCAACTTCCCAGGGACATAACTTTGGCATATGATCTATGTTTGACGTACACCATACCTCGTTAGAAATATCTATCCGAGGGCTACAACTTTTGATGTGATCAACATCAATCTAAGGACCCATGTTGCTCCCAGTTTTCCCAAAAAAAATTCGTTTAGGGCCTCAAAACGACTTCAGAAGTTCAAGACCTGAAAAACTGGTAAAATAGTAAGTTGTGCCGAAATTGAAAAACTGAAAGAGACAATGGTGGGGCCCCAAGTGGAATAGGCGAGTGGCCACAATTATCCACCTGGATCAACAGTTATGGTGTTAAGCGTGATGACCACGATCTCCTTCGTTCAGAAAAACACGTACTTTGACATACGTCTAACTGACTTGGGGTTGACAGGTGGACGCGATTAACGGTTAAGTGCATTATTGCAGGTTGACACATAGGAATTAACATATACCATGACTTGACTTCAACTAGACTGACTGCATACGACACCTATCATGAGATATGAAAACATTTTGAAAAATATTTGAGACGTATTTAAACTACAACACGTGGCTTGGTAAAAGTGGTTGCGCTTTTTCTTTTTCTTTTTATAAAAACAGAGTATGCTTCCGAAATTTCTTGCAACATCGAAATAAAAAATAAAAAGACAGAAACTGGAAAATAACAGACTATCTGAAAAGACTGAAACTGGCGCTTCCGGAATTTCCGGTAGCGACCAAATTTTTTAAAAATTTTCAAAATATAAACCTAAAAACAAAAACTTTTAAAATAAACACATGGCTTAGCAAAGAATTGTGCTAACAAACTGCAAGAGAAGTGGAGCTTTGGTGCACTTGATCTCCCATTTGCTTGGCTGCCTTTGATTTTGAGTTGTTGGAGGGAATCTTGAGGATCCCTTAGCTGCCTTTGGGAGTTAAGGAGGTGGGAAATACCCCTAGAATCTCTCCTTGTTGTTTACTCTAAGCTTTAATTGCAAAATCTTCATCAAAAGTGCAATATCTTTGTCATTATCCTGCATTTAACTCATGTTAGGCATTCGAAGTATGACAAGCCTTAATCACCATCTACACTAGCAAAATAAGTACATAATATCATTTACATGTGAGAAATAGAGACTTAATAAGGCTAAAAATATGACAATTAACCCCTCCAATTATACCTAATGATGGAGCTCATCATCACCCCCTAACCAAATGGTTGCTCATCCTCTGAGCAACTTATTCCTCCTTCTGCATTTCTTTCAAAGCTTTAATGGACCCTCTAACTTCCCAAGGAAGAAGTGTGGGAGTCCCTTCAAGAGGGTAAAAGCCATCATTCTTTTCTGCTTCCTCCCATTCTCGGTTATACTCATCTTGGTTTTTTATATCACTCAGTCCCAGCAACAAGGGTGGACTAATTTTCAAACCAAGCCATTGAATATTCCTGACCCGCATGGCCCTCTTGTATAGTGGTGCTCTTTCTAGGGCACCTCTCAATCTCTCTGGTGTGTGTTATTTTGTGTTCTAAGATGATGAGGGAGGCTATTCCATCTCCTTTGACTAGCCATTATGCATTCATCTCCAAACAACCTAGAAAACTCATCAAAATGAGCCATGGATTATGCTTCTGTGCTAAGGTACTTTTTTGCAAGTGCATCATCCTTTTCTATCTTGAGATGGTTGTTGATGACTCCCCTAGGGCTTAATAGTTTTTCCCTAATGTGTAGAGGATCTATTTTTTCTCTCCTCATGACCTTCCTTACTTCTTATGCTCTGGCTTCGTCATTAACCATACAAGAGGCTAATGCCATTAACTTCATGTCTCCCATTCTAGGATTAGGGTCCCAAATGTTCAAGTTTGTCAACACAAAATTGTGCATGTAGAATTTTTCAATTTTTTCCTTGTCTGTCATACTTGACTGGTTTCAAAATTCAATGTATTTTCTACAGCTCTGAAAGGGTAAGGATCCATGAGAGGCTAGTGTCTTGATTTGAAATAGGAGCACTATTCTTTGAGGTAGACTGCATAGGAATCTAATGGGTGTCTATGTTGGATGGCCTCCATGCACAAATATGCCATGGTGGCCATTTGTTTGTATTTTTTATGAAGTTGATCCTTTAATATTGCATTCTCTGCTTGGGCCTTCTGAAGCTGCTCTTTCAACATGGATTCTCTGAGCCTAACATTAGACAAATCCCTTCCAAACTCAGTCAATTTTTCCTCCGTGACCCCTATGTCATGCACACCTTTGGTTGTAGCAATCTTCATCCAATGATGAGTGTGTGCCCTCTCCTCTTCCAACTGATAGAATAAAGGTATTGTAAACTTCTGAGGAATCAATCTGCCCCCTTCAATAAATGAATAGTAGGAGTTGATATTTGGCCAAGGGATAGGGTGTAACACTACTGATACATCTTTGAGGATAGGTTTTAGTGAGGTAAGCACCTCCTTGTCATCTTTTAATTCCCCCCCCCCCCCCCCCCTTTACATATTGCCCTTCATCTTGTGCTTTTTCCTAAACTTCTTGGGCCTCTTGCCCATCCATGGTTGTCTTTTCTCCCTCATCAAAGGTTTCTTTCTCTGATTCTGGGCCTGCTGGATTTTCCTGTATCAAAGACAAAGTTTCTTGTAGCAAACTCTATTTTTCCTGTGGAAAACCATATCTTCCTTGTTTTTCCCTTTTTTCTGTTTTTTAAGGGTCTGTGGGCATTGTTAGATGTGTATGGGATGTCAACCTTGTTGGATGTCTTCTTACGTAGGTCACAGGGGTCCTCACAGGTGAGGTGGCCTCTTGAACCTTTCCTTATTCTATCCTTATTTCATCATCTTTCTTGGGTGACTCCTCAATGGAAATAGGGCTTTTAGTTGGAGTCTGTGGTTTCCATTTCCTCACCCCTTGGCTCGTCCTAGTCTTGAAATACATGGGTGTTTGTCTCTTCCTCTTTTCTTTCACTGGTGTGCTCAAAGTGGCTAGGGTAGTAGCCACTTCCTGCTCTTTTATGTCTAGTGATATGTTGGTGTGCTAAGGGGAGGTATCATTGCCTCGCATAGGGTCCAATATTTTCCTCTCCTTTGTCTTTTCTTCCTTCTTCCCCTCAATCTCTTCCTTCTATGATTCTAATATCTCTGTGTTTTATGTTTCAACCTCCATCTCTTCTTTTTCTTCCTCATCTTCAGCCTCCTCTTCTTCTTCTTCTACCTCCCTCTCATCATGCCTAGAGGCAGAGGTTTGTCCTATTTGGGTGGCTATGAAGGCTTCCCTATCCATGTCTATGAACGAGGACCAAGACATAGGGAGGTTTAATCTGCTCAGAGCATCACTCACTATTAGTTTTATAATGTCATTATGAGCCAAATGTTGGTGTTTCATTTCCCTCACCTTTTTGCTCATGTCTATTATTGAGTTCAAGAGGAAATGAGGGATGCTAAATCTTTGTTCTAGAGGGAGTTCTCCTTGAAATCTAAGCTCATTCAACAAGTTGAAATGGTATCCATTGACTACACTAAGTCTGCCTTCACAGGAAATAAATTTCATGATATGGAAGGCTACTTCATACCAGGGGTATGGAAGGTTTTCTCTCCTCACTCCATTCTTGTCCTCAATGTATTCTTCTCCTGGCAGAAAGAAGCTTTTCTTGGCTGCTTGGCATCCTTTCTTTAATCCACTTAAATCTTAAGGGAAAAGTGGTGATTCTGCTGATTATTTAAGTTGAAAGTGTGATGGCTAGGCCCCTAACCACATTGGTGGCTCTCTCCTCTAAGTGTGATTGTAGAGCCACTGCAAAATCTTGAGCTATCTCCTCATCAAAACCCTTCAGAAGCTCGAAGAAACCTAGCCATTGGTGGTTCTTGAAAATCTCCATTACTTGAGGATGTTTTCTTACTCTTTCAATATCAGTGGGCTCCCTTCTTTTAAATCCCCCTCCAATTTTTATGGTTGTGATAAGAAGGTGGTGAGATGGTTTTTGTTTTAGATTTTCTTGTGAAGAGGTATTGGAGATTATGGTCTCAAACAAATTCAAATTTTCACCATTTAATTCCCAAATTATAACTGACTGTGTGTAAATTTCATGGAGAAATTGTAATTTTGGAGGGTGCCAACCACTTACCTCTGTCCTCTGGTGTTTTTTCTTTGGAGATGGTGGCCTTAGGAAGTACTTTCACCCAAATGTGACTCTGTTTTTCCCTCTTTATCCTTGCTGATCTTCATGTTTATTTTCATGTAGCACTTCACTATTTCTATGGTGCATGCAAGCTCAGACTCGATGCTCCTCTCTCTAATGGCTCCTCTGACTTATTTTGTTCCCACTTCTCTCTAAATGCTCAGTTAAGTGGGTATAATGAGGCAGAACTTACCTTTATGGTCTTTTTAACCAAATTCGAAGCAGGTTGTTGACTTATACTTAGCATGAGTTTTCCTCTTTGGGACCATTGGTCCCACTCCAATTAATCATTTCCCCAGCCTTGGAATCAACTCCTCGTACTTGTTCACTCCCCCTTGATTTATTTTACTTACCCAGGTGGCATGTACTCTTTACTTTACATTCAGTTTAACTTTACAAATGTGGCCAAGTTAACTGGCCACCTTTTTTCCTTTTAAGTCTCTAAACCTCGACATTAATCTATTTTGATCATTATGAGTGCATAGCGAGAGGTGAAGGGCCATACCTGAGCCTACCTGGTGGTGGTGTGTTGCAGACATGATCTAGTGCAAGGAGTTGGAGTTTGGGGTTACATACATGATCTTCCTCTTGCTATATTTTTATTTTTTTTCTTTATTTTCGGAGTGAGCAGCTTGTTTTCTGAGTGAGTTGCTTAACCTTTTATTTGTATTTTCTTCTTGCGGGTGCTGCATGGATGTCCTCAGGTGCCTTGGATGGGTTCACTCTCTTGGAGTATGTTGGTGGTCCTCTGAAGCCATCTTCTTCAACTAATCTTCAGCTTTTGTCCCTGGTGTGCCATACACAAAATTGCTACAGGAAACTTTCCAACTTCTTGTAGCAACCTTATTTCCTCTTCTTGGGGCTCCAGATTGCTTAGGGATGAAGTGAAATGGTTTATGGAGGTTAAGGACGGAGTGATGGAATGAGTGGGGTGATGGAGAAGTAAGGTTGGAGGTTCATTCCAATGTATAGATGATTTAGCTGCTAGTGGCGCAACATAGGGTTTAGGGAGTGAATCTTTGCGCAGGCAGTGAAATGAGGGTTAGGAGTGGTAGTTATAGGAAAAAAATAAATTATCATGCTCTTTTTGAAGTGTATAAACATTTGAGAGAGCTTCTTCCCTCATAAATAATTTTCCCGTAGCATTTACAGGGTTTCATGTAGTGCTACAGGAATCTTCTGCAAAACAAAAAAATGAGTGCATAGGTATCATCTTTCTCTTTTTCCTTTTGTTTCTTTCCTCTCTTTTTTTCTCTCTTTTTTTTTTGAAGGCAAGTGGGCTTCGTCCACAAAGGTTTTCTTCTTCCCCAATAGGTTCTTCTTCCTCAATAGTTTTTCTTCTTCTTCCCCAATACGCTCTTCAAAAATTTCAAAAGGCTCACATATGGTGTGTTCAACCTCACAGTCATTGAAGAAGAGTGAAGGGTGACTATGTGGGGATATGGTGGTTTTTGGTAAAAAAAATCATTGAGTATCCATACTCCTATGAGGCATGAAAATCATATTTTTTGTATCTTTCAATATTTTTGAAACAACATGTAAAAGTAAAGCAGAAAAGAATGCTAAAACAAAATCAAAGCATCTACTAGACACCTCCCCGGCAACGGCACCAAAAAGTGGCGAGCCATTGTATTGCACCAAGAATGTTGCAACTCCCAGAGGCTACTCTACTTTACTTTATCAACCTTGTGTTCATACAAACTTGGAGGTGACAGTGCTATATACACATCAAATGCATTCTACTCATGTCATCCTCTTCTGAGTCCTACGAAAGGGTGTTATTTCTAGGGTTTCTGAATGAAGTCTGTTATCACAAAATTATACTTGATTGGCTACTGATCAGGCAACTCTATGTAACTGTTTTAAACCAGCTTTTGACTGAAGCTTAGCCTCTTCGGTCTGAGAGGGCTCTCTCAAGGGTTTTTATGATATTTGATAATGATAGTACTAGATGGCTAACTCTTATTTGAAAAATAACTTATTTTTTATGTATGTAGGTTGAAAAGAATGCAGACTTGCTACCATTGGGCTTATGGAGTCAACAATCAATATTTTCAGTGGCAAGGTTTCTTGACATGGAAGCTGAGGTAGATAGGGGTCTTTAACAAAGGCAATTCACTGATAAAACAAAGGAAAACACAGTCATTTCATTACTAAAGGAAGTCAGAGCATAGGGTTATGAATTATGAGTAATAGAAATGAAATCTACTACAAGTGGTAAAACATAAGATGTAGATCAATAAAACATTAAAAACCCCATGAGAATCTCAGGTTTGTCAAGAATAAAGTCCCTCTGTATTACTGATATAAGTCAAAATACACGAAGCAGCAGTTTGGTGCAAAAAATCTCTAACCCCTCACTACTTCGATGCTTTGCCTTTTAATAGAAAATCTTACAAGAAGGATGATCTGCGTGATGCTAGATTCATCGAATTCTCCTATGACACATCACATAACTGCAAAACATGACTTCTAAAAAGAAAATGACAGCTACACCTTAAAAAATACATTTCCTAATAGGACTCAAACTCCTATTTATTACATCACTCTATCTTATCTTTGAAACAGTTAAATGATGGTTACAACATAAGTGTCACATGCTCAAAAAATCCCTAACATAGTTCATCACCACTTTACATATTAAAATCTCTCCTAGACATGTGGAACAAAACCCTATTTTTCAGGAATGTCTAATCCTTATCTTCAACAAGATCTTTGGCTGATGACCTGTCTCCGCATCACTTCCTTCAAGTCATGAATGTTTGATGTTAAGGTCCCTTGACATGTTGGAGGAGTCCAGCTGTCCAAAACTGCCATTAAGCTGCTCCAAAACCTTCAAAAACATCTCGCTACGAAAACAAGACAGTTTCGTAGAAAGCTTTAGTAGCGTCTAAAAAGTAGGTTCTGCGCCCAAAAACTCTGCTCTTTTGTTGTTCCATGGTCATGACACATCACCACCATCATTCTCCCTCCTTGAAAACTACGAAAAATGAATTTAGAGGGAAAAAGGCTGCTACAGGTTTTTTCGTAGCGTTTTCCTAGCTTTAAGCCTAGGAAATGCTACAAAACTATGAAAAAGTGCAGAATTTCCAGATTTCAAAACTGTCTCAAAAAGTGACCTCCAGTTGTAAAAAATTGATCTTCAACATGCCATGAACCTTCTAAAACACATTCAATCTCAGCTTAAGGCCCCTATGGTGTTTCTTCTTCATTAATGATCAGTTGATCTATAGGCTCCTCAACCATAATCATCTTCAAACCTTTCTTCTTTAGCTCTTCATGAATCAGTTCTAGTTGTTCTTGAAGGTCTTTGACTTGGTCCTTCAGTGTCCTATTCTTAGACTACAAATGCAGGTTCATTTTTCTGATATGTTTCACCTCTCCTCTCAATGGATGAGTCCATTTGATCAATTGTTGTGTGTTGTCCAAGGTCTTTGACACACTTATGACCTGCTCTTCCCAAATTTCTTTCATTTTCTCAAACTGTACCTTCTGAACCTTGTGCTTCCTTACCTCTTTCTTCAAGACTGATATTTCATCATTTTCCAGCTTCAATTGCTCCTTAAGGACTTCAGTATTTGTTTTTAAAAATGATTTTCTCTTTACCTTTCCTTTGTTTAATGACTAATTCTTCTTTTGCAGGTGAGGATAGGTCTATGATGCTTGGTGATGGTTGAACAGTTTTAGTGACCTTCTGAGCTTCTTTACTGATTTCCAAGACCTTTCTGGCATGTCTTGTCATTGGTTTCCTAGCTTGAAACATGAATCTTGCATCTTCACCTGCAAACTCTAACTTCTTAGTTGTTTTGGATTTCTTGAGCTTCCTTCCTCTCTCATCTATGTCTTCAGCTTCGACTATGGGAGTTTCTTTAATATCAATAGCAGGAAAAATGTCCTCTAAGCTACCCTTAGCCACTGTTTGGCTTCTTGTAACCCTCTTGCTGCCATGTTTGCTCACTGTTGGCTTTTGTTTTGCAGATGTAACTTTGGGTGTGTCAACCTTCTGCAAAGGCTCTGTCTCCATGAACTGGCTCAACTTGCTCTGCCACTGAAGGTGATGGGATATCTCTAGATTTGGGAGTTCTTTTAGGAGTGATAGAATCTACTTAAAAACCACTGATGAACAAGAAATATTACCAGTCTCTACCTAATCTCTTTAACTCCTCTAATACCAGCAACTTGATCAAACCATGATGAAAAAGAGAGGTTTCATTTCCTTCGGATTTAACTTGAACTTTGTCTCACATTTTAAATAAGATGATGTATAAGTAAAAAGGTAAATCAAGAGACCTCTTACCCATAAAATGCAACAGAAGCCTAAGGTGGTAGGAATAAACCATGTGGTACCTCCCTTCATAGGTGAAGTACTTCTGAATAATTAGCAGCATATTTGATAAGTTATCTTTCATGTAGCTCCTTGGGATGGCATTTGTGAGATCAATTTCACTATGCTCTGGCTTGATAAATTATTTATAGTCCTACATGGTGAACTTGATACCTTTGAAACATTGCTCTCCTCTACGGATTTATGTTGTTGTTGCAATAGTCTCTGGTGTTACTGTAATGTTTAACATTCTCACCTTTGAAGCTGTCCCATTGAAACTGATAGCAAACTCCTTAGAAACCTTCACATGGAACCCTTGCAATTTTTGGCAGAACTGTAAACGCTCTGTTCTTCTAAAAACTTCTAATGCAGTTAGGTCTTAATTTAACAAATTCATGTCTGATGGCTCTTATCTGAGATAGTGGACACCTTTGTTGGTCTTCCTCTTTGCAGCCATAGTGATTTTATACCTTCTCTGCCTCACTTGATTAGTGACACCTGCAACTTTTGAAAATTCCAGCAACCAGCTTGGCTTGATGAAACAACTATCCAGAACTCACAAGCATGCAAACATGAAGTGGAGAATGAAAAAAGACTCAATTGGGTAATGTTTTAAAGTTTCGATGACAGCTCATGACTTAATCATGACTCATGCAAGCTAAAAAAAGTAATAACGACCTCAGCCATGACCTTCGTACCTTGGAAATGACCCTTAACTGATTCGAATGACATCGAACCTAACAGTTCTAATCATGGACTGACACCTTGCACCAGATTTGACAAGACAAACAAAAATACCCTTTTTCATAGCGTGGTTAGTTCATTTCCTAGCAGTTTCGTAGTGAAAACTACCTTTTAACAGTCTAATACACTACGAAAACAGGAAAAACTGGCTAAAGTGACCTTTTTGAATTCAAAATCCTGGGAAATGAAATATGTCAGCAAATGATGATTGATGGGACATAATATGACTTGAATGGGGCTGGGTTTGGACCTTAGGATAGGTTAATATGAAAAAATTTAATTTTTTCCTTTACCAACTTGTGACAAATGAACCTTATGACCATACCTAATAATGTTTCACTTTTTCTGAGTGGTAACAAAGTTTGTCATACTTTCGAATTTAGACCTAGGGCTACCAGTGATTCAAATTCATTTCTCTATCAGAAATCAAAGAACTATTCTACGGTAACAAAGTACATCTAGCTACTCTGCAATGGAAGGAATCTATAAATTAAGTTGTGGAAAGAAATGGAAGCAAACTAGGCATCTTTCATGAAGTAAATTGTTGAATTGAAATTGCAAAAAGAAGACTAACCTAATCACACATTGCTAGGCCAAATGGCTAAACACACTCTGTCTACTTCATGTTTTAATTATCATGCATCTAATCATGACCTAATTATGCTTGTAAATGCATTATTTTGCAGCAAGGAGGAGAAAGCTCTAAGGTGGTTTACGAAGGTATTAAACTCATGGGTGCAGGGTTGAAGGTGTCTAGATGGTTTTGGCAGGTATGGATGAGGTGGACGATGGTTTCTAGGCTTAAGGAGAGATTGACTGGTGCTGCAACAAATTTCTTGTAGTGCTACAAAAGTCCTGAATTGCTACAGGAAATAGTATGAGGGCAATCCAAGGCCAAAAATGTTGGAGAAAAGCGTAGGGGAGGTGGAATGAAGGTGTATTTGGGTGAATGGAAGGTGGGAAACCACTTTTCCAAGCTCAAAACCTCTTTAGAAGCATGTCTTGCACTTTTAGGGTTGCTCACGGGGTGAAGGTGCAAAAGCTTAAAAACAGGGTTGAAGGTGATTTGATGGAAATAAGGCTGATGATGAGTGAGAAATGAAGCTAAGGGTGTTGGTGAAGTCCTCCTTTGCTATGCTACTTGAACTTTCAAGAAAACTACATGTTCATGCAACCTACTTTGGCAAATTTATGATGAAGTAAATGGAAAAGATGAGTTGAATTTCGAAATCAAACCTTCTTTAGAATTCAAACAAAAATCTAACTCAGTATTCTAGACATGTTCATGAAACTACAACAACCTAACTATTCATTCCAAGAAATCATAAACTAAAGAGAAAATCTGACCCGTGGGGAAGGTCTGCCCTCCTCAAGCTCCAATGAAAAATATGAGAGAGGGAGGCTTGACATACAGTTTTCTAAGTTTATAAACTATTCTACCAAAATTTATGCAAAATACAACAAAGACAAATCGAAGCAAACTAAAAACAGTGAATTTGAATGTAAGAAAACTAGTTAAAACTCATAAAGCAAACTAGCTACAAGGACATAAAAAAATTATCATTGGCCAATGGATTGGGCCCTAACCCACAAGCCTAGCCCTTCGAAACTAAATTAGTGAAGGACAATCTGAATACTCATCTTATTGCATAAAATAGTCTCATTACATAATCATAAAAGTCTCAAAAACCTATTATAAGAGCTAAGAGTCTATTAGCTTCCTTCAAATCTTGAATCCTAATGAGCTCTTACTCGGCCCTATTTAACCTAGAGGGTAGCTACCAACATCTCCCTAAAAAGTAGGTGATGTGTTCTCCTTTACAGCAAGAGAAGTGGAGATTTGGTGCACTTGATCTCCCACTTTCTTGGTTGCCTTTGATTTCAAGTTGTTGGAGGGAATCACTAGGATCCCTTGGCTGCCTTTGGGAGTTAAGGAGGTGGGAAATCCCCCTAGAATCTCTCCTTGATGTCTACTCTGAGATTTAATTTCAAAATATTCATCAAAAGTGCAATATCTTCGTGATTATCCTGCATTTAACTCATGTTAGGCATTTGAAGTATGACAAGCATTAATCACCATCTACACTAGCAACATAAGATCATAATAAAAATTAAATGTGGGAAAGAGAGAATTAATAAGGCTAAAAAGATGATAATTAACCCCTCCAATTATACCTAATGATGGATCTCATCGCCTAGCGCCAATAACTATCTGCCACTCCACTTTATTTGGTGGTCCCTACCAATGCCACATAAAATATTTGCAAGTTTCAAGTGGATCCCCGCTCATTCAAACAACAAATTCATCACACATAATTCTCCCTGGGTAATGTGTGGGGGGGTCACCCCTAAGAATGGGAGGTAAGAGAAAATCACTGATCACCATATCGATGGCCCACATGCATTATGACACCCTCCCTCACCCTTTTTGAATCCACCACAGGGGGTTTCGGAGAAGGCAGTATTGAGTTTTATAAACCCGCTTACGGTTTTCATTAATGGGCATGTGACGTCAAGAGGGGCCCATGTCTCTGTCCTCCACATCATCCCACTGCGCCTTATCCCAGTTCTTTCATCTACTGCCACCATTTATACCTATGACATGGTGCCTTTGGGATGATTCATCCCTATGCATTCATCATGGTGCTCTTATTTGTTTCTCTCCCTTATGCCTTCAGGATGGGGCCCCTGGGACATGTCATCACAATCCCTACCATCACGGCAACTCTTCTTGGTTGCTCCTGCTTAAATTCTAGAAAAGGGATTTCTAAGTATATGTGTAGTGTTTGGCCACACCTCCCCATGCACATCCTTCCAGTTGGCCTATGGGGCCACAGAGTCACGATACCCCATGTCAAGTCATCCCAGCACAATGTTATCCCGCCTTTCTGAGCTAGCTCCCTGACAATACTTTGCGCAAAAGTTTTCCGTCATGATGAACTATCATGTGGGATCCATCTCTACCAATGGGAACACTCCCTACCTTTGAGATGTTATCCCAGTTGGCCCAACATCTAGTCATCATTTTCATTCCTTAGGGTTACAAAAACAAACTTCCAAGATATGGCCTCAAGGATGTGTTTTCATGTGGTCTCCATCCCAACTAATGGGAACACTACCCACCTTTGATCTGTGAGCCATTCCTTTGTGTTTCAAATCAAAGCTTTTGGGGTTCAGCCTCCAGGCCACGTGGTTAGTGGGTCATACCACTTCACAACCCTTTCATCTTATTGGTCCACATCATGGCAATTCTACAACCTCTCGATGTTGGTCACCTCGTCTCTTTCTCATGCGCTCTTGAGAATACTTTGGGGTTGGATCGATGGGTTGACTGGCTAGGTGGGTTTGACCCAACCAATAAAATGAATTTCGGGCTCATGTGTCTAACATCATGGCCCATCTTACGTCACCTTACCCGCTTATTGCACTGTTGATCAAAATTTTCTAGGATGCTGCCTCCAGGCCATGTCACCCTCCTTTCAACCAATTGTAGTAGGCATAATATCAGTAGTCAATCCATGGATAAAATGGCTAGGTCTTCCCTCAAACTAATCGCATCAGTTTATTCGATCAAGTTATTAATATTAAGTTCCCCACCTAATTTCACCACGGTGCTGCCCTGTACAAATTTCACCATTCAGCATGGATTTAGTTATGGTTTGGTTGCAATGGATATACATATGTCGGGATCTGTTCTAGCATTCTTCCATGGCCACTATGGCTTATTAAGCACTCGTTGGTGTTATCCCTCCTGAGCTTACGCTATAATTTCTCTTCCCGATCCCACGAGATTCATGAGGCACCATGAAGGCAACACAAAGATTGGTATTCATCGAAGGGATGCCGAAATCCTTCATAGGGATCAAATATATGCATGCATCATATGGGAAGGTGATTAATGGTGAAGTTCTCGGCCTTCAAGCATTCCCCACTTAGGGACAGGTAATTCTGTGTATTACAACATTAGTGGTCATTTGGCTGATCCCAGCCAAGGACTTACAGTGAACTCCTGAAGGGACTTCACCCATCCTTCCACGTGCTAGGGAGCATAGTGTTGTTCACTATAGCCTTACAAGCATGACTACCCTTATTAAGATTCTCAAGGGAATTTGTCTATGAGTTGTTACGTGCATCCATCCCTCCTAGACAGCATGCTAGCACTTCAAAAATCCATGGTTAATATCAGCCATTCAAGCAGCCACATTTCCTCACCACCGAAGTGTGGCACATATGACTTTGTCCAGCAGGAGCAGATTTAGCACCAATGCTGCTAGGGCGAGAATGCATGTTGCTAAAAATGCAAGGCTAAAGAAGCCTCTGACATAGAATCATGGTTATTAACTTTAAAGGAGGAAGTATTCCTCATCATTAACACAATGGCTCATAAACTGTAATATGGGCTTGTACCCAACATATACACACATACCTTGTCAAAATAGGATGTCTCCAATGTAACCCTTATACTTTAATAACATAGTTTCCCCATTGTTTATTGTTAAGGTTTGGATCATGCTCTTATATACAATTCACTGCCTTAACATTGCATAGTGTGTTAATCATTCATGTGGATGACGGGAACACAGTCTATATCCATTACATTAGAATGCACCATTTCCATCCAGAAATGAAAACACATATTCATTACATTTATAAGCACTATTTCAATCTAGAAATGTAAAAACATGTTCAACACATTTATATGCACCATTTCAATCCAGAATGCAACATAGATTTGTTATCATTTAAACAAACACAAGAGTACTTATCTTGTAATTTTTAGGGTGAATGAGTCTGGGAGAATGACTCTCCACCCAATCATAGACAATTTCATCCAAGATCACCTGCAGCTATCACCCCCAACCTAGATTCCAGAGACTAAGGGGCTTTCTCAATGGATTAGAACACCAACTGAATCCAAAGGACCTATTTCCTCCACCCATCAGCCACTCAACAGTAAAACAATGCACAAGGAATCCACAGGACAATTACCTCCACCCTCCATCTAGGCAATGGCAGTCAATCAGAACACATGGAATCTAGAGACTTCTTCTCCACCCAAGCACAAATAGGGAACCTAGAGGCTAGTTTCCTCCTCCCAAGAATGTCAAGGGAATCTAGAGAAGTAAGTCTCCACCCAAGAGTATCAAGGGAATCCAGAGAAATAAGTATTCAAGCCAACATAATGGTTCCACCCACTTTGGGGAATCCACTGTAAGATCAAAGAAAGAAAGGATTCAAATGCCCTCCATCCAAGAATCCAAGGAACAATCCTCCACCACAACCATCAAGGGAATACATAGAAATCCCATCTCCACCCTTTGGCTATACAAGTAATATAGAGGCCATTTTTCCTCACCAAGGAGAGACCTTCTTCATGCCAATCTCTCCAATGAAATAGAGGTCGTTGTCTTCTCTTCTCTTCTGCAAAACTCCTTGTTTTTCCTCTTTCTCTATGTTGTTTTTTATTTGAATGAAGATCCTCCATGAATGGAGATCGAAATCTCTCTTGCTTTGTGGCTACTTGAATGGAGTTTGAATGCCTAAGTGAGGTCAAACTCTCTCTTTTTATTTTCTTGTTTGCATAGTCTTCCAGCTCCATTAATTCTTATCATTTTTCCTTGTAATTTTTCTTCAAGCAACATGGGCCTAAATACTTCTCTTGCAACCCAATTTAATTTATGTAACAATATTATTAAAATCACACCAGCCAGCCTTTAATGGCTATTGTAACAGTTCCGATTTCCTGTAGCAAGGAAACCTTATACATCCCAAGCAAGCAACCTCCTTAGCTCTGGAATATGTGTCCCTTTGACTCAACCCATTTTTAATATAGTTTGAAAAGATATTTACATTACATTTTCATAAGGAAACTCGAGTTGGGGCTATCACACTCAACAATTTTGGCTTCCTCCTTTCAACAATAGAATAGAAAAAATATTTTGATCCTTGCATTGGTTTCTATTCATGTGTCTGCCATCATTGCCATTGTTACGCGTTTATCTTCTCTAAAGAAAATGTAAACAAAAAAATCATCCACACTATTTAGGATTACATAGGTATAGAATTTGATGGAATTTGGAAAATAACCCTAACAACCATTTATAAAAGCAAAAGATCTGATTGGAACCATTCAACCAGCTCAAAACCACTTCAAGCAAATTTAGAAAATTTGAACAAATCTGATAGCCAACAACAGATATTTAGTGTTGATCAATATGATGCAAGTTTCATCAAACACTGATCTGATTAGATCTGCAAGTATGTGCCATTCAAGCCACATATAGAGTTGAGCCTTGATGAAACTCCATCAAGATCACTCGAAATGATTGATACATAATCTGTTCTCTGCAATTTTAACCCTAAACACAGTTGCAAACTTCCTTGATATGGTTCTCCTTGCAAATGGTTTGACTCTAGAGGTAAGATTAATACTTCAGATATTTTTTTAACACGAGACTGAAAAATCTAGGTTCTAAGAGAATTCAATAAAAAATAACTTAGTGGCTATTTAGACAAGAAATAGATCTAAAAACCAATTCCAATTAGCCAAATTGTGGTTACCTCAACAGGAAGATTTTAAATGCCTAAAATTTAAATCTCATGCAGGAGTGGCACTATCTCTTCCATTCGAACTCCTTCACGGCTCCTTAAGGCATCACACTATTATATTTTATACTTGAGAACTCTTACACCCTAATACTCTAAAACTTCCATGTTGATAGATTATGCACCAAGAATTGATCTTGTGCTCTCTCTCCCAAAGATTTTACACCTGCGACGATCTACTTCAATAATGAATTCAATAGTGATTACGTGAGTGAGAAGTGTCATAATATCTCCTTCACATAACCTCGGTAGTCATGGATCTAACATGACTCTAATAATAATATTATCCTATCATAACTCAGTGGCCATGTCTCTAATAAACTTCATCATCGTTCTAATATCATGTTAAGAATTAACATGGGTGAGACAAAACAAGTGAATCCGCAGAAAATGCATAAGCCCTTGTGATGTATTGTATTGATCTCAAAATCTGAATTTATAATACATCAATGACCATTCTAGATCTTCTAGATGTAGATCTAGATCACACTCACGACTCATCAATGGATCATCACAACACCTCATAAGGATAATAATTACAAGTCGTGACAGTTGTCTTCTCAGACTTTCTAATTGTCTAGGGACTCACAATCTAACACGATGTATATCTGGTAAATAAACCTTGGAATCAAAGAGGAAAATATTTAAAGAAAGTATTCTATTTTGCAGTTTCAATGAATTTATCTCAAACTTTTGAGTGAAGGCGACATCAATTAAGACTTTATGGTTAGGATTCCATGAAGAATTTTGTTCCATGGAAGTTTGACACAGAACATCATTTTAAATTTTATTTCCATAAATGCAATAGGATATAGAGCTCTCTATAATAAGCTACGTAGTGATGATATGGTTTCTTTCACCATGCAATGTCACAAATATATTAAATAAGCATATAGTTAAAAGAGTTGAGTGCATTCAAGGATAGTGGAGATATTTAAAGGATTCAAGTTTTGATATTTTCCATAAAATAAGGATACAAACCATTCTCTCATGATTTAAGTAGTTTCCCATTATTAAAAATAATTTTACTAGTATAATTTTATATGATTAAAAATTTGCATTTCTCTTTTTCCTTCCTATCACTCAAGAATGGATATCCACTCATTCTCTTTCTTGAGTGTCATTTTTCCATGTGTTCCCTTTTTGTATCTTATTGGGCTTCCAAGTTTCAAAGACCATCCACTATGTTTTCTCTAAACCGTTGACTCAATTTTCTCTTAGTGGTCTTCCTTCCTCAAAAATTTGAAGTTGATAATTATCATATGGTGATAGTAAAATCAATTAAAAATTATACTCATATTTAGTGATATTTAAACCAATTAAAACTATAATCATGCCCTAAAACTGCTTCTATTTGGCTAATATCTCGTCTTCTTCGGATGTAAGGAAATAGATTAACCACCGAAGACCCAGAGGCATCTGGTAGGAGTGAAATTTTGCCCCATTACGAACCACTAGTGGGTCTTTCCAAGTGGCGTGGTTTTCCTTGAATAATCGTGATGAGTCAACCTGTATTTCCAGATAACATCTAGTGATGGTTGTCCCCACTACTAGTTTGACAACTGAGTTGTGATAGGGTTTCCCACTATGTAAAAAAATTAAAACTATACTCATATTCCAGATTATCAACATTATAATAGATATTATCTACACTTGTGACTTGAGTTAGTTAGCATGTGGTTTTACTATTATTAACAAGTCTAACAAAAATCAAAAAATTTTATATCACTCATTTAAATTAAGTAGTTATAAATGTGGTTTGTATTTTATATTTAATTATTTGGTAATTGTTGCTTTTGATATTTTATTAAAAAAAATTAATATTTGGTAGTCAATTACTATTTCTTTCGTTTCAATATATTTATTTAGATGATAGTATCAACCTTAGGTTATATTAGTGAGCCTACCTATTGAAATGTGCATATTAGATATATGATATTACATTAATTTATATTTAGAAAAATATAAATAACCTTCAAAATAAATAAATATATATATATATATAATTGTTAATGTCATGTATACATAAGCTCCAATATAGGTTAATGGATAGTTACTACTTCTTGACTTCCAAGTTTTATTTAATATGTGTCAATCTAGATCAAATTAAAGTTTTCATACTCATTAACCTTCATCTTGCATTTATTTTTTCTTAGATTACATCATTAAATATCCACAATATATGAGTATCATTCACTGCTTGAATTGTTTTCATTGTGCAAGTTGCTTGCATTCCTCATTTCTTCATCACTTGTAGGAGATATGTACTTGGGTTATTTTCAATGCCTTCTTAAGCAGTTTTATTTTGTTTTACCCCTTAATGTTTCATCTAAGATCAACTGTAAGAAACATATTTATATTTATAGTATAATATACACAATTGCATAAATAAAAAAACTCCATGAGTAGTAAGTGATACATAAACAATTTGGGTTTTTTCAAAGCCATTCATCGTGCCTCAACACATCTTATATTTATTCCCTGCCAATTTTATACGCAATGATAAAACATAGATATAATTTAAGGTTTATTTTGTTTTGTTCATTACAAAATAAGGGAAGTAAAACATAATTACTTATTCTTTTGATTTGGTGCATCAATGGAGCGAGAGGATGTTGTAGACTATGAGCCAAAACTAGAAAAGGGGGATTGAGTCTCCTCGGAGCCCTATTTTGTCAGGGAGTGGGCTTCGGGAAGTGCCTCGATATAAATGGGACAATATGCCTTAGTAGGGGTTTTTCAGAATCTGACAGATGAGGAAAGGAGCAATGGTATTTCAGCTCTAGTCCCTCTGCAACAGGTATTGGCAGAAGTGGTGAGATTCAGTGAGGTTTCAAGGTTGGTAGAGAGTCTAGGTGGAAACCCTCAAGCTCAGAGTGCAACCCATCAATCATATGTGGTCTTTGTAGGATGGGTTTGGGCGACTAGAAAGGGGGAGTAAGAAGGGTGGCGCAACAAAAAGAAACAGTTGAGGAGTGTGCAGGAGGTAAACAAGACCCTCAAGCTGAAGGGTCAGAAAAAGGGGGTAAAAGGAAGAGATTGAAGTGCATTAATGAAACCCCTTCCCCTTCATTTTTATTTCTAGGGAAATATTTGGGGGTCGAGGAAGCTTAGAAGATCGCAGAGCTTACTTTGGTTGGGAGGTCAAGGGGTTTCTTCCTTTTCAAGGCCAGGGTCTTTACTTGGGTGTAGAAGTATCTTCGACAGGTTGTGGCCAAATATTCGAAGGTTGGAATGTTGGCCAACGAGTAGATTCATTTATCCTTCGAGGCGGTGGAGGACGCAAGTAAATTTGCTCATAGAGCCGAGCATATTGCAAAGGAACCAGTGATATTTCTTCATTGGACACCTTTGCTCAATGCAACGAAGGAGAAATAAGAGGTGGCTCCTTTATGGGTTAGGCTTCCAGGGCTATCCTCAAACTTGTGGAACGACCAATAACTTCAAAGGATCGGCAATCTATTGGGAAGTTATCTAGATCATGACATGTCTTTTGAAGTCACTAGGGAGTTCAAGAGGGCTATAATTCTGGTCAATATGGATATTAGGAAGGGTCTACCAGTGGAAATGAATATCAATATGGAGGAGAGGGACGTGGAACTTCATAAGATAGATTATGAATGGGTGTTGTTCTACTATCAAATGTGTCATGATCACGGCCACCTGGTCAAGGAATGTAAGCTGAATTTCAGACATAATGAGGGTTACATCTTGAAGCAGTAAGCAGTGGAGTTGGAGTTGGACATGGATAACCCAAAGCATATGAGTGAAAAGGGAGGGTAGGAGGCAAGGCCATCATAGTAATATTCTATTACTAATATTGGGAGCGAGGTGGCAGGTTGAGAGTCTCGAGAGTTGAGGAGCGATCTAGGACTTCAATCGATGGAAACACCCCCCCCGCAAGGTAAAGTCCTAGATAAACTTGTCTCTCCTCCATTTGAAGTAGTAGAATACATAACTCGTGTCCCTTCTTCATCTCTTCCCATTCCCTCTAGCATGCATTATCTGAATTTTTTTGAGAATAAATTAAAGTCTCAGTTGTTAATTAGTTAGTCAAAGGTTTTGGGGGTAGGGGTGTAGGATGGATGGGATGCTACATATTCAGCCCAAGTGGCGCCTATAAGTTTATTTGGACAAAACGATTTAATGGCCCCGCTGCTTAATTTAGACTTTTCGTTGTCAAAGAGCTAGGAGGTAGCGTCTCTGGCCTACACCCTTCATTCAAGGAAAATTTGGTACCTCCGTATGGTCTGGGGTGGGGTAGGAAATTTGAAGCGATCATCCTTGGAAGGGAGGGGAAGAGGGCATAAATATTCTTGGTCAGATAAAAATAGAAATCCAGAGTGGAGCTGATGGGGGGAAGATAAAAACAAATTAAATATAATATTCGAGCATTACAAGCCCCATCAATGGTGACATGATGAAATTAATCTCATTCAATTGCAGGGGGTAGCGTGCCCTCACAAAAAATGTGCTCTCGAGAGGCTAGTAGAAGTAGAGAAACCGGAGGTGATTTTTCTTCAAGAAACTCTTGGCTCTAAGGAAGTTGTTATAAGGGCTTTGGAGGCTTTTCTCCCGGGATGCAAGTTCTCAGAGTCTGATGTTGTTGGAAGAGCGAGAGGCATGGTAATAGGATGGCTGACCACGTCAATTTGGGTGAAAAGTAGTTGGCGCTTTGCTTCAAGGTTTGGGATAGAGGTGGTATGTGAGGGCCTACGTCAGACTTTCACTCTCTTCAATGTGTATGGGCCAAGTGGGAATAGGAAAGAGTTTTGGGACTCCCTATTGAATAAATATTTTGTGTGATCTACGTGACTAATTTTGCGAGGGACCTTAATTTTTCGCTAGGTGCAGCAGAGTCTTGGGGATAAAGAGCCATCCCAGATCAACTGTGTTATGAAACCAGCTCCCAAAATAGAAGAAAAGAGAGATCGACGCCTTATAAATCAACCACTTCAAGGGGGAAACCTCCTTTACATTACATAAATGAACAATTATTGGATGATACAAATGACAAAACCTCATTTCTATATATAGGAGTCCATGGGGTCACAATATAATCCTAGTCAACCTAACGATAATAATGTAAGGGCACAACAATAACAATAGTGGGATTTTATGGGGCACAATAATAATAATATGGTGACTACAGGGGTACAACAATAATAATAAGGGAGCTACACTAACAACGATAAGGGACTACACTAGTAATATAGGGACCTAACAAAATGACATATTTCTTCATCAATAGATTAGAATATAACATGTTGGTGGACATGGACCTAATAAAACTCAAACCTACGTGGAGGAGTAGGATATTTGGGGATGACTGGATAGCCAAGAGGTTCGATCGCTTCTTAGTTGAAGAGGGACTCATAGATGAAAATTCGATGCTCAGGCAGTGGATATATGATGGTGGGTTGTCATATCACTGCCCCATACTCCTAGAAGTGATTGGTGGAACCAACAATTCACCAGGGCCATTTAATTTTAATTCCTCTTGGCTTAGAGAGGATTCTTTCATTGATTTGGTAAGGAAAGCCTTGATCCCTATTGACCGAAGAGTTCAACGGTCAGCTACCCAAAAATTTGAGGAGAACTTGAAAATATTAAAAAAAGAAACCAAGTTTTGGGCCTTGGCTCAGAAGGAAACAAGCATTGAGGAGTTAAATCAGATTGAGTTTTCGCTTAGGGAATGGGCAGACAGGCTTGAGGAAGGTTTTGGGTCTGTAGAAGATAAATAAAGGGTCTTGGGAATGGAGAAAAGGAAGAAATAAATTTTGTAATTACAAGAGAAGGAATGGAGGTTAAAAAGCAAGGAAATTTGGCTATCAAGTGGTGATGAAAACACCAATTTTTTCCAAGGTTTCACGAGAGGAAGGAAACTGACCAACATTATTTGTAGCAAGAAGAATGAGGGGGTAAGTAGCCCACATAGCAATGTTATTTTTGAGTTTTGTTGACAAAGAAGGGAATATAGGTTTGATGGCCTCGGTCATTGAAGATGAGATGAAAGGTGTAATGTTTGAATTTTAGAGGGATAAGAGTTTGGGTCCAAATGGGTGGGGGGTGGAATTTTTCTTAGGGATATATGAGGTTCTAGGAGATGATATCTTAAAGGTAGTCAAAGAATCTCATAGATAAGGTTCGATGTTACCTAATTTCAAAGCGACCTTCCTAGCATTAATTCCCAAGAAGGATTCCCTGGAATCCTTTGAAGATTTCAAATCGATTTCTTTGTGTAATGCTCTATAAAAAATTATAGTAAATACAATTGCTATTAGGTTAAACCCTATCCTTTCAACCTCAATCAAGGAGAAGATTTTTTGTTTTCTGGAGGATAGACAAATCCATAAGGCAGTGGGGGCATCCTAGGAAGGTTTGCACAGTCTTAAGATAAAGGATCAGAAGGGTGCTATAATGAAAGTTGATATATCAAAGGTGTTTGATAGGGTTATCTAGATTTATCTAAGGTTGTTGCTGACTTATTTTGGTTTTGGAGTGGAGTTTGTTATGTGGGTAATGAGTTGTATTAAGTCTGTCACATTTGCAATCCTCATTAACGGGACTCTGTCCCATTTCTTTCACACACAGAGAGGGGTGTGTCAAGGATGCCCACTCCCTTCTTTGCTCTTCTTACTAGTAAAATAAGCTCTCATCCGCGAGCTGAAGGAGTTAGCATCTCTCAAAAAACTTCTCCAGTTATTTGGAAAGGAAATAGGGATGATAATTAATCCTATAAAACCATTTTTTGTGGTTAATATATAGGAGGAAGGGAGTGCAGGAGGCTTGCACGATTGTTCCCTTATGAAATAAAGGACTTGGATATAGGTCTAAAATACCTGAGATTTCAATTGAAGCTCGATTACTTTTTTTTCAAGGAAAAAATCGTAATTTTAGTAATGAAAACAAAATTACATGTTGCATGTGTTGGTAATTGTCAATCAAGACAAGCTATAAACTGCATATAAGAACCTATAATACATGGGTGGGGGGGCGGGGGAGGGGGAAGTTAATATTTTCTCCCCTTTTTATTTTCAACCTTTCGCCAAGCACCTTGTGTTGGCGTGGCAGAAATGAGGGAGAGCTAGTTTTCTTCTGTGAGTGCTCCATTGTCCTTATTTGAATCTCAAGTATCTGAATTGTGTTTTCTTTTGATTCCCCCGTTGTTCGGTGCCCCAGGGTCCATTGTCGGTTGTACCCTGGAAGTAAGATCAAACGGGTCTTGCATTTCCTGTTATTGTACTCCCAGATCGGTTGCTGTCTGTTTACTCTCATTTGGGATGGGGCCATCCTCTTCTTCTTTTGTCTCTTTCTCTAGTCCACCTGAAGGAAATTTCCAACCTTTGGTTGCTTTCCCTGTCTTCTTCTCTTTTCTGTTATCTCTTTTTGCATCCGAGCATGTGTTTTGTAAGTGTCCAGTGTTTCTGCATATTTTGCATCTAAATGCGGTGTTTTCATAGTCTAGGTGTTGCATCCATTTTTGTTGTTTATGAACCAGTTGAATTCTCTCTGGTATCCATTTGCTGAGGTCCACTTCCACAAAGATTTGTGTGAAGGTGTATATGTTCTCCTCCAAACGTTGGGTGTCTATTTTTATGTATCTCTCGATGATGTTCACAATGCCTTCTAAAACACACGGGAGGTTTTACAACTGGACCCAAACCGACATTCTGGTAACCTCCATAGTGTTTACGTCAAAATCCGGAAACCATGGTGTGATGAATAGTCTGGTGAATCCCCAGAACCATGGTCCAGCCCTAAGTATGATGTCTCTGGCTTCCGAAGATGGGAACTTGACTATGAAAAATCCTTTAGAACAGAGATGGATTTCACAGTCCATGGTCCAACTGGTAAAAATACAATGAAAGAGCTCCATTGGTTTGGGCCAAAAGTAATTAAATCTGCAAATTATTGCTTGGGATTCAAATATGGAGTGATGCTAGTCTATCTCTGGAATATCTATGTTCAGTTCGGGCACACAGTTTAGTTGCTCCACAATGTATGGTTTGGGAGTATTCTTTGCTGGTTCATTTAGTGTTGTTTCTCTATTTTTCCCCTGCAGAATGTTCCTATATGAGGGTCCTTTTAAGATTTCGAGTTTGGAAGTGTTGGTTCCCCTAGTGGGTCCATGGGTTATGTTCTGATCTACTATGCCTCCTCTCATTCTTAGGTTGAGATATAAGGTAGACCCAAGGCCTATGGGATAATCCTTGATCGAGCAGGGGTCTTGTAAGGATTTCCCACCCTGGATTAATTATTGCATGTGGCACGGGTATCCTGAAGATAACCTGATATTTTGCTTCATGTATGATACCCTATATGTATCTTTTACCCATATTAAAATACTATTTCCCACAGGGGGTTTTATGAAAATTTGAAAAAGAACAAAGCTTACCTTATTCTCATTATCTGTGGCACTTTTGTGGACTCCTTTAGACATATTTTCTGGTTGATTTGATAGATTTTTGTAGGTTCCCTATTCCGTTTATTGATAGGGATCAGTGGCGAGAGGCAGGGCTCCTCGATATGGCTTAAGGCGTTCTGTGTCGTGAGGTATGCCTCCACAATGCTCTAGTGCACACATAATACCCCGAGGAAATAAATGGCCCCAACCTCACCTAGCAACCACTCGCACCAGTTTTGGAATGTTCTTTTCTATTTTGTGGCCCTGTGTCTGATTCACATCATGCCCACTGGGAGCGAGAACCCATGTGTTGGAGCAGATTGGTCGCGCAAGAGTCTGTCAAGGGTATGGGCCTGCCGCAACATTTCTAGGCATGTGGTCGATATTGGCGATGGGGGGGCGGGAGGCAGCCTTAACAAAGGTTGCGTTACCCCAGTGCCAAGCCATACACCATTCTGGTGCAGGAAGAGGACCAACAACCTTGGTATCAGGTTCAGACTTCCCTTCTGATACACCACCATGAGAGACTGTTGCGTGCAAACCGAGTGGCCATACCAATAAACCCTAGTATTTTCGCCAACCGTCATCACTCCACACTCTAAAACCTACCACAACTTATATTTTTGAAGCCCGATTACTATCAAAATCAGGATTGCTATTGGTTGATAGCTATAATTGAAAAAAGGATAAAAGGATGGTATTTCAGATTATTGTCGCATGTAGGCATATTGGTGATGATCAAGTATGTGGTGGAGGCGATTCTGATGTGTTAGTCCCATTTGTCATGGATCTTGAAAGCAGTCCTGGAAAATATTAGGAGGCTTTGTTTTATATTTTTATGGTCGGGTAAGCAGGATTAATCCATGCTCCCTTGGGTTAAGTGGGAAAGGATTTCTCTTTCAAAAAAACTAGGGGGATACATGTTGAAGAACGTATTTAGTTTCGCACATGCGTTGACATAAAAGGTTGGTTGGAGGCTAATATCCTCTAATAGTTTGTGGTCTAAAATTTTTATCCAAAATTATATTGCTCCAAAGTCTTTTAAGGACTTGATAATAAGTGAGAAGAAGCCTTGTGCTAATGCCTTGATCATTTGGAGAGCATTGCTTAACTCATTTGATGTTATAGGTAACCTTTTTTCCTGGCAGATAGGGAGGAGAAGCAAGGTTGGAGTGGGCTTAGGCCCCTGAGTAGGCCGCAGACATGGTCATAGACTCCCACAAAGTATGATTGAGGCCTTAAGAGACGGGGGTATAGTAAGACTTGATTAGGTTACAGACCCTAGGTCAACAATGATTTGGAAGCAAGGATGGAGATCGGTTAAGGATCTAATTCATATTCGAATTTTGGGGAGGTGTGGCATGGGTGTCTGAACGCTTTGGTAGTGAGGCATATCTAACTCATAGACGTGGATGACAAGTTGGTGTGGAGGGCCTCTCCCTCGGGGGTGTATTATCCTAAGGAAGGTTACGTATTGCTTTTAACAGAATTGGCCCTTAGGGAGGAGATATGGTGGTGTAGACAGATCTGGAAGGAAAAAGGTCCTCCTAAGGCTAATTTATTCATGTGGTGCTTACTAGAAAAAAAAGGTCCCTGTATGGAATGCTCTCCAAAGAAGATTTATGGTAGGGCCAGGATGGTGTGCTCTATGCAAGAATGATGAGAAGTCCTTGAATCAAGTTTTCTTCAGCTGCCCTTTTAGTAAGATGGTATGGTCAGGAAGTACCAGATCATTAGGAAGGATTATCGATAGAAGAAGCCTAGAGGAGGTGGTTAGAAAATCAGGAGCACAAACAAGTTAAATCATTGTCACTTATTTTCATTTGGGGTATTTGTTTGGTCAAGAATAAGGTCGTTTTCCTAGACAAGGCCTCGAATTTTGATCGAATTGTAGTGGATGCATTGGCGATCCTGAGTCATTTCCTCCAAGAGAAGGATGAGGTGCCTCCCATAGTGATAGTTTATTTTGATACGGATCGCAACAAGCCATGGGGCTTCTTTGATAGAGCTTCTCAAAATGGAGGTGTTCGCTGCGGGGGTGGATTCATTCTACACCTTTCGGAATCCCACCATTTTGAAGTCACATTATGGGTGGGAGGGGGATCAAACAACTGGGTTGAGTTGGTTGCATGCAAAAGTCTTTTGTTTTTCTCTCTGGAAAAAGGAGTGTCACAGTTACAAATATATGGGGACTCGTTGTTGTTTGTGAATTGGCTCAGACATATTCTAGAATGCAGAAATATTGATTTAGTCCCTTTAGTCTCTAATTTATTGTATCTCAAAATGATGTTTTCTTTCTTTGATATTGCCCATGTCTTTAGGGACTAGAACGATATGGCATATCAGTTTCCAAAACAGGATTAGTGTTGAACCCAGGTTTATGGCACGTGACGGAGCAGCGAGATGGGTGAGGAGGTTGTCACATATGCAACCCTATGAGGGCCTTCTTCAGTTATTTCTCACTTATGTCTTTATGATTGTATGATAGCCACGAATTTGGTGCTTTTTTTCTTGGCGCTTTTTTTCTTCGTGCTTTTTTCAATAAACATACTCCAACAAGTACTCACAACCCTTATGTGATCCAATGCCAATCAAATGTTTAGATGACTCTTATTTATACATTAGGCTTGACATAAAACATCTATGAACAGTTTCAAATTAGCTAAAATATAAATATCACAACAACTATGAAATGTGAAGGAAACGTCGAACTCACAAAATTTGCAATCAACCCTCTTTTTGTCTTGTCATTTAATATTATGTGTTGAATGTGTTTCATTTTATTTTTTGTCTTGCAACAATAAAACAAATGAAAATTAGTGATAATTAACTATATGATTACACATTTATACCATTTAATAATAATAAAATAAGTACATATGTTTGGTAAATTAGGTCTGGCCTAGGTGGTTGAGAGGAGTGTTAGCTTCCATACCCAAGTCTAATTCATGCAAGTGACATGTTGAGCTCTTAATGAGAATATTATTGAAAAATATTTTAGCTTCTATCAAATTTGGTTTGCCTTGGTTTCCATCCTCAAAATGAGGGGAATTACAAGGTGTATTTCCCCATGAAATGCATTACATGGGAAGAAAAAAATGCATGTTTTTAATCCAAGATGTTGGAATATCTCCTCCTGCATTATAATTATTCTTATTTCTTTAACCATCTCATGGTACTCTTTTTCGGACATCTCTAATAGCATATTATATATCATCTTAATCAACAAAGTCAATTTTCTTAATATTCCTCGAAAGCTAAAAGCATAATAAAAAATCAATTTACATTTATGGCAAAGTAAGTATAGAAAAAATATAAATTTGGCAATGTTTTGAACATGTATATACACATCGGACAAATACATGTTTAACAATCATATTTTTATTTAATTATTTTGTGTTCTTATGTGTTTTGCTATTGTAAGTCTCATAAGTCTCATTAACCATTGCTCTAGAAAGGTTTGATGTAATTTAAATATAACTTAATTATTGTATTCACAAGATTAATTTTTATACTACGAGTGAAAAGAAAAATAATTCCACTATATCCCTCATGATTCTATCAAAAACAAATTCCCATGTCATTACATTTCAAAATATTTTTCATGCTATCTTGTTGATATATTCTTCCTTCATTCTCTTTGTTACAAGGATTTTTTCAGTGATTTCGTATCAACCATATTCTATCAATAAAACACCTACATAGTAAAATATACAAACTATGAAATATATTGTATAAACGAAAGACAAATTTTCAACCTCAAATTATTTTTGGGTTAAACAATGTAAATTATATAATAATAGATATCAATGCACCTTATATAGAACAACACCCCAATGCATTTAATTTTGTCGATAGGCATTCTATTATGAGTTTTCTTCTGGTGACAATGTTGAGATTTGTTGTCCTCAACAATGTCATCCCACATTAAACTCTCTCTCTCTTTGCGCGTTAAACTCTCTCTCCATGACGTTTTAATAGAAACTTGAATTCTCGTTACTCCCGATATATTCATCACATACTTTAACTGATGTTCGAACTCATTAGCATTTGCTTCAACCTGGTGCACTGATTTTATTCCCCTACGATAACCACTTTGCCACTGTGAGATAAATCGGGTATCAATCATGACAGAACCTATTGCGCGCGTCCTTTCAGCCTTGATGGATGGAAATAGATGATACGAAACCAGAAAAACGCATAAGGCAAACGAGCTGAAACCAGAAAAACACATAAGGAAATAGTGAAATATGACAAAACCGTCCTGTAAATGTTTTGCGAAGCATTGAAAGAGTCTGCCCTATATAGAAACTAACAGCGAGAGCTCATAACCAATTTCACCCAGAAAATCCATCCAAACTTGATATGCTAAATTCAGAAACATTGTGAAGAGATCCCACAAAAATCATGGTGGAAATCATCATTGCGATAAGACAACGGGTTAGAGCAGAAAGAAAGACTCTTAGAAAATAAGCATTGTGTGTCATTGTTGCTGAAATTGAAACCCTCAACGCCTGGCTGCAACTGGTCTATCAACAAAACCGGCCCCTGGAACTCAATGTCGCTTACAAATTCGACGAATTTAACGTAGCCATTGTTATCATTGAAGAAATAAGCCCTGGGCATGAAGGAATCCAACGACAAAGCCTGTCACTCCTCTTATGAGACTCATGGCATTTTCAGGCTAACATAACTCTTCACAAAACCCAAAATGCGCTAAAGCTGGGTCTCTAGAGTTCAAATCTCGGAAAATTTTAAGCATAATAACGATAAAACCGCTCACCATTTAGGAAATTTCACGACTTCCCACAACCTTCAATAATCTAACTCATCATGTAATGAATGGTTATGTGCAGAGATAAAATTAATGGAATATTTAATTATAAATCATTTGAGATAAGCGTCTCTAACTTATGATTTCTACAAAATCCTAAAATTCAGAATTCAATTACACATGGTCATACATGCACTACACACATGATTGGTGACATCGATTTATGCACACCATCTAGCCTTCGACTTTCTCTGCCACCCATAGCCAACCGCGCCAAAAGTCAAACCGAAAAAATCTAAGCTATCTTCTCCCAAATTTTCTACCACCTAAGCACATGCAAATTTCAAATTGCGAATAAGATGTGTTTGTGCTCTACACAAATATTTCAATGTCTTGTTTCAAAGAAGCCAATCTACTTATCTATTGCAAGGTTCCGAATGAGAGTCATTGAGAATCCATGGATGTCTAAGCCAAGACATCATCCTTACAAATTCCAAATTCCTTCTAAAGAAGTCATGTAGCTAGAAAATGTCATGTATGGACTCTCCTCACGCATTCTGCACTTGAATCTCTCTATGTCTCGAACACACTTAAAAAGTATCTACTCTGGTACTCAACATCCTTAAACAACGTATGTCCTGTCTTTTATAATCACTAGCTATACCAAGTCAGTGTTGGGAGGATATTTTAATGGATTTTATCATGGCTCTTCCCAATTTTGAAGGGAAAGATGTTTCCATGGTGGTGGTGGATCAACACACAAAGTATACCCATTTTTTTCATTGCCTCACCCTTTTCAAGAAAGCATGGTAGGCACATCATTCATGGAGATAGTTAAAAGCTACATGGAAATCCCAATATTAGTTGGGAATTATAAAGATCCAATTTTAACTAGCATTTTTTTAGATTGACTTATTTTCTTCTTTGGGTACTCAACTAGCTCACATCTCCTCCTACCACCCATGTATGATGGGAAATTTTGGATTGTCAATAGATTTATAAATTTATATCTTTGTTTCTTTATAAACAAACAATCATAATCATAATGGGTCAAGTAGTTAACTTTGGCATAGCGGTGGTATAACACTTCATTCAATACTTCAATGGTTGAATTGGACTTGCATGACTTTCAACCCTCAACTTGGTAATAGGAGCACATGCCTTGAAAATATTGTTAAGTATTAAACAAGATGTTTCACAACTGAGGAAGAATTTAAGAATGCACAAGGAAATATGTGTTGGTGAGGGACTTTTCTACTTTGTTGCCATACAAGTTTTAATGTAAAACATAACTTGATTACTTAGTATAATATACTTAGTAGTTTACTAAAAGAACTATATACCATGGAATTTATTCAACCAAGTAAATGAAATTTAGTACATAATTAATTTTCACAACAAGGAGGTATGGCAACTTGAACTCACATAACAACACCCATCTCCATAATGGGAGCATATGGCTTAAAAATATTGAGAGGCATTAAATAAGTTGTTATAAAATTAAGGAACAATTAAAAATGCATAGAGAAGCATGTGTCTTAAAGGAACTGTGTGGCATTATTGCTTTACAAATTTTAAAGTAAAACCTAACTTGACTATTTGGTATTGTGCAATGAATAGTTTAATAAAAAAATCACAAGCTTTGGAATTTAGTTAGACCAAGACAATCAAACTTAATATGTAATCAACAATAAATAGTTACCGAGGAAAATAATATTTATTAACAAAATATACTTGAGTGATAAGATCACATTGCAATAACACCTTTTACTTCTATTTTACTTGCGACAAAAAAATAAATTACTTTAACAAGATTTCATCATGGCCTTGATATATTGGATTTTAGTTGTTGTCCTACTTTTGAATCATATCAATACTTTTCATGCCACTTACATGTAATATGGTGTTGTGACTTCTCACTAGAAAAATTGGATTCCCGTGAATATGAAAAAAATGTTAGATTGTAAAAATGAAAATATGTCTTTGGCAACCATAATTTAGTTATTTTTATTAATGCATCCATTCCACAATTGTTTTATAAACACCTTTTTATCTCTCTGCCAAATTTCATGATCATATTTAATTAAGGCTTTCATTTTTTGGTTACTCATTCTTTGTAACATGCATCATATCAAGATCAATAACTCATTTTTTTCATTAACAACACTTACCTTAAATCACTTTCTCTTATCTCCTTCTAAGAATTAATATTAATATCTCCATCCATTAATTACACTGAAGGTGTTCCCTTTATGGAGTTGGCTAGGAAAACATTGTTAATTCCACCCAATACCAACGCCCCATTTTCGTCCTCCTTTGTCTGGTGAAAATTTGACGCATGGAAAAGGTTAAATGAGTCATTTATGGTTCGCCTTTGAGCTCAATACCATTGACGAAGGCGTATGAGCTCGGTTTCTTCGTTATCACACCAGTTGCCTGAGTAGACGAGACACTGTTATGAACTTGCTTGATGTTTTCCCTCGCCCGCTCTTCCAAAGTGGATCTGTCAAAAAAGAAGTGACAATTTTGGTCTGGACAGGCATTATTTGTTTAAGTTACTGTAAAATGTCTACAACTTGCTTCTTATCTATGTGCGTTCGGGATGAGGGATTTTATGAATCTGTTTCGCTCCTGGAGGCAGAGTGCCTTGTGAGGCGTCTGATTCTATGGTGACATATTCGATTTTGATTTTACCAATATTTGGGTTGAATCATGAACAAATCTCAGTGGATGTGGCTTCTGAATTTTTTCCAGAATGGGAGGGAATTTTCTAGCATGACCATGGCAGGGTTGTGGGAATTTCATTCTTATTTTTGTCATTATTTCGGTCTAATATGCATATATCCCCATGTAGGGCTGAAAAAATGCAAGTCAAACAACTAAAAACCTTGTTCCAAAGTGATTGAGGCCTGTAATATCCAATCGTAGGTATTATTGACTTGGATTTGTATAAGCATTGCGAGAAAGATAAAGATGGTTTTCCAAGATAGCATGAATGGATAGACTATAGGATTGTATGTTGTGGGATAAAATGGTATGAACCATATTAAACAATATAGCGAAAGAAGCATTGAAAACAACACATGAAAGTGGCAAAGATAACTCCAAAGTACAATAATGATGAGTTGCATAACAATCACAAAGGAACAATTCTAAAATCTCTCAAATGTAGTGTTTATTACTGACATAACCCCAAATTGAAACCAAGCACAATGAAATATGAAATAAGAAGCATAATATTCCACTCACTTTACCTACCCATTATTGTGAAATGGCCAATACGAGGTACATAGTGTTATAATGATACAGTAAGCTCTCCCAAAACACAAAGGGGTCAACCTATAGTTTTTACACACATTGCAGTAGCCAACACAATAATAGTAACAATAGAACGTGCATAGAGAGAATTCAATTATTAATAACTTAAAATATAGTGTAATAAAGTCTGATAAGTTGAGCTTCAATGTTTGTGCTGCTTGTAGAAATGAAAAGAAACATAAGTGAGATATGCGGATTGATACAAGACTGGAATTGAACGATATGAATCATATTGTAGTAACCAAATAAACACTAAATATACCAAAATAGGTGGGGACATAATGATGATGAGTTGCATAGAAATTACGAATAACCAGTTATTACTAACATAGCCACAAATTGATGATAAAATATGATGGATTGAATTCATTAATAAATAAAAAACTGGTCAGCTCTACAATGGAGAGACTGAACCAAGAGAGTCTGACTCTGTAGAACGCTCTACACTCTCAATACAACTCAATCAATATATAGCATACATAGATGTAGGGAAGTTAGAATGATACCCTAGCAAATAGAAATCAATTCCTATCCTAAGGTTTCGTGAACCAACTCTCACAAATTAAGGATTCTCCATTATCTTTTAACACTCCCCCTTAATGGAGAAGGGGTTAAAAAATATATCTAACATCTCCCTAAACATTTCAAACTTAATTTTTCCAAGAGGCTTAGTGAAAATGTCAGCAACATTATCACAAGTTTTACAATATACAAGGTGGATTTATTTAGATTGAACTTTCTCCCTGACAAAGTGGAATTGTGTATCGATGTGCTTAGTGTTCTTGTGGAACACCGGATTATTAGCCAGTTTGATTGAACTCTAGTTATCACATCTGATAGTTGTTGCATCTTTCTATTCTTCCCCAACATCCTGGAGAAGTCTCCACAGCCAAACTGCCTCACATGTTGTTGCGCACATTGCTTGAAACTCTGCTTCCGATGAGGACAAGGAAATCGTGTTTTGTTTCTTACTGCTCAATGCAATCACCCTGAATCCAATGTTGAATGCATAGCCCATTATGGATCTTCGATTGTCTACATTTCTAACCCAGTCGGAATTTGTAAACCCTGTCAATCTAACATTAGAAGAATCAGTATAAATAATACCATAATCTACAGTTCCTTGTAGATACCTTAGAACGCCTTTGGCTACAATCCAGTGAATCTCAAGTGGCTTAGACATGAATTGACATGGCACACTAACTGCATAAGTCGGGTCTGGTCTCGTAGTGATTAATTAGATTAAACTCCCACCCAACTGTTGATAGAGTGTCGCATTTGCCTCTTTAGAGCCATCCTCACTCCGAAGTTTAGTGTTCTATTGTAATGGTATTGTTGCAGCCTTACACTGATCCATCCTGAATATTTCCAGTAGACCCCTGACATACTTACCCTGGGATAGAAATTTTTGTCCTGAATCTCTCCAGATCTCAAGACCCAAGCAATATCTTATTTCACCAAGGTCTTTCATTTCGAACATTTGTGCCATTTGCTGCTTGATTTCTTTGATTATATCAACAACATCACCTGTAATAATTAGATCATATACATACAAAGAAATCAACACCATACACCCCTTTTCATCTTTCACAGTATACAAATTAGGGTCATTTTTACTTCTATTGTAACTGTGTTGCATAAAAAACGAATCTATCATTTCATACCATGACCTAGATGCTTCTTTTAGTCCATATAAATCTTTCTTTAATCTGCAGACTAAATGTTCTTTCCCTTTAGGTTGCTCTAAGTAAACCTCCTCTTTCAACCCCCCATTTAAAAACGTAGACTTTACATCTAGTTGGTAAATCATCCACTGTTTTCTAGTAGCTAAAGCAATCATCATTCTGATAGTATTTAGTTTACCTACGGGGGCAAAGGTTTCCTCATAATCAATACCTTTTTTTGTGAATACCCCTTTGCTATCAGTCTAGCTTTTAATTTATCTATGCTTCTATCTGCATTAAACTTGGGTTTATACAACCATTTACAACCTATGGTTTGTTTCCCTTCAAGTAGTTCAACTAGCTCCCAAGTGTTATTTTTTTATAATAGATTCATATTTATTTTCCATAGCTTATTTCCATTCACTACATTGATTTCCTTCTCTATAACTATAAGGTTCTACAACATTCATCATACTAGTTATAAAGGCACTTTCCCTATATCTAGTAGGCAATTGAGTCTGCCTACATGATCTTCTGAGCGTTGGTGTGGCTTCCAACCTGTTCTGAATTTCCTTTGAAGGACTCGGCTCGATTATTGTACCTGAACTTTCTATTTCCGCCTTTTTCTGCTTTGCATGGTTGTCATCTGCTTCTTCACTTCCTTCCACCAACAAAGGAATATCCCATTCCTCACTGCTTTTATCAGATTTATCATAAACCTGCTCATGTAACATGACATCTCTACTAACAAAAAAATTGTGAGTAGAGGGATTAAACAATCTATAAGCTTTAAATTGTGAACAATACCCTACAAAGGTGCATCTGATGGCTTTTGAATCTAATTTTCTTTTGTCTTCCTTTGGAATATGGGCAAAGGCTTTAGACCCAAATACTCTCAAATGTTTTACTACGGGCTTGAATCCATACAATGCTTCAAAAGGAGTTTTAAACTCGAGAATTTTTGTAGGAATCCTATTTTTCAAATAAACTGCAGTATTCAACGCTTCAGCCCAATAACCATTTGAAAGATCATTACCTTTTAGCATGCTCCGAGCACACTCCACCAATGTTTTGTTCTTCCTTTCCACTACTCCGTTCTGCTAAGGAGCATGGGGTACTGAATTGCTGTAATATTCCATGGTCTTTACAATACTTGGTAAGCTCAACCTTCCTGTATTCTCCCCCTTGATTAGAGCAGACAATATTTATATACTTCCCTGTTTTCTTTTCAATCATAGTTCTAAACTGCTTAAAATATTCAAATGTATGGCTTTTCATGCTAAGGAAATATACCCAAGAAAACTTTGTGTAATCATCAACAAACAGTAGAAAATACAGTGCACCTCCTAATGACTTTGTTTGCATCATTCCACATAGGTCAGTATGCACTAATTCAAGTATGTCTCTCTTTTTCTTTTCTACTCGAATAGGGAATTCTTCTCTATGCATCTTTCCTAATGCACAAGCTTCACAATCTTTATGCACTTGTTTTAAAGTAGGAATACCTCTTACCATTTCCTTTTTCTGAAGTAACATCAGATTGTTGAAGTTGATGTGACCAAGTCTCTGGTGCCATAGGTCTTCTGTAGTCAAACTCAATGTTGTCAAAGCTCGATGTGATGTTGTCCTCACATTTAATTTGTACATACCTCCTGTTCGAATTCCTGAAGCAATAGTCTTCGTACCATCCAAAAAATCTTTAATATAACAATTAGATTTAAAGAATTCTACCTTGAGATTTTGATCTGTAATCATGGATACATAAATCAGATTCTTTGTAACTCCGGGTACATACATTAAATTTTGGATATGTCAAATATTACCATCATGAAAAATAATAGGAATGTTCCCGTACACTTTGATCTGATAACCTCTATCATCGCTAAGGTAGATTTTCGCTCTGTTGTTGGTTTATTTAAAATCTTTGAACCATTTTCTCTTCTTTGTCATGTGTGTGGATGCTCCCGAATCCACATACTAGATGTCTGCTTTGACATTTCATTACTGTCAGCCATGACCAATCTGAAATCCTAAACATGGTCATCATCTGTGAAATTACCTGCATGTCTTTTATGTCTCTGTTGTCCTTCATCAAATTTATTTTTCCTGCAATGCTTAGCCATATGATCGATTTTTCCACAATAGAAACATTTTAATACAGAGTCGTTTCTATTCGGATACATACCTTGATATTAATTCGGTATTTTCTGTGGATTTCCTCCATTTTGATGTGATGAATTTCCTTTTGCTCTGAAGAATTTCTTCTTTGCCATTAACGCAAGATCTGCACTATGGGGTTTTAGTGTCAATCTTCTTTCTTCTTCCCGCATTAATATTCCTGTCATTTCTTCAAAATTTGGGGCATTCTCCCTCACACTTATCCCAGTGATGAACATTTGGTAATCATCAGTCATACCATTCATGGTAATCGTGACCAAATTTGTGTCTGCAACTGTCTAACTGATCTCTCCCAATTTGTTCTTTAGATCTTTGATCCGCGATATAAAAGCAACAACTGTTTCATTCTCCTCCATCTTTATGGAGAGAATCTTGCTCTTCAAGAACAGAAGACGATTTGTATTCCTGATCTCGTATATATCCTTCAACACCATCCAGATGTCGCTTGCAAATTTGCATTCTATGATATGTGGTATGATGCAGTCTTTCACTGACATCTTCAATGTCATCTTTGCCCTGCTCTCTCTCTTCTCCCAGTCTTGAATTGTTGTGGCTGAACCGGCTCCTGCTTCTGGCTTTGGCTCATCCCCATTTGCAATCGTCTAGGCACTCTGCACTTCTAGCACAGTCTGCATCTTGAACTTCCAATTAGAGTAATTGGAACCATCGAGCTTGTTGCTCTCATTCAAGTATGCTTTGATTATTTGATTGTTCATATTGATGATTCTAAACAAACAAACAAAAACTCTGAGTAATTGACAAGAAAAAAAATGATGGATCTACCCCAGATCCTCATAGAAAGAAATATCACGATACAGATCTACCTGATCAGTGATCAATCCAACAGGCTGCTTTGCACACTGCGTGACAGGCTCTCGGCTCCTCTGTATCGGCAACAGATCTACTTCAGATCGCTTCCTTCATCGATGACATTTCACCGGTAGTAGATCTATCTCAGATCTCTTCCTTCATCGATGACCTTTCACCGCAGTAGATTTGTGTTAGATCTCTTCCCTCATCAAAAAATTGTTACCGACAGTAGATCTCAGATCTCTTCCCTTAATTAGTGGGCTAACACTGGCACCAATTTGTTTCATATCTCTTCCCTTCAACAATGGGCGAACACTGGCACAGATCTGTTTCAGATCTCCTCTCTTCCCGCACTGACGTGCTTTCTGAACCGATACTCGCGCTGATCGCATCGGGAGTGGAAGTGTATAAGGTTCTGGCCTATCTGCGCACTTCTTCCGCACAGATCCACGCTTATCGGCGTGGATGATCTCCGCGGGATCGTGTTGATCGACACGACTACTCCTCCAAAAAAAGCGTTGATCTGGTCAACGCTTGAGGAAAAAAAAAATCACTCAGTCATCATGGGCTTCTCCTCTGCCACTTGGATCCTCACAGAGATCATAACACTTTGGCTATGATTCGGCCCCAGAGCTCTGATACCATGATAAAATATGATGGATTGAATTCATTAATAAATAAAAAACTGGTCAGCTCTGCAGTGGAGAGACTGAACTAGGAGAATCTGACTTTGCATGACGCTATACATTCTCAATACAACTCAACCAATATATAGCATACATAGATGTAAGGAAGTTAGAACCATACCCTAGGAAATAGAAACTAATTCCTATCCTAAGGTTTCGTGAACCAACTCTCACAAATTAAGGATTCTCCATTATCTTTTAACAATTGAAACCATGAATAATGAAAGATGAAAATAGTAACATAACACTCCACTTACATTACCTACCAACTATTATGAAGTGGACAACGCAAGATATATACTATTATAATAATAGAGTAATGTTTAAAGCCTCTCAAAAAGGGTTCAAACTGTAGTTTTCGCAAGCATTGCAAAAGCCAACACAACAATAATAACAACAGAACATACAATGAATAAAAGTTTGAATAGCCTAAATTACAATGCGAAGAAGGCAGATAAGTTGAGATTCAATGTTTAAGACACTGGTAGAAATGAATAGTAAAAGAGGTGAAATATGTGGATTGGTACAAGAAATGAGTTGAATGGTATGAATCGAGTTACCAGAAAAATCCAAATAGCAGTATATGCCAAATATGGATTTTCTATACAACTTCAAATTATAACAATGATGATAATTGATACCCTTTCCAAAACTATGACGTTGGAAAAATTTACATGCTTTAGGAAGGGAGTATTTTGTAGGTGTTTTGAAAATATAGACTTTCAGTTTTCAACAATGAAACAAAAAATACCACATATAAATTTTTAGAAAGACCATTCACCCAACTAGATGACTTAATGCAACCAACATACCAATGATACGAAACATTTTCCACGTTCAAGAACTTCGACATATTAGAAAATTCAGACTTATCAATGTAGGGATGGACTATTTTGACTTCTCCAGCGAAGAAAGCATCCAGGTTGCTATGTCAACCTTGTTATCTTGCTCTCTCCATAATGCTTCAAAAAGTTGGCAATATTGTTTGAGTTTCAGCGTCCAGGATGCTCGTCCGACCTTGTTCTCTCTCTCTCTCTAGAATGCTTCTAAGAGCTGGAAATATTGTTCGATTTTCTGTTGGCCTACTGAAATCTACAATTTCGTCCATCATTAACTGTGCCTAAACACAATTTCTAACTTGTAGTAGTTGCGGGTAATGAGGGGGTTCAACGGGGATGTGTTTATAAAATTGATGTTTTGATGAAGGGGGTTTCATTTTAGGAACAAAGTTGTCAGAGTCGTTATTGGAAAAACCCCTCCTCTTTTACCTTCAACGGAAATGTTTTTGAGTAGTAAAGGAATGAAAATCCGAGAGAGAAGAAGGTATTGGTGGCGATTTACATGCATCCCATGTTCAAATTGTGATGACAAGGTACTGGATGTCATGTTTGTATACACAACTAACATGTATACATTCAATAATGGAATGACCATCACTTGGAAGCAATTGCTCCACTTCACTTACAACCAGTTTCGTTTGATGTCTATCAAACGTAGAGCTCTCTTTCCACCAAAGTTTCGAGCGTAGGTGCATAGGTTTTCACCATGACTTGGAATTTTTCACTGATAGTAGTTATAAAAGGTATTTCCACTTGCTGAAAAGGTAGGCTTGCATGCTAAAGAAAAAGGTAAGCTAAAGAAAAAGGTAGGCTTGAAGAGGTGATTTGGCTGTCGAAGTAGGTAAGCTAAAGAAAAATTTAGGCTTGAAGAGGTGACTTGGTTTTCGAAGCTCAAGTTTGATGCGAATAGGTTTTCACCATGACTTGGGAGTTTTCATTGACAATATTTCCTATAATATGCTTACAATGGTCCCAATTCATTTTAATATTTATGGAAATATATGTTAATTGAATCGAATCTCCAACATTGGTGGGGGAATTTAATCGAAATTTAATTTTGTTTTTGTTAAGCTCTGTGTGTGTGTTTTTTTAATTCAAAGCACTGTAAAAATCAAGCCACATATGCCTATTAATGTATACAAACATGTTTCCACAAAATTTCCTGACAACAACTTAGATCTTGAGCCAAATGTTCCAACTGAGCCATAGTAGATAGTTGATCGAGGGGCGATATGAGCATAGACCTAGTAGGGTTCTCAGTTTGTCCAGCCAGGGACTACATGCCACATGTCTCATGGGGTTCATCCACCTCTATATGTAAATATCCCCAACGTTGTTATTTGCATGGCCTAATTCACCCTCTTAGAACATTCTTTGATGTTGTGACATTTCCATATTTTAACTAGAGGGGATGCTCTTTCTTTGAGGGAGCCCTTAGCTATATTCGTCATACCCATCTCTTGGTATTTAAAAACCTCAACTCGCTTTTGATTGAGTCAATTTTTTTGGAAATACTAAAAGGAGAGTGAATCAATATTTATTTTCAATTGTTATGTTTACTAGTTAAGATTCCTACACAATTATAATCAGAGAAATAAGTAATAAGGATTTTATTATAAACAAGAGAGGACGCCAATCTTCTTTTACATAAGTTTGATTGCAATGTTGTTTAAGGGCACTAACCCTTCAATATTCCATACTCCAACCTATTTCCAAGCACCAACTTTGAATTTTGTGAGGCTCCAACATGATTTTTAGAAGCTCCAACCCCTACGGAACCAACCCTCCAATTGTTTTAAAAATGAATGAATCGCTTCACAAGTGTACCTGAAATTACAACTTGATCACTAAATAGTCCTCACTGTATGATGCTTCACTTGTCCAAAAGGAAAAACTTCTTCACTACCCAATGCCTTAATGCTTCTTCACAGCCCAATCTTCAGGCTCTTCTTTATCCACTGCCCAGGGTCCAACATTGCTTCAGAAAATGACCTCAAATTGCTTCAACTAATATTCAAATAGGATATTAGTGGGTTGCTAATATTCAATTGACAAAAGTTTTCCTCGAGAATTAGAATCACCAACAACCTTCTTTAACCCTTGACCAAATCACATAAGATAGAGCAGAGTGTCCTTTTTTTACAGGTGACTGCTTGAGCTTCAAGGCTTATGTGCAATGGAGAATTCTTCAAGTGGATAGGGCTTCCTTCTGCAACTAGACCAAGCCAGATAGAATCAAACTTAAGAGAATATCCAATTATGGGCTCCACCGAGATTATACTACCCACAGTTATGGGCTTCACTGAGGCTGTAATGTTTTCATATTCAAGCTGCTTTGTAGAAGGTCTGTGCCATAGTATATAGGGTAATCACAGTAGATCTAAGAAACATAAATACTACACCAGTTTTGTGCCACATAAGCACTAGGTTAGAGGGTCCGAGCCACAACAAATTTACACAAGTCCGAGCAACAACAAAGTTACACAAGTTTGCGAGTGATCATAGTGGGTCCGAGGTATGTTGCATGTAGGTTAGTCTTTTTGTAGCTACTTCAGTTATCAATCATCCCAAAAAAAGTATTCCAGACCCATCCGTAGACCTTGATTTTTAGGATCCCTCTCTTCGGTGTTCTTAAGTTCACGAGTTGTGAACTACATGTATCTCTCTATAATAGATGGATGAATTGGATGTGGAGAAATGAAGGTCCAAAATTGTAATTTATAGTGATTTCATTTTATAACTGAAGGGCCACATCTATTTGAAGTGAGGCTGACTTGTATGACTGAGTGCAGGTCGGCTAGGACACAAAATAGGATATGTTAACTTAAAAATTCAATTTATCTTAAACTATTGGGAGTTATGGGCTGAGTAAGGGCTTCTTGGAAAGAGGAAAGAGTCATCTTCAAGATGGTGAAGAAGCCATTGTGATAGGATGCCTCCAAGGTGATAAAAAATATATTTCTTTGTGATTTTTCTGAATTTTTCTATGTATAAGTTATTTGGGACATAATGAGGTCATTAGGGCTTTAAGTGAGGACTCCAACCATCATAAAAGTGTGTCATATATCATCTCCACTGTCATGTCTTCAATTATATCATCATATCATTTTTATGAGTGTAATCTTCAAGAGTACTTGTATTTTCATCAATGAAAATTATTGACCAACATTCTTATAGATTCCAATCGAGCTAGTGGTGAAAAGGTTTCTTCAAATTCAATTCCTTCAATTTCTTAGCATCCTTTGCAGACAAGCCTTGCCTTATTTCTGATGATTTGTCCATCCTCATTCATTTTGTTTTTGAACACCCACTTGGTTCCAATTATATTTTTATCTTTTGGACGAGGTACAAGTTCGCATGTTTCATTCTTCTCGATTTGAAACATTTCTTCTTCCATAGCTTTTACCTATACTTCCATGAATTCAAAAACAAGACAATGAGAAAAAGAGATCCATATGTATTATCATAAATTATAAAGAACAATCTTACAATCAGATGCCTTGATGTCGTACAGATTCCTCCCGTGTGTCTGAGCACTCGTTTTCCTTCAGTCTGATAAGCCTTCCTCTCTAGAATGACCAACATGAAGTCATGGGCACAAAGATGTGATCTTCAATGTGTCAACAATAACTCACTAGCATAGAAACTATGAACTCTATGAACTCTCTCCAGCTTATAAACTATACAAATCAGTCTCTATTCACATTGGTATCTACCCTTCAACCTGAAACTTGAGATCAATTTATAGATATATTGAGGTAGTTTCAGATCTGTGTCAACAACAACTCACTAGCATAGAAACTATTAACTCTATGAACTCTCTCCAACTTAGAAACTATACAAATCAGTCTCTATTCACATTGGTATCTACCCTTCAACCTAAAACTTGAGATCAATTTATAGATAGATTGAGGTAGTTTCAAATCCACTAAGAGAGGGATGGATTCCTCCCATGAAGGGATTTGAGTTCCTTGGACCAAGGGATAAGCTCCATGAGTGGAGGGATAAAGCTCGAACTGGCGCGACTCTAGAGGATTCCATTTGGGAGAATATTCGACCAATTAGGCTTCTAGAAGTTACTTTTTATTTTTACCTGCTTTTCACGGGGGTGTGCAGGTTTTAGTGGTGAATAGAGCAGCGATCGCCGCAGCTAATGGAAGAAGCATCAGTGCATGCGCAAGAAAAAGCTCTAAAATCTGCACAGGTAATATTTTAAGCGTTTTACAAAGCTTTTCTCCAATTTCCAAGACTTGATCCAGGAACATGAGTGTTTTTTACCTCTAAGGGAAAATGATATGGATGGTGATAGACCCATATGAACAGTCAAATGTCATGGTGACAAAATGACATGTAACAAAGACATTTAATTTTTATTCTTTTTAATTTTCTACAAGGGCTTTGAAATTATTAAAACATTCAAATGCTTTAGATTTGAATTTTATAAAGAAACCCCACATCATTCTAGTATAGTCATCCACAAATAGAGCAAAGTACATTTTGCCTTGTAGAGCCGGAGTTCTGGTTGGTCCACATAAATCTGCATGTATGATCTCCAAATGTTTTGATCCCACGACGTGTCCAAGTCCTTTATTTCTTCTATGGCATTTACTTTGGAGTGAAATCATTCTGATAGTGATCTCAAGACCTTTTGGACAACTGTGATTTCTTCAAAATTTTCTCCTAAACCTTTGAGTGAGTTGACAACTTCACCCACTCAGAGGAAAAAGGATGCAATATCATCTTCATCATCCATCTTAAGACTCTAAAATTGTCTTCTATGAGTTTGGAGTTTCCCCTTTTTGGCTTTGGGGTCTCTGCCATAGATAGCAATGAGCTTGTCCCACATTTCCTTAGCAAAATCACAGTTCATCACTTTTGTGAATTCTAAATCAGAATTTCCACTTGTTATAGAATTTAGTGTTTTAGCATTTGCTATATAAACATTCCTTCCATCTTGATCTTTTGGAGGAGTAGGTGGAACTTTATATCCATCCAAAACTGATTGCCATACTTCAGGTCCACGAGACATTAAATAGAATGTGTTGATTTTTCATTGTGCCTTAAGAATCCTTCTTCTAGATGCCAGGCTAATTATGAAGAAGCTAACTCTGATTCCAATTGTTGGAAATATTGAGAGGGGGGTGAATCAAATTTATTTTCAATTGTTATGTTTACCAGTTAATATTTTTACACAATTATAATTAGAGAAATAAGTAATAAATATTTTATTACAAACAATAAAGGGCACCAATCATCTTTTACAAAAGTTTTATTAAAATGTTGTTTGATGGAACCAACCCTTCAATCTTCCAGGATCCAACCTATTGCCAAGCATGAACTTGGACTTTTGCGAGGCTCCAACCCTTAGGGCATCAACCTCCAACTGTTTTAAAAATGAATGAATCACTTCACAAGTTTACCTAAACTTTCAACTTGATCACTGAATAGTCTTCAATGTATGATGCTTCTATTTCCAAATAGGAAAAAACTTATTCATTACCCAATGCCTTGATGCTTCTTCACTGCCCAATCTTCAAGCTCTTCTCCGTCCTATGGTCCAAGTTCTTATTTATTCACTGTCAAGGGTCCAATACTGCTTCAGACATTGACCTCAAACTGCTTCAACTAATATTCAGATAGGATATTAGTGGGTTGCTTCAATAAATGTTCTCAACTGCTTCAATTAACAAAAGTTTGCCTCAAGAATTAGAATCATCAACAACCTTCTTTAACCCTTGACCAAATCACAGAAGATAGAGTAGAGTGTACTTTATTTTATAGGTGACTGCTTGAGTTTCAAGGCTTATGTGCAATGGAGACTTCTTCAAGTGGACGAGGCTTCCTTCGACAACTAGACCGAGCCAGATAGAATCAAAATTCATAAATTATCCAATTCTAGGCTCCACCAAGATTATACTACCCACAGTTTTTGGCTTCACCGAGGCTGTAATGTATTCAAATTCAAGCTACAACATAGAAGGTCTGTGCCACAGTATAGAGGGTAATCACAATAGATATGAGCAACACAAATACTGCACCAGTTCCAAGCCACAAATCACCGTGTATGAGGGCCCGAGCCACAACAAAGTTACACAGGTCCAATTGACAACAAAGTTACACAGGTCCGAGGCACAACAAAATTACACAGGTTCGAGGCACAATAAAGCTACATAGGTCTGAGGGTTATCATAGTGGGTAAGAGGTATGCTGCCTGTAGGTTAGTCTTCCTGTAGCTGCTTCAATTATCAGTCATCCCAAAAAAAACATTCCATACCCATCCGTAGAACTTGATTTTTAGGCTCCCTCTCTTCGGTGTTCTTAAGTTCACGAGTTGTGAATTGAATGTTTCTCTTTGTAATAGATGACCGAATTGGATGGGGAGAAATGAAGTCTGAAACTGTAATTTATAGTGATTTCATTTCATAACTAAAGGGACACATCTATTTGAAGCGAGGCCGACTTGTATGACTGAGTGCAGGTCGGTTAGGACATAAAATAGGATATGTCAACTTAAAAATTCAATTTCTCTTAAACTATTGGGATTTAGGGGTTGAGTAAGGGCTCATTGGAAAGAGGAAAGAGTCCTTTTCAATATGTTGAAGAAGCCATTGTGATAGGATGCATTCAGGGTGACAAAAAAGTAATTTACTTTGTGACTATTCTAAATTTTTTTATGTATAAGTTATTAGGGACAAAATGAGGTCATTGCGACTTTAAGTGAGGACTCCAACCATCATAAAAGTGTGTCATATGTGATCTCCATTGTCATGTCTTCAACTATATCATCATATCATCTTCATGCGTGTAATCTTTAAGAGTGCTTGTATTTTCACCAATGATAAATATTGACCAACAAATTTAATGCCTTCCAAAAAAAAATATTTGAATTTCACCAAATTTTATGTTTTTGAGTCAGTTTAACAACTTCCAAAAAATATTTGAATTCCATCGAATCTCCAACATTGGTAGGGAATTTAATTGACCACACATTAAAAAAAATGTTAAACTATTCTAATTGACAAGACATTAAAAAAATGTTAAACTATTTTAATTGACAAGACATTAAAAAAATGTTAAGGTATGTGCTTTTTAATTTTTAGAAATTGAAAATTCTAACCATAGATGTCTATATACGTATACAAATATGTTTTTGAGTCGTCAGTTGGCTTATAGCGCTCCCAACTGAATTTATTTATTCTCAAGCATGAGTGAGGAATATAATTGTGTTTATTTGGAAATTTAAAATAATTTGAAAAACAAACCACATATTTCTCTATCTCTATTATAAATAGCAATTGAAGAGGGGGAAGGGTGGCATGGCTAGCTTGCCCCATGCATAACAAATGTGAAATTTATTTCTCATTCTTTATAATGGTCAATCTCCCTTTGTTAACTTGTTCTATGAAAGAAGTCTTAACTTTCCATAAATTATGTTGGGCTTGGCCTCCTTGCCCACTATTGGAGGGATTATTGTCTTGGCTATTTGGTAGTTGGTCGATTTGTGCTTGGAGGAAAGTTTGTAGAACCATGCCATGACCCTAAACTTTTACTTGAGGTTGGGTTGTTGACATTTGGAATTCAAGTGGTAGTGACTTAGGATTACATGCAAGCTCATTCGACCTCCAACTCCAAAAGGAATAGTTGCTCTCATGGGATGTTGGATTTAGGAACTAAGCCATAATATAAGCATGCAAAGGTTTCATGCTGCAAGACATTGCATATTTAATTGGTGCTAAAGGTGGAAACTATTTATGGGACCACCTTGCACTCAAAGTATGAGATTTTGTTGGCTCCAAAAAAAGAAAAAACAATGTTAGTAGTTTACAAGCTTATCTCTCTACCCTTTTTTTTTTTGAGGAAATATCTAGGCAGATCCACCCGAAGGGATCTACCCATCGAATTATCTGTTCGGGCCTAACCCCAAGGGTGTCGAGGAGATTTGACCTCGTGACCTCCCAAATTGGCAAGTTACTTAGCAACTGGAACTCGACTAATTGAGCTATCCCTTAGGGCTATTATCCCTATATATATAGAAGGAGATGCACATTTGCAGTGAGATTGGAGGGTTTTAGTTGATGGCCAAGCCTCCTCCAACATATTACAAGAATCTCAAAAGTAGAGTTACAGATGTGTTAAGTGAAAAGAAGATGGAGAAGCGTGAGGAGTTTGGGGTTTTAGTAGATAGGGATGGTTTTAGTAGATAGCGATGATCGAGAGTGCTCTTGTAGATTTAAATTATTTACTTTTAATCAAACAACGTGTGTGTGTGTGTGTGTGTGTGTGCGTGTGTGTGCGTGTGCGCGCGTGTGTGTGTGTAAGGAGATGCACATTCACAGTGAGATTGGAGGGTTTGAGTTGATGCCCAAGCCTCCTCCAACATATTACAAGAATCTCAAAAGTAGAGCTGCAAATTTGTTGAGCGAAAAGTAGATGGAGAAGTGTGAGGAGTTTGGGGTTTTGGTAGATAGGGATGATCAAGAGTGCTCTTGCAAATTTAAATTATTTACTTTTAATCAAACATTGTCTGCCCAACCCAACCCAACGCCACCAGATTCTTTTAATTATTTATTTTTAATTAAAAATATATTTTTATTCTATTAGAAACAATAACTTTTATATTTAGTGATTTTGTTTTTTTTCAAGATAAATTTCCCAAATCTTCTATTCCTTCAATGCACCTTTGCACCTTTAGGGACAATTGCTAGTACTAATTCAAAAGGCCACAACCAAATTAGACACCAAATTGGTGTATAAGACTATGAGACCTCCTTGTTTGTGGGTTATAAAACTCGCTTCTACAATTCAATTTGATTGCTAAAATCTACAAAATTATATACACTCTACCCTTCTAAATTTAAACATATAACATATTATAAAAAAACACATATTCATAATCTTTAAACTCATTATAATACTTCAAACTATCATATCAACCATACCCCAAAACAACTAGCAATTAACCTACTTACAAAAACCCAAACCCCAACCCCAACCCCACTTTCTTTTCTATATGAACACTTCCATTTCACAAACTTTAGTCTTTTAGCATTGTATAAGTTAAATAGAAACTAAAATTCATGAACAAAGATTAAGCAACAAATGCACAATAAAAGATCTACACGCAACATTGTAAAACAAACCATCTCATTTACAAGTAAACAACTAAAGATAAAATGCTTCACCTTAGTGCATAGCCATGTCCACGTCCACCCAAAATCAACCCAACCACTAAAATAAAAATCGTTAAATCTCACACCAAAAAGTCTTATCATTTCCTCATATTGGTTAAAACCCTCACATAAAAGATGGGGTCTAGAAGGTTAGCGAAAATATTATATGACTTACTTGACGGACAAGTCATTTTAAGACGACACTGAAGCCACAGATTAATCACTCCCCGACCAAATCCTCATATACACCAACTAAAACCCCATCCTTCCACTCCGAGTAAACAAACCCACCGAAACAATGGAGTGCTGCAGCACCAGGCGCTCTCCTCTGGTTTCTTCTTTCGTGTGCCCATCTCCTAAATGGACGTCCAGAAGGACAACAAGGCCTAGGGATCGAGTCTCGATGGCCGTACCGTTGCCTCCGCGCAAGCTCAATGACCCTTTCCTCTCCAATCAAGCATTCACAGCCTCCGCTCCTCAATCAAAACCCCGCTCAGACGACATGCCTCCGCTCCTCGACCTGGTGGCCGATATTACGCCCAGGCTAATGGCAGGACCCGCTCAGGTAAGAATAATCCTCCCGAACTCAAATGTATTTCAATCCACGGATGTTATGGAAGCCTTTACAAATTCTGGTCTTATTTAACAAAGTCCCTTAACGAGTTTCTGCCACCGGATTTCATTACGTTATTGCCTTTTCAGGTTGAGCGTGCGTCTTACAATGAGCACAGGCCCAGAAGGCCTCCACCAGACCTGCCTTCATTGCTTCTCAACAGTCGAATTGTCTTCATAGGCATGCCTGTGAGTTTGTCCCTCTTCTCTGTTTAAATATTTTTTAATGCTGTACATATTTTTTACTAAAGCTTTTGGACAAACTATGAGCTGTTGGAAAGTCTCAACCACTGTGGTCGCAGATTTAAATCCCATTGATTCACTGCGCTTTGGCATATAAGAGGCATAGTTTAATTGAATATATTCAACATCCTGAAAAATTCCTAGAACATTTGGATATGCATACTATACAACTCAACTTTCAATTCCAACAAATTCCAACAAATCCCTACTACAAATGACCAAAACTTAAAACAGTTAGTCTAGGCTTTTAATCAAAGCCTAAATGGTTTTATTCAAAGCCAGGGGAGTCTAAAAGGGACAAAACATTTACCAATACTAAAATGATTATGATTAATGTGATTATCGTAGATTTAAATTAGTCTATCCGAACTATGAATTTAAATTAGTTAGTTTGAGCTATCCAAACTATAAATTTAAATTAAGGTCTAATGTTTTTTTTTAAGGCTGGGCAGACCATACGAAAGTGCTTTTCATGGAAGAAGCATCTAGGATGGTGCTAAAGGTGGAAATTGCATTAAAAGATGATAAGACGGATGAGTTGAACAGACACATGGGGCAAAGAACTTCAACGTCAATTGGGGAAGCACCAGGCAAGGAGGCTAAGAAGGTTACTCGAACAATTTTGGAGAAAATAAGAGACAATTATCACAACCAAAATAATTGGTGTGGAAGGCATTCTAATGGTTAAGGATACAGAGTTAGAGGCCTAGTAGTTTGTTATCAATCTAGAGTTGATGATGGCCATAAATCATGGGAGCTGCTCATGGTCTTGAGCAATGAGAACCAATTGGATTCAAGGAGCATGAATGAATGGCTTGCAGGTTGAACTAGTGTTGAAAAAGTTGGCATCGTCAAAAAATCGATGAGGGTCCTGAAAACAAATTTTCGACAATATCGGTGAAAAAATTGTCATCATGGCTCAGTTATTGTCAGTGATTGTTTAGTTATTGTCATCATGGCTCCCAAGAGAATTGTCTCAAAGGACACTATGGAAAGCAGTACCAGAGAGGCAGTTGAGAGTACTCCAGTGAACTTGCCAGTTTACTCGGACACTCAGCTGTTTGTAGAAAAAGAGTCAGACATAACATGGTAGAAGGTATATGAAGTGTTCTCAACAAAGATCTTCAAAGCGGTTCTTGAAGACCGACAGGCGTATGTCAATGTCAAAAGATCAGGGCTACACAAGGTTGCATGCAGGTACTCGGTTTTCCCATGTGCAGACATCATCAACTGGATATTGTTGCATATAGATAACAAGACTATGATTCTCACCAGTGCTAACGGACAAAGGCCTGCTTCGTTTATGGCACATGATTACCACTTGATGTATCATCTACCGATGCCAGAGTCATACGTGGATTCACATTTTTATGTAGTCACCAGCTCCCCGAGTACAAAGGATGTTGTCAAAGGCTAGGTGAAAGGACCTTCAAAATTTCGCCAGACACCCAACAATACTTACAAGACCAAATCTCTGAGGAAGGCCTATTAGTATTTGATCATTCTATGCTGTCGCATCTATGGACAACACAGTACTGAGAAATTCCCAGAAGGCTAGGCATTCTTGCTAAATCAAGTTGTGAACAACGGGAAATTGTTCAACTGGTCGGATCTGTTGGCTCAACAATTGAGAATCCATCTGACCAATGCCAAGAACTCTCCCAAGGGTGAGCAAGCCAGATTCTACATGTTTGCCTATTTGTTGGATGCAATTTGCGCTTAGAATTCATTCCCTGGCATGAGTTGGACCTGGTCACCATGAGAAACTGCTGTACATATATCTACTGTAAGTTGCTTTTGGAGTTCAACTTCAAGGGAGTAATGGAAAAGATGACTGATCACTTCCTCATTCTACTGTACAAGTCAATCTTTGAGGAAGAGCCACCTTGCATGAAGTAATGCAAGCAGTGTAGGAGATAACAAATTGGTTTGCTTCACCAGATGGCACCTACCTCAAAGTATTCGGCGGACATGAGCCTCCACATCTTTCGAGGTATGCCACCAATAAGTTGGTCATGCAAGAAATTGCGTATCATCTCACCACAGGGTTGTTAGCAATTTTGCAAAGGAAGAAGAAATCCCCTTGGCCCGCTCTTCCTTTGCAGATTGGATTGTACGAGATCAAAAACTTGAAGGTCGCTGAGATCGAAGGTAAGGAGATAGAGAACTTCGCGTTCGATCGCTTGTACTTCAATTTGTATGATCCATGCATTGTATGTAAAGAACTCTGTGCAAGGATTCATTTCCAGTGGCTAAGCGGGACATTCTACAGGCCCGAGGAGGAAGAGATAAAGAATTGCTCCAATGCCTCTAAGTCCCATGAACTAGTCAACTTCACTGGAACATCGCAAGTTACTCCAGAAAAGAAAGTTACTCTAGACGCAGATCCAGCAGAGAGGCACAAACAGGTGCGCGAGAAAGGCAAGAGGAAGGTTGCACATAGCCCAACAGAAGAGCAGAACCGCAAGATGAAAGCGGATCCAATCATCCTGAAGGCAACAATAGCAATTGAAAAGAGGAGGGAACATAGGTGGATAGAAGAAGAACATAAGCAAAGGGAGGAACATGAGCATAAAAGATTGGACAAAGAAAGGCAAAACCAAGAAGAAGAGGAAAGACAAAGACGAGAAGAAGAAGAAAGACATAAGATGGAGGAAGAAGAAGCAGTACGAAAATAAGCCGAGGAACAAGAGCAAAACTGACAACTAGAAGAGGAGAGCAAGTAATTGCATGAGAAGGAACTTGGTCAAGAGTGTTGAAAAGTGTAACTAGGATCGGTCTTCATATTGACTATGTAATTATGTATTTATGTAAAGAAGAAGACAAGATTATAATATATATATTTTTGATATGCTTGACTCATGGGTTTCATGAGCAAGGTTTTAGGTCAAAAGACTTCTTCTTGATGTCCTCTAGGGATATTTCTTCTGGTCATAAATTGTATTAATTAAGTGTCATGTTTATGAAGAGTTAAAGTCTAATTTGTATGCCTCCAGACTGTCACATAAGCCTTGAAGATTGCACTCAAAAGATGATCAAGAACAACGTTGGAAAACCACTCAAGTCAACCTCCTTAACACTGGAAGACTATACAAGTCGGCCTATAAACTAGTGTTCAAGTCAGCCTCACTACATATGGACAGGTCGGCTCAACTACAGGTGGAAATAACTATATATACCCTAGTAGTTTGCGCAAAAAAAGACACATAATAGTTTGGATACCTCTGAGTTTTTCAGGCTTGATCACAGGAAGATAAGTTCAGATAAGTTCTGATGTTAAAGGTGAATTAAAGGTACAATTGGCACGTTGAAGATGAGACAGAACAACGAAGGGAAGAAGGTATAAGTTACCTCTGTTTTGGGTTAAGTCTGTCATGACATGTTCCATGATTACAATGCAAAGAAGAGTGTGTTTCTGGGTGCGTAAAAAGGAGGCAATACAACAAAGAAGGATCACAAGATAACACAGTGATAGGCTCTCTCTGTTGTGAAGTATACATCTACTTCGCATACCTATAGTAACTTCAGGAAGGTTGAAATAACAAGATTGTAATCCAATGTGTGGACAAGTACGTAGAAGAAAGAGAAGCTAATAAGGAGGCTAGAAGAAAAGGAGTTCACTAGGAACCGAGCTGTCCTAGGGTTAGTACAAGGGAGTGCAAAAAGGAAGATCAACATACGAAGCCTAATGGAGCAATGACAAGGTCTTGGAGGCATACAAGAGTCAAGGGTTTGTCATGGTCATGGTACTTGTCAATTGAAAGTCTATAAGAAGAATTCTTTACGGTTTTTCCTCTCCAAGAGGGATAGGTTTTTGCCTTGGCTCTAGGAGCCTAATTTTTGTGTCTCGTGTATTTTGATAATTGCCTTGATGAAAGACTAAATAAACTAAAGAAGAGAAGACATAAGTAACTCAAGTAAGCTCACAAGTAATTATCAAGAAGAGAATTTGAATTAATCACTAGCCCTCCAAATTCTCAACAAAGAGATTGAAGACTTTATCATAATCCAAGACACGAAGATGGAGCCGAAGCTGAAAAACCAAGATGTTGACCTGATGTCGAGCACACAATCGGTCATAATTCAGTCTCCCCCTCCTCTGACAACAAGGCAAGCTCCGAGCGAAGATTAGGACATTGTTCCTCTAGATGATTGTCCATACGTACAATCTGACTTACGATGAATTTCAAATGAAGATTGTACAAGCGTGAAAGAAACATTTTTCAGACGAGCTCACATCTCCTGCATTCATCAGAGAAAGGGTAATTGTCACAAACACCAAAAGAAATCTAGTAGCCATCGCTGCAACCAACTTGGCCTTTGCAGGTGCTTCCAAGTCAAACACGAAATATCTCATGGTTGAGAATAAACAAGTGGAAAAGAACTTGCAGGTTGCAAGGCAAGAAGTGGAAAAAATTCAAACATAAGTTCAGAAAGCAGCCTCCGCACAATTATGTCTCGAAGAATTCAAGACAACCATATTTGGAGAAGTATCAACACTAGGAGAGACTATGCAAAGCCTATATGAGGAGCTGGTCATTGTGCATAATGCAGTTGTCCTCCTGCACGACATGCAACAAAAGTGCAAGGATAATGCTAAGAATCTCAAGGTTGTCCACACAATGATTGTTGCCGTGCATGAGTGGTCAATGCAACACAAAGGGGCATCGTCTGAATTGGGAAAGAAAACAAGGCAACATGCAAAGTTGGAGAAAGCACAAGTGCAGATGATCATTTAGAGTACAAACAACTTGCCTCATTCATTGCCACCATTCAAGCCTCATATGCACGATTATACAACAACGTGGATTTCATGGTGAAATCACATAAGATCCCTTCGGTTGGCTCACTCACCGAGGCCAAACACAGAAATCAGGTCAGGTAGGAGGTAGTCGAATACTTGGACTAGCTAAGACATATTGTTGCCAAGGAAGATCTGGAGGTTAACAAGAGTAATATGCAAAAGTACATTGGTGGCCTTGTCCAGATCAACACTATGTTGCTCATGCTAAAAAAGGAAATTCAGATTGGTTCTAAATCAGTCTACCCAGATGCAATGGAGGCTAGAGTTCACTTCCAGCCCGATCCCATTGTACAGTTTGGGGAAGTCATCGCGCAATACAAAGCTTTGCACAAGTATATGACCGAGGAACTACAAGTGGAGGTGGCCAAGCTAGAGTTTCCCCCATCTCAAGCTTAACATGTTTTGTCTTATTAGGCTGTTTAGTTGGATCTACCGTATTTTGTCTTATATGGGTATGTGGAATATTGTAATATTCTTTTGTAATTAATTAGTGAAATTCCAAGTGTAAGTTGTAGAATGTGAGGAGTCATTTGTACTGAAGTCCAAAGGTCATGGTTGTAGGAAGTCAAACAATCACGAGGGGAGTCAAAGAGTCACAAAGGGAAATGAATAGACACCCCCTTTTGTTATAAATATCTCCTCACAAGTTATGTAAAGGGATTTTGGCCTGGCTTTTGGCTTTGATTAGAAGCTTGGGAGTTTTGTAGAGAGCCTTGGCTTCTCCGTAGCATAGAGGGAGTATCTTTCTTTGGAGGAGCAGGTGTTGGCTTCATGTTCCACTATTGGGGCCAACGGTTCGTTAATTGTATATGTATGCTTGGAACTTTCACTTTAAAAAAGCTTAGAGCCGACACGTTTTCATGCATATGTTATGAATATAGTAGGACTATTCTTGTTATGTTTGCAATATATGTTATTTCACTTACACTTATGCTTATGAACTATTTCGTTTGCATTAGTATGAATCTCATTATGCATGCTGTTGTATATTTACATCATGGTTAACTTTGAACTATTTTGCAGGCTAACTTATGATCCTTTTATGCTTGTGTGTTCTTTTCAAGCCGCGTACTATTACAGGCTTCTAAGGGGCTCACTCACTTTCTCTTTGTCGTGCTAGAACCTTTCATACATTGGGCTTGACCCTCCGCAGAGTCACACACTTGTTTCACCAAAGTCACAAATACATCATTCTATGCATTATTGCAGCCAAGGCATACCACTCAAGCTCACCATTTCGGCAACTAGGCCGTATTTTGGATGGGACTCCTACACCAAATGGTGTGAGGTCTAATTGGGACTTCATATCGGGGAGATCCCCTGAATTTTGGGGGGTGCAACACTGTCAACACCATCCTAAATCAATCTTTTGTTGAATTTTGCAGTTATTGGATATTTCAGATGAATTTTTATCATAAGACTGAATTTTGGTGACATCGATATTCTTTGGAACATAGGTCAGTTGTCTCTGATCTGAGTGATATGGATTTGTGACTGGTTGAGATGTCTGATTTTATGATTTGGGTGTCGATAAGGAGTTCTTGTGATTTGATTTTCTCTTATCTTGTTTATGTTGATTTGATTTACTTAAAGCATCTGATTTCCTTCTCGTAATAAGGTCACTTGGTTAAACACTGGATCTTCACTTGAAATTTCTATCGTTTGAATTGCAACATCTGGATATGTTTTTACTTCAAGGGGTTTGTCATTTTCTTGAGTTGTGATGTTGACTGGATTGATATTCGTTCCTTTTTCCTCAACCTGCATTTTTACATCTAAAGATTTCAATGCTTCCCTCTTGATATTTTATTCTACTTTGGTTTCCAACAACTTCTTGTCCTTTTTAAGCTTGCTAATCCGTGTAAGTAAATTTTCACTATGGTCCTTAAGTCAAGAATTTTTTTCATTTTTGCCAGCGATAATTTTGTCAACTTCCTTTTTAATATTTTGCATTGACTTTTGACTCTCTTGAAAAATTACTTTTGAGATATTTTGTATGTCTTTTGGTGTTACTAAATTTGACTTCAATGTAACGTCCTGTAGTGTTATTTTTTTCTTCCTATAGGAAAATGTTGAAAACTTCTTCTTCATATTTAGGATGAAGGACCCTAGTGTTTCCTTCCAAGGTGAACCCAAGATTATGTCACCTTGATTGCCCCATAGGGATTGAACAGAGAATTACGATATAAATGTAGTCCCCAATGTTTAATTGTAAATCAATTATGTCATATTGTTTTGTGTTCCAAAGGTCTAATTTTTTGATTATATTTGACTCTGGAATAACCAATTGGTTCACTAGTTTAGGGTTTATATAATTTTTATCTTCTGCGGATGAGATAGAAATAGTAAAATCTTTTCTTGCGAGAGTCTCTTAATTCTAAATAGCACAAAAACATAGTTATATGAAGTTTCTAAAAATATTCCTTTATTTATGAATTATAATTCTTTCCTTTATCGTCAACAATTGACACCATTTGTTTTGTTGATAATTTTGTCAAATGATACTTTCTGTTTGAGTGATCCACTTCTTTAATATATATTTAATATGCAATTGCGATAAATAATACCTTAATAAAAACAATTTTTCAATAACTTATTTTTAAAATATTTTGTCAGTATATAATTTCCCTTATATATATTTATTTATTGTAACCTTTTATTTTTCCTTCTTATAATTGTTATTTTTTTTAATATACATTTTATATATCTTTTTAAATTATACTTTCCAACTGACTTTATCTTTTTAATAATAGGCACAATTAAGCACACGACTTGTCGATGTACAAATGCAAGTCACCAATTAATTCACCAAAGGGCATTCATATGGCTCATGATTGCACTTATTTTATGGTGATAATGTGATTTACGAGTAAGCCGACTTGTGACTTTATTCATTAATTCAATATCCAATTCTTGAGTTCAATACATGAGGCAAAGCCAGGGTTTTCTTTAGATTACAGTCTTCTAGGGCCAACCTAGTGACAATAAAGAACTCTGTCAAGGAGGACAAATATCAAATTTGCATGTTAGTGACACACATGTGTCTATGTAATTGAATGACAATAATAAGAATGAATGGCTGAATCATGTTGAACCGCAATTAAAATGCTGGTATGTTAAATCTTTGTGTATAGTGGTAGCGAATTGCAACAAATAATCTCTTGGACGAATAATAAAATAGACTATTGAGCTGTAGGAGAACTCCAAAGCCTTCGAGTGTACCAAAAGTTTGGCCAATGTAACGAACAAAGTTCATTTTATACTCTGATACCAATGGTAACGAACAAAGTTCGTTTAAGCTCTGAACCAATGTAATGAACAATGTTCTTATATGTAACAAAAATATTATGAATATCTCGAATATGTAAGTGTCCACTATAGGATAAGTAGTATTTATATAGAAATGTTTGAATACAAGAGATATGACATATGATATGTTATATGACATATGGTTACAAGTGAGGGCCTGCTTATATACCTAGGCAGGCGCTCCTTCATAAACGGTCATGTCCTTTAAAACATGCCTTCTCATTAACTAATTATCACTTAATTAATCATTATTATGATTATTATTATTTATATTATTTATGTTATTTTTACATATTATATTCATAACACAGGGTCAATGGGATTGTGGCATTTCACTGGATTCTATCGCATATGAGACTATGTGATTGGCATTTAATCAAGAGCACCAACCCTATATGTACCCTAATGTTGGTGGTGTTTATTGTTGAACTCCTTTGTCATGGCCTTAGCAAAAATGTACCTTTCACTCAAACCAAAGTGATTGATCATGCATGTTAAGCTTTTTCTACCATATTTTAAGGCTTGGATTAGGCAGTTTGAGCAAAATAGGGCAATTTCGACTGATGTCCCTAGAGAATCGAGGTAGAGACAAATGCTAGACAAGAGGAGAAGAACGAAGGATGATACCAGTGATGAGGGTCCCAATATAAGTGATGGGGGAACATTGTTTGTCAAGGAGTGGTGGAACATGCATGGCAGTGCTATCCCACAACTACAACATTTGGCAGCCTAGTTGCTTTTACAATTGGGGAACACTTTTTCTTTAGAAAGGTGTTTAGTGTTGATTTTTCAAGATTTTCTAGACTGATGATTACTTCCAATGATTGATTCATTAATTTATCGTGTGTCACATTCATCATTCAACAATTACACATAGAAAATCTCAATAGTATAAACAATAAAGACGGTAGGATCATGAAGAGACAAGAGACAAAAATTTTACCCTGGGAAAACCCTCTTTTAGGGAAAAACCTAGCAACGTTTTCTTAAAGAAATTATCCAAATAAACAAGAGATAAAATCTAATCTTTTAGTAAAAGGCAAAGTCAAATTGACCACAAACATACCTAGGTTAAACCTGGTCAACCAAAGGCATTTGACCTCCTGAAATTTCGGCCTCGTGCATTTTCCTCAAAAATTTCGGTTTGCGTCATATTCGTCCTTCAAGTCTACCTCAGATTTGTCCTTCAAGTCTGCATCAGGTTTGTCCCCTTATTCTCACACATGTGAAGAAAGACATAGGGGATGGTCATCCGAATTGTGTCCTTTGAGGAGGGAGTCGAGTGCTTTATATAGTAAATCATGAGCCCGAATAGGTGTGTCAAAGGGTTAGGTTGACTTGGTTTTGGAGGCAAAAATAATTTGAATTTCAAAATTCATTTCCCCTCTCTTGAAGCAAACTTGAAAGTCACTTTCATATTTATCATTTTCTTTTATTTGGAGGGCTAAAACAAATTATGAAGACCGATCATAGCTACAAAAATTCAACACTCTCTCTTAGCTAGGGAGGTATTGATAATGACTTTCCTAGATGTTCTCTTTTTGAATAAAATTTCTCTATCCTAAGAAAACATTGAATGAGCTCAACTATGTTGATGAATCCATCAACCTCATGTTCTATACCAAAACCACATGTAAAGCATCTTGTATCAACATCAAATAGAGGAATTAGTCACCCACTAGTCCTAGGGTCACCAGTCTATCAAGTCATCACTTGACTCATGTCGTGTCAGGCACCCCACTTGACCCACGGTGAAACCTTTGGGTCACCAATCTATGAAGCCCGGGGCCCATTTACCATTCCCACATGTCGTCACATGTCATTGAATGGTAAAAATACTTGTGTGATGCTATAAGGTACTCGCTTAACCCACTAGCCAAACCCCATGGCAATATGGTTAGAACCCACTGACCAGGGGAGCACTTAGAGGGCTTGATATGCTCACTAGGTCAATCTCCCCAGCCATATTACATGGCTCTCGACCAGAACCCATGACCTATGGAGATTCTCCGCTCCTTGATGCTATAACATCAGTGCTCCCTCAAGGGAAGCATTCTCGGCCATCTCAAGCTTGTCCTTCTTCTCGGGACAAAAGCTTTGAGGAGTGTCAACAACTTGCTTGAATACATTGGAGCCTCACTACTCCCTTTTTGTACCATCATCATGATCGTACCTAATCAAACAATCCTGAAGCTATTCTGCTTCACAACTTGCCAAGCAAACTGCAATTGGAGCAAATGTCTTCTCATAGTCCTCTCCCTCTTCTTGGGAGAATCCTTGCTTTGTACTTTTCTATGCTGCCATCCACCAAAAAGCTAGATCTTGTAAATCCACTTTAAAATCATCACCGACTTTCTACAAATCTTGGCACAATGACATTTGTCAAACTTGCAGGGCTGCCTGCTTCCTTTGAACAAGGAGCTCTTCCAGTCATCAGGAATGATGTCAGTATGGTTTCTCCCTTTGAAACACAAATGACTGATCCTGGGAGAATCCTTTTGGCACAAACTTTGCTTATTTCTTCCAATACTTTTACCTGCTCCTAGAGCCTTGACAACCTTCCCAATGTACCTACAATCCTCACTAGGAGGTCCATGGAAGAACGATTATAACCCAACAAAAGAAATAAAGACAAGAGGATAACTAATAACAAAACAATAATAATCAAGGAAGAGATATATAAAGTACTTATCTTTGAGGATTATAGGAAATTTCAATCAACAACTCCCTCTTGATCCTTGCTTTCTTGCAGAAATGAAATCCATCTGAAACTCATCATCCTCATCATCAGCATGCTGCTTTCCTTTTTTTTTCCTTGCATGAACTAGGGTTTCTTCTTTCAGTGGAAACATTGATCTTGGTCTAGCTCTGGGGTTTTATCCACAAACCCTAGGGCTTTCTTATCAAGTCTTCTAGTCTGCCAGGGTTTGCAAACCCTAGATTTCCATTTTTTTTTTAATTTACACCTTTGTCATATGCAGGTTTTCTTTCCATATCCAAATGACCAAAACCATAAGTGGAAAAGAATGTGCCATAGAGTACCCAAGCCTTTGCATATGAAATTGTGATTCCCAGCTTCCATCAATCAAGGATATTCCATTTTGGTCAAACCACCAATGTTCAAGCAAATACAGTTTTGTATTATGCTTCTTTACCAACAACAAGTCTTCAATAGAAGTAGGATGTCTCTTTCAGAAGGGGATATGGCATTCCAAAAACTAAACCCTGATCAATAAGAGTAAACTCTCAGCATTCTCTGTTACCAGCAGAACTAGTTAGATTAAGGACATGAAATTCTTCAACAAGACAAACAGTAATATGCCCTATTGAATGCATACTATGGCCCAATAACACACAGATGCGTCAGCCATACATAGCACCTTTTCATTGCATACATTTTCATAGGACTATCCTCCAATTCTTATACAGGGGATTTTTCAGTTGTTCACTGTGGGACAAAATCATTGTAGCAATAGTAACTTGGCCTTCACAAGAAAACTTAGGTCTCCAAACTTGATGAGGAACTTGGCCTCTTTTTTAAGAATTCCCTTTTTGGCTATTATATTAATAGAGACATGAAAGCATGCTTCATGTCTTCATATAAAAAAATTGCATTCCAATGTCCTTCTTAACTTCCTCTGGCTCAGAGAAGAACTTGGTGGATCAATCAAAGATGTACCCTTTGATTAAATCAAAATTACCATATTTCTGAAACTCTGCCATATAAGTAATGGCACCATATCTCAGCCAATACTAGCACATACAAGGCATCTTCAACTTAACCTTTTCTACTAATTTTTTTTATCAAGATCATGGAGTAACAGAGATGCCCTTAATGCTAAAACGAGTTACACAAGCATGTCCATACCATTTGCTATAGCAATTGTAGTACCTACAAATTGAATATGCCTTTCAGGCTGATAAGATTTTGACGCCTCAGGAAACCTTGGAGCCTTAGACTTCTTAGAATTTGGTCCAGCTTCATAGTTTGATTAGCTGCACAAGAGTGTTAAAATAGACTTCAACTCGAGCTATGCTTGAAATAGTCACCATTTCTTTTCTGCCAAAATCAGGCCTAGATTTGTTGCCAAAATCCTTTTACAGTTCAGAATTCATTCTTCAAACAGTCCTTGTATATTTTACCAAACCCTTTTCTTCTTGAGTAGATGAGATGCATGTATGTATGACCAATATCTTCTACATATGGAGCGTCGATATGTTCTTCAATAAACTCATTACCCTTCTACATATGGAGCTGCAATGAAACAAGATCTCCAAAATCATCAACAACCTATGTCCACCTTGGCTGGCCTTCTGAGGCATTTCGGCTCTACTTTGAGAGTCTGAGGCTTCTCATGCCTTTCTAAGCTTCCTGTCCTCGGTCCTGAGGACATTTTCGGCCTCTTGTAGCATCCCGAGGCCTTTTGGACTTCTGCAATCAGTTGACTGAGGCTTTTTGGCTTAATTCCTCAGACTTCTTCGGCCCTTTTGACAGAATTTCAATTCTTTGTAAATTGGTCACAAACTAGGTAGAGTACCTTCCTTGTCCAGCAAGAGATATTGGTCTTTTCTAGGGTACAATCAGAGTCTCGGTTTTTCATAAAATGTTTCTTAAAATAATTTTCTATCAACAGGATCAAATCCATCCTTGTCTTGACCTTTCTTGACTTTGACCTTGCTCCTTCAAGGCTGCTCTTCAACCAACTCTGATACCATGTTGATTTTTCAAGATCTTCTAGATTGATAATTACTGCCAGTGATTACTTCAAGATTGATAATTACTGCCAGTGATTACTTCAAGATTGATAATTACTGCCAGTGATTACTTCATTAATTTATCATGTATCACATTCAAGATTAAGCAATTCCACATAGAAAATCTCAACAGTATAAACAATAAAGATAGTAGGATCATGAAGAGACAAGAGACACAAATTTTACACTGGGAAAACCCTATTCTATGGCAAAACCCAGCAACATACCCAGGTCAAACCTGGCCAACTAGAGACAAATTCGGCCTCCTGAAATTTCGGCCTCCTGTACTTTCCTCAGAAGTTTTGGTTTGCTTCAGATTCATCCTCCAAGTCTGCCTCAGATTCGTTCTCTTATTCTCCCACGTGTGAAGAGAGACAATAGGAGACAGTCATCCGAATTGTGTCCTTTAAGGAGGAAGTCGAGTGCCTTTATATAGTAAATCAATGAGCCCAAATAGGTGTGTCAAAGGGATAGGCCGACTTGGTTTTGGAGGCAAGAATAATTTGAATTTCAAAATTCGTTTTCTCTCTCTTGAACCCGACTTGAAAGTCACTTTCATATTTATCATTTTCTTTTATTTGGAGGGCTAAAACAAATTATGAAGACCGATCATATTTATCACTTTCATATTTATCATTTTCTTTTATTTGGAGGACTAAAGTCTAAAACAAATTGAAAGTCACTTTCATATTTATCATTTATCATTTGTTTTTAATTGATATTATCTAGTTTCTAGATAATTGATTCTGGAATAATTAATCATTAATGCACTATGGATGCCATTTCTATTTTCTATCTTGATATATGTACAAATAAGCATGTTTTTTTGAATATATATATATATATATATATATATATATATATATATATATATAATGTACTATGGATGCCATTTCTATCTTGATTTATGTACAAATAAGCATGTTTTCTTCGGAGGATCTTTGGAAAATGACAGATTCGAATAGACACTTTGCTTCCAATGATTTTTTGGAAAATGATGCTTCTGATGTTTCACTTCTCAGAAAATGTTCCCACTTTGTGTAACATTGCCCTAGAGTGTGCCCTAGGGCATGTGGTGTATCTATGTTGGAGAATAAAATGTTTGTAGAAATGGAAGAGTGCATCTAGGAATAGAGATTACCTGTTTGCTGGAGGAATGGGGCTGCATGGAGCTATTGGAGTAACCTGAAATGGATAGACAAATTGGCTAGGGCTGGGTGGGAGGGTTGAAAAAAGAGCTAGATTTGATGAGAGCAGGCTTGTACTGATGCTCTGATACCAAATGATGAAGATGAATGCCTCCCAAGAGCATAAGCAAGAGTTAGAAACAACCCGGAAGCAAGAAAAATATGAAAGCTCAATGTGAAATAGCTTTGTTTAAATTGTTGGCCAAATGGCCTTTATATAGCAATACAACGAGTCCACTTAAGATCCACACACCTCAAGTGCTGAGAAAGAAATAATAAACAACTCCTGCATGCAGCCAGAAGGCTGGAAATGTGCAATTAAATAACTAAGATAAAACTAAATAACTAACATGCCCACACATCAAGTAAAAGCAAACTACTCTGGCTGAAATGAAGTGGAGGGTGCTATCTTAGTTGGGTGCTACTAGGGATGTGTTCTCCTTGGGGAGAGTGCCCTCTCTATCTACATGAAAAATATTACAAATATTTCTTGGAAGCTCACTTTTTCTGGCTCTGCCAAGGAAGCATTCTGAATATACTTTAGAGAATTTACTATTTAGATTATTATGCTAAAGCCATTAGCTACCAATGCATTTTAGTTGCATGTGGTTTGAGTTTCCAGCTTTAAATTGGTATCCTTGCGGATTTAGACATGCATGCACATTATTTGCACATGGAAATTAAGTTGGAGGCCTCAATTAAAAGCAAAACACAATTTATTTCCAAAATACTGATATTACATGTTATTGATGTGCTTGCTTCACTTTGTTTAACTTTATTTGTACATATAAATTATAAAGTAACTAACTATTTCTAAACAGTTGGTTCCAGCTGTCACAGAGCTTGTTATAGCGGAGTTTCTTTATTTGCAATGGTTGGATCCAAAACAGCCGACTTATGTGTACATCAACTCGACTGGAACATCACGTGAGGATGGTGAGACGGTATGCTTGATTCCGATTTCTTGTGTTGTATATATTGTTTATTGTTAGAAGATAGCTATAGCATATGTGCCAAGCTCTTGAAAGAAACAGAGAGATTATAGTTGTCCAGTGATTATTAATATGTGTCAGTGACACTAGAGGTACATTAGCAAGCAGTAATTGCAAGCTGAGAGCCAAAAGGCAATTTCAGCCAAGCTTGTGATCGATAAATATTCAAGACAAAGAAGAATAAAATAAATGGCAACCATATTGATGATAAATGATGACCATATTGGAAACAAGGGCAAATTTCACATTATTTCCTGAGATAGCACGTGCAAATTAGTGGTGCAGTAGTGAGTTATATTCAGAAGGATAGGGAATGCGTTAAGCTGGTACAGTCCTAATTGGATTCACAAAATTTCTTAAAACTATATTTCTATGTACAAATTGAAACTCCCAATAGTTTGTGACATCTTTTTCTATTGTAGTTAAATTATCTGTTTTTGTTGGTAGAGGGTTTTTATTATGTTGCAAACTCCATCATTCTCAGCTCAGCCCTAAGAATGCAGTATTATTTCTCCTAATTTGTAATTCCATCTAAGGCTTAACATATTGACAACACATCAGCTTATTGATTCGAACTCCTGAAATAAGAGCCGTGTCTTCTTTCGAAGTTATGTTTGTGTGTGTAAGAATCTTTCTGGTTAGCCTTAGAGATCTTGTGGGCCCAGATCTAAAGTGGCACTAAAGGGATAAGGGTAGACTAGTGATTATAATATCTCAGAGCCAAAGATTTGGAGAGTATTTGGGAAGGTCATTGGCAAAAGTTCTTCAACCAACTCCTGAACCTAAACCAACTTTGCATGTTGTGTCTCCTTATGATGCTTATCTCCTTATCTGCTTGAGTATGCACTGTATTAATATTTTATAGTACTGATGTAATTGCCTTGTACATAAAATAATTGATCTCTCTAGTACCTATTGTGTGTTTGTTTGTTGATTTTGCGTACCTGTATTGCCTTTTGTCCTTGCTCCTTACATTCTCAATGTTTTTCTAGGCTATGCAACTCAAGGTTACCAAATTCTATGTAAGCATTATGTCATTAAATTGTGTGGGGTAGCTACCCTATCATATTTTCACCCTTCTGGACGATATGTAGCCTGAATGTTATATGAATTTTATGTTTCGAAGTTCAAATTCTCTGAATAGATATATTTTTTTGATATGTTCTCACAAGCAAAAAGCAGAGGGATGAGAAAACAAGAAAAACTCAAGAAATAAAGAGCCAGACACAGAGAGGGGGAGAGAGAGAGAGAGTTGCCAAACTATACATTATATATGCTCTTGAAAAGGAACCAAAGTAGATAGGGTATAAGGAACCAAAATATGTTCTTGAAAAGATTCTGTCCCATGATGCCTAATAACACATACAATTTCTTGGGACACTTGGTACAATAATCTTAACACTATTCTCTATGACAGAATATTTTCTTTGACACTCGTAACTGCCTTCTCACTCTTTTGACACTTTTTTTCGATATAACAATATACCTTGGAAAATTTCATAAAATGCACTTAATGAGATTCTGTTTCACAGGACTCCTTATGACACTGGGACACTTGGTACTATATTCTTAACATGATTCATTATGACAAAATATTCCCTATAACACTTGTAACCTTATTTCAATTTAACAGTTAGGACTAGTGATCCTACTAAAGCTATTTACATTATTAACAACCACTCTTCAAGTTGTTAACTAGACTCTAATCATTTCGTCTTTGATGAGAAAAAGTTGATTCCAATTTCTGATCTTATTGGGAAAGCTACTATGTAAAATGGATTGAGGCAAGTGTTGATTTGCTAGGGCACCTGTTAGAATTAAGTTTTTCTTCACCTGATAACTACTTCAATGATCAATTAAACATTAGATTCACATAGCATTAAATTCAATATCATTTAGGCAGTTATACAGAAGAAAAACATCAACTAATACATGAAAGAGCAGTAAAGTAACCACGAAACAAAGAGACAAGAGACACAAAAAATTAGGCACACAGCCAGGGTAAACCCACAAGGGGAAAACACAGTAAAAATTCTTCCTTATGAGAGAGAGAGTTTCCAGATTTATCAATACATCATAAATTAAAATAACAAATAGCAGAATAATAGCCAAACCAGTAACCAAAATTAAGATCAAGTGCCATGTCAAAATCCAAGTCCCTGAAATTTCTGCCCTCCCTAGAATTTCGGCCTCCTCCTAAATTTCAGCTCCCTTTTAATTTCGCTGGATCAGATATGCATGAGACCAAGTTGATGTGTACAAATGAGGAGAAATGATCTCCTTTATATAGCCTTCAAGTGGTGGTCGAATGGGTGCCTCTTAGGTTCAACCGACCTAATAAATTTTGAGGCAAATTTAAAAATTTTAATTTTTTTTTTTTTTTTTTAATGATGAAAATACTGATCATGGCTACCATATTTTCCAACGCTCCATCTTAGTGTGAGAGGTATTTTCCAACACTCCCTCTATAACAAACAAAGTTCGTATACTCAGAGGAATGCTCTGATACCAATGTAACAAACAAAGTTCATATACACAACAAAATACTCAGAATATCTGGTATATAAGAATGTCCATCATGGGACATATAATATATTATAGAAGAATATTCGAATACAAGTGAGATGATTGTTATAAATGAGGTTTGCTTATATACCTAGGCAGGATCCTCTTCATGAACAATCATGTTCCATTAGACATGCCTCTTCAGTACTAATCACGAATTAATGATTTACTCTGATTGTTATTATTATTTATATTTACATTATTTTTATATAATTTTATTCATAAGATTGCCTTCCTCTTCGAAAAGCTTTGTCCTTAAAGCTTATTGCTGATAAGATGTATCATATGTTCTTTGTCTTTGGAATCTATTTGCACCTTTTGGAATTCTTCGATCTATCATCTTCGTTGACACAAGATGATAAGATACTCGGAGCGTTAAATAAAATTGTCGAACTGAAAATGGATCTGACCATCCTAAATCAATCTTTTGTGGAACTTTGCAATTACTTGATAGCTGAGATAAATTGTTATTGTCAGGCTGGATTGTGCTGAAATCATTGTTCTTTGTAACATGAGTTTTTTTGTTTATGTTTTGAGTGATACATATACACAGACTGATTGGGATGTCTGCTCTTGTGGTTCAAATATCAATAAGGAGAACTGAAAATTTGAATTTTCCTTATCATGTGTTTGGCAATTTCCTGATTTAGTTTAGGTATCGATGTTGTTGAGTTGGTGATAAAGCCTTCACTTGGGATGTTCATCGTTTGAACTGCGACATCCGAGTCTGTCTTTTCTTCAACTGGTTTATCCTTTTCTTGAGTTGTGATATTGACTAGCTCGGTATTTGTTCCTTTATCTTCAACTGGTTTATCCTCTTCTTGAGTTGTGATATTGACTGGCTCGGTATTTGTTCCTTTATGTTCAACTTGGATTGTTGCGTCTGGAGACTTCGATATTTCTTCTTGAGTAAGTTGTTCTAACTTGTCTTTTAGCAACTTCTTGTCATTTTTAAGCTTCTTTATTTGTGTAAGAAGGTTTTGATTATGATTCCTTAGACATGAAAGTTCTTTGTTTTCTGAATTGTCGACTTTGTCGTTAGTATCATTTTCTTCATCTTTTAAACTTTTGATTTGTTCTAATAATTTTTTATTAAGGTTCTTTAAACATAAATTTTCCTCTTTTGTTCTGATAGGTTCTTCTTAAGTTCCTTCTTTGTGACCTTAGTCTTCTTCACTTGTGCAAGTAATTTTTCAACGTGGTCCTTGAGGAGAGAACTTTTTTCATTCTTTTCCATTACTCCCTTGTAATGCATATCCACAAGATCTTTATATTTCTGTTGTAACGCTTTCTTTTTTTGCAGAAGTTTGGCTATTTGTCTTTTTTCTTGATCTTCTAGCTGCAATTTCTCGATACATTGGATTACATCATTTTGTAGGAGTGATGTTAGGGTTTCAACTTGCAATTCAAATTCTGTTTTCTTCATTTTCTTATTAAAATCTGCATGTTGTAGCCTAAATGTTGCCATTAAATCTTCTATATCTCTTGCTAATGACTGTTTTTGTGCATCACTTAGATATTCAACTAAAGTAAAAGTTTTATAACATTTTTTGCAAACCACATTTTGATTTATGAATGACCCTTGACAATTAGAATATCCCTCTGAACAAAAAGGACATTTTGAAAAGAACCACTGTTCTTTGTGGAATGCATCTTTTTATTTTTTTATTTTTTATTTTGGGTTTCTTATGAATCCTTAAGTAAGCGTGTAGCCTCAAATACTTTCTCACTTTCTCTTTTTTTTTTCTTGTTGTTAACACTTTTTTATATGTAACTTTTTCTTTTTCCTTCATTTTTATTTATTTTTATTTTTTAATATATATATTTTAAATATTTTGACTTTTTATTTTCTTTCTATATATGTGTATTGACTTTTTTTTTTAAATTAATTAATTTGTTTCTTTCTTTAAATGGTCAAAGACTCGACGACAAAATGGAAAAACTTCAAACCATGTAGCGAAACACTTCAATTGCAACGACAACAAAGTTGATGAAGACTTAATGGCCAGAGGCTGGATCAGACTGGCTCCGTGCAGCGGTTGAGTGACCAGAGGATCGAACAACTCTGATACCAATGTAACGAACAAAATTCGTATACTCAGAGGAATGCTCTAATACAAATGTTACAAACAAAGTTCATATACGCAACAAAATACTCAGAATATATGGTATATAAGAATGTCCATCGCGGGACAGATAATATTATATAAGAATATTCGAATACAAGTGAGATGCTTGTTACAAATGAGGCCTGCTTATATACCTAGGGAGGTGCCTCTTAATGAACATTCATGTCCCATTAGACATGCCTCTTTAGTACTAATCACTAATTAATGATTTACTATGATTGCTATTATTATTTATATACTTTTATTCATAACACTCTCTCAAGATCAATCTTCTTGAACAATCATAGGCCTCACATCCCACGACCTAAGGGAAAGATCATTAGTCTCATCATAAGGAAAGATACATGGCATCCAATCTCAAATCATCACCCTGACCATGAGGTCTGACAACACACAACCTAAGTGAGGAACAAACAATACATCTCCCGGACCACAAGGTCTTATGGTACAGAACCTACAGGAGGAATCAACGATACATCTCCCGGACCACAAGGTCTCATGACACACTACATACAAGAGGAATCAATAATACTTCTCCTGGACCACAAGGTCTCATGGTACAATCTACAGGAGGAATCAACTATACATCTCCCGGACCACAAGGTCTCATGATACACAACCTACAAGAGGAATTAACAATACATCTCCTGGACCATAAGGTCTCACAACATAGTCTACAAGAGGAATCAGCAATAGATCTCTCGGACCATAAGGTCTCACGACCAGGGTTGCGGGGGAGAGACTCCCCCCCCTTCAAACCTGCTCTCGGAGCATGCTCCTTTCGGGAGGGACCCCAGGGGCGTGCTCTCGAAATTGCTCCCACACAGAGTGAATTTCGGGAGGGACCTCGAGAGCGAAAATTTTGCTCCCTAGCTTCTTTAACCAATTCATATCTTGTCACATTCATTGTTAAGAAATTATACATAGAAAATCTCAATAGTAAAACAATAATGACAATAGGATCATGAAGAGACTTTCAAACGCAAGAGACACAAGTTTTTACCCTAGGAAAACCCTAACTAGGGAAAAGCACAACAACCTTTTCCTAGTTAAATTGTCCAATTCAAGAAGAGATACTTCCTGATTTTTCAGTTAAATAAAGTCAAACTGACTAGCAAAAAGCCTATGTCAAACCTAGTCAAACATAGATATTTTTAGTCACGTGTAACATTTGGTTAACTCAAGTCAAATGGGCTGAATTTCGACCTCTTGCAACTGCGTCAAAACCCTAGTCAACTATGGTAAAATTACCTCAGACTTTTGGTCAAACTACCTCAGGGTTGTGGTCAAACACCCCTCGAATTTCATTCAAATTGTGCCTCATACCTGCGGTCAAACATCTTCCAAATTTTGATCAAATTGTGCCTTAGACTTATGATCAAATATCCTTCGAAATTCAGTCAAACTGCTCCATAGAAATCTCAGCTAAACTGTTGGTCAATGCGAGTCAAATGATAGTCAAACTTCGCTAGTTAGACTTGGTCAAGATTTGATATGCTTCTCTCTTCTCTATGTGTGAACATAAATCAGAAGATCTTGAGGTGATCCTTATTGGGCTTCAAGTGAGGAAGTTGATTGACAATATATAGTGGTGTGATGAGCCCAAATTGGGTTGTCTCTTGGTTAAGCTGACTTAAGTTTGGAGGCAACTTCAAAATTTAAAATTCAATTTTTTTTTTCTCTTTTATTTTGAGTTGTCTTGAAACCAAATTTGAATTTTCATATTCTTTTATTTGGCAGGCTAATCTAAATTTTGAATAACGACCACAACTATCAAATTTCAACAGAAACACCCATATTGCTATTATCGTAGAGCACCTATTTATTCCCAATATGGACCATTTTCTTAGGTATGCACACCTCTTTGGCCATGTCCATCATTCTTCATGGTAGTCTCACAATATATGATGCTTCCAAGGTAGAGACGGTTTGTTGCAACCTTGGAGTCAAGCCAAGTCATAGTTGAAGGACATTTAAAATGCCTTCCTAAAAATACCTTTTCAAGCATGTGGTCATCTCCAAAAGGGGGCCAAAATCACTTGCTGAAGCGATGAGGGGTTAAAGGTGTTGAAAAGTGTAACTAGGTCGGTCTTCATGTTGACTATGTAATTATGAAAAGAAGAAGTCAAAATAATAAAATGTATTTGCTTCATGGGTTTCATGAGCAAGATTTGTTATGTAGATGGACTTCTTCTTGATGTCCAGTAGGTTCTGTGTCCTCTAGATATAAAATGTAATTAAGTGTCATACATGCTCCAAGACCTTGCTGGAAGTTTAGCTCATAACTGCCTTCAATCAACGATGAAAGACAAACTGTAATTACAGTGGAGGTTGCCACATTAAATAATGAAGAAATCTCACTTCATGTCGGCCTATTCACAATGAGCAAGTCGGCCTACTACTCAGCTAGATGCCTGGCCTAAGAGCTGACACAGTCATGTATATATATACCTAAAGCTGTGGATCATTTGGAAGAAAGTTTTTCGGTGAACATACAAAACAGAATTGCGGATAGGTCTGAAATGAATACGGTCAACCCAAGAGAAAATATACAACAGAGATAATAAAGGAATTGCAGATAAGTCTGCGTCTAAACCACAATAGGGTTAATAAAGGATTGCGGACATCACAACATAAACTGCGGACACCATAGCAAAGGCAACACTACAGCGAGGCAGCGTAAACATATATATACAGAGACAGTAAGGGAATTGCGGATACCTCAAAGGAGACAACGTATATATATAGTGCGGACACTACAACAGAGGCAGTATAAATATATATATACACAAAGATAGTATTCAGTGTGGAAGACAAATAAAGAGACAGTGATCATAAGAAGAAGTAGGAGTAATAGTGAGGAAGGTGAAGGTCAAGGTTCTGGAAGAAATAGAAGCATATAGAAGGTGAAGGTCAAGGTTCTGGAAGAAATTCTAAGTCTAGGGTCTAAGTTTGGGTCATGGTACTTGTCATTAGAAGATCGATAAGAAGAATTCTTTCTGGGTTTTCCTCTCCAAGAGGGAGAGGTTTTTGCCCTAGCTCTAGGAGCCTAATCTTTGTGTCTTGTGTTTTGATAATTGACTTGATGAAAGATTAACTTAACCTAAAGAAAAGAAGACATAAGTACATTCACAAGTAACTATCAAGAAGAGAATTTGTATTAACCTTAAGACCTCCAAATTTTCAACATGGTATCAGAGCTAAGGTGCTTAACACAAGGGCTACTTGTCAACAAAGACACTCAAGGAAGCATAGATCTAAGTTTGGGTTGGAAAGTCTAATCAGTCTACAAAGAAGACTATCTAGCTACTTCAAACATCCTCTACCATCAAGAATTCAAGATCACCTAGATTGAAGAATTCTATCTTGGAAGAAGTCCTTAACCTCTTCGTTATCATCAAGAAGGCTGTTGCAGAAGAAAGTCACTCTCTCAAGTAAGTATCTATGACTTCATCTGAATCTCTCCAAATGACTTATTGTTTAGAAAGCAACAAACTCGTTGGGTTATCTAACCTCAATGCATGGAAGAAAAGGATAGATCTAAAGCTAATTGAAAATGAAGTCATGGGTTTCATAGAAGGATCTACTATACAACCTCCAAAAGAAGATATTCCAGCATATACCAAATACATGCAGGGAGATATAAGAGCTCGAAGGATTCTTATAGAATCCATAAAAGACTCTCTTATTCCCTATGTATCAAAGCTAGAATCCTCAAAAGAAATATATGATAAATTGGTGGAACAATTCTCAAAAGGTTCTACAAAGGAAATAATATCCCTGAGACAAAAACTATACAAATTGAAAATGTCAAAGGAAGGAATAATTCCATATCTGATGGAGATTTTCGCAATACGCGAACAACTACTAAACTTGGGAGAAGTAATGTCCGTTAGAGAAATACTCACTATGATACAAAATGTCTTACGAAAAGAACGAAGAGATTACTCTTCCAGTATAGATGGGAAAGAAGAAGCCATGACATTCCAAAGTCTAGGTAAGATAGAAGAATCAAGATTGAAAGAAGGATCAAGAAAAGAAAATCAAGCCCTTGCCACCATGTGCGGGAAGAAAGGAATATTCAGTAAATTTGGTCCTCAAAATAATAAGAGAAATGTGAACAAAGCACGATGCTTTGAGTGTAATAATTTTGGGCATTATAAACGAGATTGTCCTAAACTAGAAAGGACAAAAGGAAAAAGGAAGAAGCCTATGTCACTAATGAAAGAGAAGAACCTGATGCTAAAAGATCCAAGAAGGAAGAATAGAGAGATCTCTATTATGATTGACATCATCTTTCTCTTTGAGTGATCTCTGATTGATTGTAAAATTGTATAATAGAAAACAATGTACATTAAGAAGCATCTCAATAGAAGCATGAAAGGAGCTCTCGGTGAAACAACTTCTGGAAAATCTCTCTAAATTAAAGTAGTCATCAGATCAAGGGTCATCATGGAGACATAATTCTGGGATGTGATGACATATTGATAAAGCAGGTTAAAGGAATGAAGCTCTTCATTCTAGAGAAATTGCTACAAGATGACTCGAGGGAAAAAGGTATGAGATATGTATATATTTATATATATATATATATATATATATGTATATATTTATACGCTGACATTAGATGCTGTGAAGTCATGTCATATGGTTGCAGTTAATATTTTAGAAGTATGATCTATGAAGGAGGATCTCTCGATGCACTGACAGATGAAATCAACATATTATGAATATGAGGTGGTTGTACATAAACTAGAAAGTGGGAAATTTGTAAAATCCTAGGAAAGAAGAATGTGTAGAGAGGAAGAGATCATGAAATGCAACCATGTCAAGAGGCAATTATCATCCAGAGACCAAGAAGATGTGACTAGGAAATCTCCTGGGAAGATATGTAGACTCTAACGGAAGTCTGGTAAAGAAGGAGACCCTTGGCAAAACATATCATTAAGAGATGCGTCAATCTATGTGAAAGATGTCGATGCCTACAGGAAGATGTCATGGTGAAAGATCATCACTAAGGTAACTTTTTTTTCTAAAAGTTCATATGTATATGTTTATCTGGATGAATTTGTGCAAGGCTGCTAATCATGAGAAATAAGGTATGATCCTTGGAGATGATTCGAAGGAAAGCAGCATGCCATAACAGTGGACCAGATGAGAATGTATGATGAATCACTTTCTGATAGTGGACATGACTTGTCACTGAAGGTGATGGATGATTTGTGCCCTATGAAGCCAAAATTTGAAGATTCCTCAATATCGAAAACCATGACATTGAGGGGAGGAATTCTTCATGTGTAGCTAGATTGCTACTACAGGACCTTGGTCGATAAGGAGCCTAGTGGTAAGCTTCTTGCTTGGAAGAAACTTGAAGTATGTCCTTCCTGTGTTAAGAGGGAGTGACGTATGTGATTCTCTATTACATGTGTCATGCACTAGACCAGGACTAACAACCGTAAGTCTTAGTGAAGGCCATGTGAAGAGAATGGATAGACACATCATTCTGGTCTTCACCTGGAAGATAGAATGGAGGATTGGGTAATCATCTGGCATTCGATCTCTTTGAGAATGAGATAGGGCATTCAAGATAAGAGTAGTCGTGGACCGATATTCTTTGAGGGTTGGCTACCCAAGAGAAGAATAGTCCAAGAAGGTCATACTCTGGGAACACCTAGGTGGGGTATGTACCTTGGAGAGACAATGACTATGGTGTCTATTAGTCATGTGTCTCACCAGCATTGTAGCCCATTGTCTCGTTGAGAGATGGGGTTGTTAGTCAAGGCCTTGCACTAGGACAATGCTGGTTGATATGATGCTATACAGATGCGATTACCAATCCAATTCTTCTTATGAGATTCTTCAGTTTGAAAGTAACCATGTACCTATATGAATACCTCCCTAGTTAAGAGGGAGTGTTGAAAAGTGTAACTAGGTCGGTCTTCATGTTGACTATGTAATTATGAAAAGAAGAAGTCAAAATAATAAAATGTACTTGCTTCATGGGTTTCATGAGCAATATTTGTTATGTAGATGGACTTCTTCTTGATGTCTAGTAGGTTCTGTGTCCTACATGCTCCAAGACCTTGTTGGAAGTCTAGCTCATAACTGCCTTCAATCAACGATGAAAGACAAACTGTAATTACAGTGGAGGTTGCCACATTAAATAATGAAGAAATCTCACTTCATGTCGGCTTATTCACAATGAGCAAGTCGGCTTACTACTTAGCTAGATGGTCGGCCTAAGCGCTGACACAGTCATGTATATATATACCTAACGCTACGGATCATTTGGAAGAAAGTTTTTCGATGAACATACAGAACAGAATTGCAGATAGGTTTGAAATGAATATGGTCAACCCAAGAGCAAATATATAGTAGAGATAATAAAGGAATTGCGGATAAGTCTGCGTCTAAACCACAACAGGGTTAATAAAGGATTGCGGACATCACAGCATAAACTGCGGACACCACAGCAGAGGCAACACTACAGCAAAGGCAGCGTAAACATATATATACAGAGATAGTAAGGGAATTGCGGATACCTCAAAGGAGACAACGTATATATATAGTGCAGACACTACAACAGAGGCAGCGTAAATATATATATACACAAAGATAGTATTCAGTGTGGAAGACAAATAAAGAGACAGTGATCATAATAAGAAGCAGTAGTAATAGTGAGGAAGGTAAATTCTAGATTTACCTTCTCACCGTCCAAGCAAATCAAATAGAAGCATACAGAAGGTGAAGGTGAAGGTTCTGGAAGAAAATCTAAGTCTAGGGTCTAAGTCTGGGTCATGGTACTTGTCATTAGAAGATCGATAAGAAGAATTCTTTGCGGGTTTTCCTCTCCTAGAGGGAGAGGTTTTTGCCCTGGCTCTAGGAGCCTAATCTTTATGTCTTGTGTTTTGATAACTGACTTGATGAAAGATTAACTTAACCTAAAGAAAAGAAGACATAAGTACATTCACAAGTAACTATCAAGAAGAGAATTTGTATTAACCTTAAGCCCTCCAAATTCTCAACAAAAGGAGCAATGTGGCACTGATTATGAGTGAGAAGAGTGTTATTTCGCATCATGGGTACTTTAAAGGACCAAGGTCAATTCATAAGCAAGCAAAATGAGGCCTTAAAGCTGTTAAATTTGGCAAGTAGGGCCAAACTACATGTTGCACTGCTCATGTGATGGAGTTGATATTTTTGTTGGATTCCTCTTTCGAAGAGGTGCAAGATTGATCTAAAGATCATCTTGTTTGGATGAGCATAAGTTGTATTTTGAATTTATTTTGCTCACATGTGCAATTTGTCAAGGTCGGCCAGATTTGTAATGTAGGCTCATAAGCTCCAAAAGATGTGTCAGACACCCTCAGTGATGGATATAAAAGGGAGAGACTCAAACCTCATTTCATCATCATCTCAACACACATCTCTCTCTCCTTCCGATTGGTTTTTAAGCTTAAGGTGCTTTCTCTCTCCTCCACGTGTGGAACAACAACTGGAAATTTCAGATTGCTCTAGGGATTTTTTGGACAGTGTTAACTAGCATTGACTTTGGGTCAACCCTTGTTGTTTGACTTCATTTTTTGGGTTAGAATTTTGATTTTAAGGGGCTACTGTTGGAGGCACAAAAATCGAGGAGAAATGTTGACTTTGATTGCTATTGACCATAGCATTGACCACAACTTTGACTGCTGTTGATCACATGTTTGACTGGGTTTGATCGAGCTTCGTTGGACGCTGATTTATTTGTTTGACTAGCGTTGACTTTGCTGGCTAGGAAATCTTGTTAACTGGTGTAAATTATGCTCTCTCTCTGCTAAATTTGAAGAATAATAAGAAGATTTGATCAAAGGGTTTTCCCTGCATTGGGGTTTTTCCCTGCCATCTGCCAAATTATTGTATCTCTTGTCTTGGCTTGTCTTCTATCGATTTATTTATGTTCTATTAGCATTTACTATCAATGTTCATGTGATTGCATAACAGGAAATTGAATTGGGCTTAATAAGAAAGATTGAAGTAAATTGCTCTAAGCATAGAACATACCATGGTTAACTAAAATTAACATGGTATCAGAGCTGAGGTGAAGATAAAGCCCAAGCAAGAGTGAGAAGAGCAATCACTGAAATTTTGAATAGACAAGGACCAGGGTCAATGGCTTCCTCATCATACTTCAAATTTGATGACAAGCTGAATGATGAGTCTGATTATCATGCTTGGAAAATGTTCTTGGATCTGACATTGGAGGAAAAAGATGTTATGGATTATGTGCAGGGAAAGATCACTGGGCCTCCATCAAATGCACCGATTGCCACTAAAACAAAGTACAAGAAAGGGGAAAACAAGGCGAAGAAGATCATCAGGGATTCTATTCATAAGCACTTGGTTGCTTATATCTTCGAGCTAGGCACATCTAAGGAGATGTATGATAAGTTAGTTGGCATGTTCAGGGCTAGCAATGCTTATCAAATTCTCTTTTTGAAGAACAAGTTGAAGAACATCAAGATGGAAAAGGTAGAGTCCATCCAATCTTATTTCACGAGGCTCACTGAAATCAAGATTGATCTCTTAGCTATTGGAGAGGTCATAGTTGACCGAGAGCTCACTCTCTTTGCTCTTGGAGGACTTCCCCAGCCATGGTATGTATTTAATACTACTATTTTCAGTAATAATATAGTTCCTGAATTTGATGAATTGTTGACAAGGTGCACTCAAGAGGAGACAAGAATGATGGAGAGAGAACGTCCCTCAAACGGGAATGGAAGTGATGCTACTGCTTTCTACGCTCATGCAAAGAAGAAGAACAATGTTGGTCGGAGAAATCAAAATCATGAGAGAGCGGGCCCTAGGGGAAGGAGGGGAAGGTGTTGCAATTGTATCAAGTTTGGTCACTATACTAGAGAGTGCCCCAATAAAAGGGGCTCTCCTCGAGATGATGACTACAACAACAACAACAACAATTTTAGGGGGAAGGGAAATCAAAGAAAAAACAGGTTCAAAGGAAAGAGGAAGGCTCCCTCTGATTGAAATGGAGATGGAAATTGTCAACCTTTCAAGAGGTCAAGGAACTCCAGGTATATGATGAATCTAATGCTGTTGATGATAAGAGAAATGAATATATTCTTATATCTGTCCTCTCTGCTGCATCTCCTCCCGACACCTTGGATACTTGGTTGATTGATAGTGGTGCCTCAAGGCACTTCACTGGATATAAAGAGGTTCTCTCTGATTTGATTGAAAATGATACTAATTTGGAGATTATCCTTAGAGATAATGCTACCTATCCCGTGAAAGGGACAGGGACTGGGACCCTTCATCTAAATCAAGGTCAAGTCCTCCGTTTACAAGATGTGTTGTATGTACTTGACTTGAAGAAGAATCTAGTTACTATCTCGACAATGGAAGACAAAGGATTCAGATGCCCACATTCTGCATTGGACTCCAAAACACTAGAAGAAGTCTTCTCTGGTAAGAAGCCTAATGTTTCTCATTTTAGAGTTTTTGGAAGTCTTGTATATTTTCATGTGTCGAAAGAAAAGAGAAGCAAATTGGATGCTTTTGGAAATAAGGGAACGTTTGTGGGCTACAATGAAACCTCGAAGGGATATAGAATCTATTTGCCTGGTCAAAGAGAAGTGGAGATATGTCACCTTCGATGAAGATGCTGCCCTCAGGAAGGTTAGAGATCTTCCTATCTCAAAGGAAGACAGAGAAGAAGAATAAGTAGGAAGGCAGGATGAATCGAAGGATGAACCAATGCCCGATGTTGAAGGATCGATGGATCCTATAGATCCACCTTCTTCAAATAAAAGAAGGCCCTCATGGCTTAGAGACACTATCGAAGATGTCGAGAGACATGCTGCTCCAAGGGGAACATTACGTGAAAGTAAGAAGCCGAATAGGTACCAAGGGTACCTAACAGCGATGAGCACTATTGTACAATCTGAGCTTGGAATGTTTGAAGAAGCTGTGAAGCATCAAGTTTGGAAGGAAGCATCAAGTTTGGAAGGATGCTATGAACGAGGAATATGAGTCGATCATGAAAAATGATGTCTGGGATGTGATCCCTAGACCGAAGGACAAATCTGTTGTCACCTGGAAATGGCTCTACAAGATCAAGCATGGAGCTGATTTAAGTGCTGAAAAATTCAAGGTAAGATTTGTTGCCCAAGGCTTCTCTCAAAAGGAAGGCATAGATTATGATGAAATATTTGTACCTCTTGCCCGCTACACCAACATCCGTTCGATCATTGCCCTTGCTGCATCGCAAGGATGGAGTCTACATCAGATGGATGTCAAGACTGCCTTCTTACATGGCTCAATCAAGGAAGAGGTCTATGTGGAACAACCTTTCGGGTTTGAAGTTCGATATAGAGATACATATGTATACAGGTTGAAGAAAGCCCTCTTTGGGTTGAAGCAAGCCCCCAAGGCTTGGTATGAGAGGATCGATAACTACTTGATGAAGTTGGGCTTTACATGAAGTGATGCTGATCCAAACCTTTATTTTAAGGTTGATAATGACAAGCCTCTCATTCTGGTTCTCTATGTGGATGATCTCTTCCTGATAGGTGCTGACCCTCTTATTCATCAATGTAAGAGGGAGTTAGCTTCCAAGTTCGAGATGAAGGACCTAGGTCTAATGCACTATTTCCTAGGCTTGGAGGTCTGGAAAAAGCCAGGTGAGATTTCTCTTTCTCAAGGAAAATATATTGTGAAGTTGCTGGAGAGATTTGGGATGGTGGACTTTAAGTCCGTGACTACTTCGATGGAGCTCAACTTTAAGAAGTTGTGTGGAAATGTTGCTGGGCTTGATTTGGGAAATCCTACCGAGTATCGTCAACTCGTGAGGGCCCTGATGTTCTTAGTGAACTCACGTCCAGACATATGTTTTGTAGTGAACACATTAACTCAATATATGGTCGAGCCTCATCACATTCATTGGATTGGTGCCAAGAATCTCTTGAGATATCTTCGGGGCACAATCAACCATGGGCTGAGATATGCTGTTGGGAGTATGAGGCTCCATGGATATACCGATGCTGATTGGGCAGGTAGTGTGGTGGATCGTAAGAGCACATCTGGATGTTGCTTTACCTTAGGTTCTGCTTCGATCTCTTGGATGAGCAGGAAGCAGAAATCAGTTGCTTTGAGCACCGTCGAGGCCGAATACATTGCAGCAAGTATGGCCTGTTGTGAAGTTGTTTGGTTGAGAAAGCTCTTCAGTGAGCTGTTTAGGCATGTGCTAGATACCACGTGATCCTTTGCGACAACCAAAGTGGGATTTGTCTTTATATGAGAATCCCATGTTCCACGATTGATCCAAGCATATTGATATTAGGTACCACTTTGTTCGAGACATGGTACATCGAGGCGTTGTAAGGCTCCATCCCATTGGGACTGATGAACTGGCCGCATATATTCTCACAAAGCCCTTGGGAAGGTCAAATTCTTAACCTTCTGTGAGAAGCTTGGTATCATGGACAAGACCCTATTATGAGGGTCCCGCTTAAGATGGACTATGAGCTCTGGAGGATTCAGGGGGCTTGGGGATAACTGCTTAGAGCTATAAGCAACCACAGGGCTAGGTTCGCCTTACCTTGTTGGTGTGCTATTTCACTTCGGTTATGATATTGAGCTTGTTCACCCTCTCTTTGATCTATGCCCCACATACATCCTACTTGTGTAGTCTGATACTCATGGGAAGTACCTCTCATCTGGCCAATGAGTTGGGAAATGAGGATAGAGACCATAGCATTATTGATGGACGCATCGTGTATTGCCGTACTCTCTATGTCTAGGATGGGATGTGTCCAACAACTTGATCTGGGGTCAGGTTTGGTTGAGGTTTTTGCCTCTAAACTGACTTCGGGTCAATGGAGAGTGGCAAGGTCTTTGTGACTCACTCTCGATCATATAATCTTCATTATTTCTTCTACAGCAGAGCAAAGCCGACAAAGTACAGAGACAACAGGATGACACAGGATGATATATGATAGTACATGATGGTACTGGATGACAGGATTACACAGTTTGACAGATGAATGGACAGGTGGAGTTCTCCCTAGTTGAGAGGGGGTGTTAAATTTGGCAACTAGGGACAAACTCCATGTTGCACTACTCATATGATGGAGATGATATTTTTGTTGGATTCCTCTTTCAGAGAGGTGCAAAATTGATCTAAAGATCATCTTGTTTGGATGAGTAAAAGTTGTATTTTGAATTTATTTTCCTCGCATGTGCAATTTGTCAAGGTTGGCCAGATTTGTAATGTAGGCTCACAAGCCCCAAAATATGTGTCACACACTCTCCTTCTGATTGGTTCGTACAAGCCTAAAAGGCTTTCTCTCTCCTCCACACGTGTGGAACAACAGCTGGAAATTTCAGATTGTTTTAGGGCTTTTTTGGACAACGTTGACCAACATTGATTTTGGGTCAATCCTTGCTGTTTGACTTTGTTTTTTGGGTCAAAATTTTGATTTTAAGAGGCCGCAGCTGGAGGCACAAAAATCGAAGAGAAACATTGACTTTGACTATTGTTGACCACAACGTTGACTGTTGTTGACCACATGTTTGACGGGGTTTGACCGAGCTTCATTGGAGGTTGATTTGCTTGTTTGACCAACGTTGACTTTGCTGGCTAGGGCATCTTGTTGACTGCTAAAATTGTACTTTCTCTCCACTGAATTTGAAGAATAATAAGAAGATTTGATCAAAGGGTTTTCCTCGCATTGGGGTTTTTCCTTGGCATCCCCCAAATTATTGTGTCTCTTGTCTTGACTTGGCTTTCGTCGATTTATTTATGTTCTATCAGCATTTGATGTCAATGTTAATGTGATTGTATAACAAGAAATTGAATTGGCCTTCATATGAAAGATTAAAGTAAATTGCTCTAAGCATAGAACATACCATGGTTAACTAAAATTAACAAAAACACATTTCAAGCAAGTCATGGACCAATTCAAGCGAGCCATCGACCTTTTTCTAGTTCTGGAGGTCAAAGAGGTCAAATTTGAGAAATGTGCAAGAGGAGAAAGTTGTTCGGCCCTCCCAAGCATTCCTAATCTTACTTCAAGCAAATTCAAGCCATTTTCAAAGGGAATGTTGGAATTTAAGGCCAAATCGGCCTCTTTAGGCAAAGTGAAACTCATCTTGTGGGACGTCAACTCTAATTGAGGGTTTTAAGCAATTTAAAAGCAATTTTTTTGTATTGACTTAGTCTCCAAGCATTTTGTGGATGACTAGTCGCCTTTTCCAAAGTACCAAAAGGGGAAGAGATTTTGAGATCCTTATCTCTAAATACAAGCTTCACTCTCCTACCTAATTGTTTTGAATTGTTGAGATCATTATGCCATAATGCGGCTATTTTCATGAAAAGTTTTGGTGTTGACATTGGAGTCTCTTTTTCTTGGTGTTCTAAATAATTTTCCAAGGAAAATTTGTGATTAATTCATGTCTATCACAAGGCTAGCAAGATCCATCCATTTGAAGAGAAATTTTGTCACTTGAAGAGGGACATCTAGGGTTTTTCCTCTCACTTCTCTCTTGTTGCTGCAAGGTAAGTATTGAATCTACTTAATGGGCTATACATAAGGTTCCTCAACAAGAGTTTCATTATATTTATTGTCATAATTGATATTATGGTTGAAAGCCTTCCCATTGAAAGAGATTCCTTCTTGTATGGCTTGGTTTCATTTCTTGTTTTGACAAGACAAAGAGGTAATTTAATTGCTAGTGTTTGGTCTAATCCACAAGCGTTGGACAACTAACATAAGAGGGACATTTATCTTGACCTTAGTAGCCCTAGTGGAGAGCACCACCTAAAGCCCAAATCCAGCAACCGAACATTTTTTTTTTTTTTTTCAAAATTCTTGCAATTGTTTTTTTATTTCCTTATATTGTTCAGAAATCCCCAAAAATAAAAAATTACAAAAAAATCATAAAATAGAAAAATTTAACTATAAAAAATGAAAACTAATCCATTGAATATCTTTGATCTCTTGTCTAGAAAAAGTTAACAGATTGTATTTTTGGTTCACTTCTTTTTGCTTGGGAATTGTGCCATTCTGAAGATCTTAAAGCTCAAGTAAAATGACACTCTTATTTTGAGCAATTCAAGGTCATCTAACATTAATGTGAGGGTTTTGAAAGTGTTATCATTAATTTGATTTTATCTTTAGCTATATCTACAACAAGATTGGTGAGGCTCCTTGCCTAGGGTTTCGTGAAAGGTTCTCTAACCTCTCTAAAGCATAGTTACATTTCTGAAGTTATTTAATTGCATAATATCCATATTTAGAAGTTTTTAAAGTTGCCCTAAGTGCTGCAATAGTTTTCCTCTTGTTTAAGACATCTCCCATTTTTGACCCTAAGGGGATTGGACCCGCTTTTCATGCAAGATTGGATCAGATTGCTGAAACTTACTTTTTACTTGCATTTTCTTCATAGTGTGGCTGTATTTTCAGTCTTATTTTAGTCCCCTAGCTCAATCACATGAGGATATATGATTCTAGTGTGTTTTCGATGCATTTGGGTTGCTTCAAGGACACTCCAAATCTAGTTGTTTTTATTTTCTACATTATTTTGCAGATTTGAAGGATCCCCTTTTCAGTCACGATTGGATCAGATTACTGAAACTTACTTTTTACTTGCATTTTCTTCTTAGCTTGGCTGTATTTTCAGTCTTATTTTAGTCTCCTAGCTCAATCACACGAGGCTATATGATTCTAGTGTGTTTTCGATGCATTTGGGTTGTTTCAAGGACTCTCGAAATCTAGTTGTTCTTATTTTCTGCATTATTTTGCAGATTTGAAGTAAATGACAACAACAAACTTCTCACTCGAATATGTTAGAATTTTGTGTAACTCGAACAGTTTTTCCGAGAGGGAAAGCCCACCAAAAAGAAGTTTGTTGGGCGATTTACCCAAAGTTGGGGTTTTGGACCCAAAGCAGTGGGTTTAGGACCAAAATAAAATAGTTGTTTATTCTATGGGTTGAGACTGAGAGGCTAAAACCCTAAGTCTAAAGGTTTCCTAAGTGACCCAAGGGAAAGTGATAAATAGAGGAGAGCCAAAGAGTGATCCAGGTGGATATTGGTGGCCACCTGCCTATTCCACCTCGACCTCCAGTCGATTTCATCAATTTCCTTGTTTATAGCAACATTTACCATTTTTAACAGTTTTTCAGGCCCTGAACTTCCAGAGCAATTTTGACCTCCTAAACGATGTTTTTTTGAGGTCCATAGCAAGCTCGTAACCGTAGGTAGGGGCCTGCAGCAAATCCTGTAGTACTTGGAGAGATCTTTCCGACAAGGTATCATACGTGCCAAACAGAGATCATATGACCAAGTTACGACCCCAGGAAGTTGGTTGCCCAACTAACGCCAACGGGGGCCCCAAACTCTTGGCGTTCCATCTCTTGAGGTTAGGGTTTTGGTTGTTTAGGGTTTTCCCTTGTTCAATAATAAAAAAGTCCTTGAGCCTCATTGTAACACAGTTCAAAGGCATGTAGCCGCCACATCTCTTCTTAGAGATAGGCTACTATCGCCCGAGCTAGTTTATTTCCGTTTTGTATGTAAGTATATTTCAATTCTTTGATATTAATGGAATGAAGTTTTATTTATGATGCACTTTTGTGTTTATGTTTATATCTGTATTCTATTGCGTTCCTGCATAAGTTTAGATCAGTGGTATCAAATCAGTTTGCTCTTTTTTGGTTTTTCTTTGCATGTCCCCAATGAGGTCAGGGGATAAGGAATTAGGGCTCGATTTGGTTGAACCTTTGCAAAATCAACTTCGTAAACCCTGACGGCCTCCCATGGCGAAAGAAAAGAAAGACGAGGGAGCAAGAGATCCTTTCAAAATATTGCTCGAGGAGGCCCTCGAGAAATAGAGGAACGCGATGATGGATAACTTTGCCCAGATCCTTTGACGGCTACCCATAGGCGATGCATCTTCATCTGACAGCCACTCTGGAGGCGCTAATCCTTTTAATGTACAAGTTAACTTTGACATTCCCATATTTGAAGGCCAGATAAATGCGGACGCCGTAGATAAATGGTTAAATCTGTTGGAAAGATATTTTTCAGTTCATGACTTTTCCAATCAGTAAAAGATTACTTTTGCACTCCTGAAAGCCGGTCCCCATGCCAAGGACTGGTGGGAAACCTACTGTGAGCAAAAGGACGAGGGGGAATCCTCATTGTTTTCAGCTGCACCCACTTGTAATTCTTTCCGAGACAAGGAACAATATTACCCTGTCGGTAACTATTAAGATAAATACATAAAGTGGACCACGTTGCGACAAAGAAGGGACCAAGATGTGCCCTTCGCACAAAGCTGAGTATCAAGGATTCCGAGCGGCATTTGGTACTCAAGTACCGCGACTGTTTGCACAAGTACATCTAGGGCCAAATGGAGTACATGGACATCTCTTCGCTTGGTGCCACCTATCGATATGCTGTCAAGATTGAGCAAAAGTTTAAACAAAAGAAACATGACTTTAGATCTGCGAATCTGAAGCAAGGGAAATGCGCTCGCAAATCGCAGAACAAAGGACAAAGCCAAGGTGGGGCAACCCCGGAAAACCCATTGAAGCCAGAAGAAAAGAACACCACCACGAAGACAAAGGACACGAGAAAGTGGTGTAAGTTCCATAAGAGGTCCTCTCACAACACGAGTGAGTGCCGAGCCAAGCAGTCACTGGTGGTTGAGTTGAAGGCTTCCGAATTAGATGCATGCTCTGACTCTGAGTCAGAACTCGATATAGGGAATGACAAAGGGAAGTAGATTATTGATGCAGAGCCCAGTGCCACCGTTGCCACCACCAAGATCCAAAGGGGTGAGCCTAAAGATCTCGAGGAGGAGGAGTGCCTCTTCCACTCACAGATGTGGGTGAAGGGTTCTCCGCTGCAGTTCATTGTCGACAACGGGAGCCAAAAGAACCTCATTTCAGCAGAGGTTGTGAAGCGGCTAAGCCTACCGACCACAACACACCTGCAACCGTACACCATCGGGTGGCTTCACTAAGGACGAGATCTCCGTGTCAGTCAGCAGTGCCGCATCCCCTACAACATCAAGCCCTTCGCAGATGAGGTACTGTGTGATGTTGCTCCTCTCGAAGTTTGTGATGTATTATTAGGCCAACCATAATTGTGGAAGCAACATGCTGTGTATGAATCTAGGCCTCACACTGTTATTATTACTTTGGGAATAAGTTATACATGATACTAGAGGTAGCACCTCCTACCGCCATCTCTCTGATCACTGCGAAGCAATGCAATAAGATCATCTCCTAGACCGGGAAATTTGTTTTCCTTATGATTTGCCCTCAAGGCCAGAAGAAGATTGTGGCCACGACCTCCAGACAGGGCTCCTCCGCACGGTAGCAGCAAATGGACAAGGTCGTTGAGGAGTACAGGGACATCTTCACCTCACTCGTAGGGGTACCTCTACACTGTCAAGTCAAACACTCCATCGATTTGACCCCAAGCGCGGCGCTACCCAATGGAATGATTTATCGACGCTCTGTTCTGGAGAACGATGAAATCAAGAGGCAGATTTAGGAGTTGCTGCAGAAAGGACACATTAGGCCAAGTTCATTGCCCTGTGGGAGCTCGATCATGTTAGTACATAAGAAGGACGGGACCTGGAGACTATGTATTGACTATCGGGCGCTGAACAAGATCACTGTCTGGAATAGGTATCCAATCCCACAACTCAAGGGGGCCAAATATTTCAACAAGATTGATTTGAAGTCCGGTTATCACTAGGTACCAATTGAACCCTTCGATGTGTGGAAGACTGCCTTCAAATCCAAGGAGGGCCATTTTGAATGGTTGGTCATGCCTTTTGGGTTGACAAATGGCCTGACAACCTTCACGAGGTTGATGGATGACATCTTGTGACCCTTCACCAACTCATTCGTGGTGGTGTATTTGGATGACATCTTGATCTTTAGCCAGAGTTGGTAAGAGTACCTCCACCACATTTGAGAAGTCCTCCAAACACTGCGACAACACAAGTTGTGTGCCAATTTGGAGAAATGCACTTTTGGCATGACCTAGGTTCAATATCTAGGGTACATCATTGATGACCGGGGTGTCCATGTGGACCTAGCCAAGATACAGGTCATTTAGGATTGGCCAGCCCCAACCACTCTAACAGAGCTTCGCAACATTCTGGGTCTTGCCAACTTCTATCGTAGGTTCGTGTTGGGTTTCTCTCATATCACTTGGCCTTTGAGTCAAGTCACCAAGGGAGGAGTGAAAGCAAAGTTCCTTTGGTCTGAATCCCAATAGAAGGCGTTCACCTAGTTGAAGCATCGACTCTGCTTTGCACCAGTGCTCACATTGCCAGACCTACAACAACCATTTGAGATTGAGACAGATGCCTCTGACTATGCTATTGGTGCAGTGCTTATTCAACATGGGCATCCAGTGGCATATCACAGTGAGACATTTTCAGACACAGTTCGAAAGTATCCCACCTGTGACAGAGAGATGTATTCCATTGTACAGGACTTTTGACAATGGAAGCATTACATTCTGGGGAAGGAAACAATCATCCACATAGACCACCGACCCCTGCAGTTCATACATACACAAGGGAAGTTGCAGAACGATTACCATTAGAAATGGTCTACATACCTGCAATAGTTCCATTTGAACATTAAGTACAAGAAGGGAAAAACCAACAATGTTGCAGATTGCCTCAGCCGATCGTCGATCGTGGCGCCACTGCGCTCGACACTTGTGGGCACGAGACTTCGGGGTGGCTGCATCTTTGCAAAAGCGATCCTGAATTTGGTAACACATACTAGACAGTCCTCGAAGGCAAACATGTTCCAAATTATCACCTCCAGGATGCACTGTTATGCCACTTGGGACACCTATGTGTTCCTTCAAGCGAGCGTGCCAAGATGATTTGGGAAGCACACTACAGTCGGGTCGGTGGACATTTTGGGGTCGAGAAAACAGTGGTAGTACTACATAAGTATTTCTATTGGCCGAACCTTCAACAGGATGTTGGGAAGTACATTAGATCCTTCACTGCCTGCGCCATTGCCAATCTAACAATCAAGAAGCAAGGCCTATATACTCCGTGTTGATTTCTGGTAGCATCGGATGTGCTATAAGTTTCAAATTTTGCAGGGAGGCTTGGACACATCTATTCCAGAATACCCAGGTAAGGTTTTTATTAAAATAATTAATTATTTTTAATGGAAGCCTAAGTCTAAGCTTAGGGAATGAAAATAATTAAAGTGTATTAATAGAACTAGATGTGAATCTTCTAGAAAAAGGTGAAGATCAAGTCAATATGATCTGAGACATTGATTAGAATCTAATCTGGGTCGTTTATTTCTCAACGAGAAGATTATAAGGACTTCGATGGCCATTTGGAAGATACATCGAGAGAGAATCTAGAGATTGATTTCTCAACTGAGCAGTGTAGAGCAGCCGAAGAGATCATTATAGTGATTCTTGCAGTGAGGGGCAAAGATAATTTTCGGTTGGAGTGATTTTTCTTGAGCTGGGAATCCATCACAGAGAAGGTAGAGAAGAACCAAAAGAGCCACGCAGAGGCAACACTGAACTTTTGAGGGGATACGTTATTTTGCGGATGGGCAGATCAGATCTAGTGCCGGAAGTTGGGGTGTGAGACCAGAGGGGAAAAGGATCGAGAATCCAACCAGTAGAAAGATCAACCGAAGGGAGTGACGCAGTTCCCAGCAGTTGTGACGCAGAGGTAGTGCAAAGGCAGTGTGGGGCTTGTTAGTTCAGGGTTGGGTCAGTGCCGAATCTCCATTGTTAGCTATGTATCTCACCCCAAAAAAATAAGATAACGAATTTTGTTAACTTCAATATCCGAATCTCCATTGTTAGTGTGAGGTAATCCTCGCTATTTTTTTGCTAGTTAGATTCTCTGTTGGATAGCCATATTTGGGCATCCAGATTGTATTCATAAATTATTGCATAATAATACAAACCCTCAGCTACTTCACCGGTTTTCTTGCATTGGGTTTTTCCAGGGACATTAGTCCAAAAATAACAGTGTCATATGTGTTTGTATTTCTTCTTGCTCAGTACTTGTCTTCTGCATTTTATTTATTCAGTGACGACTGCAGTTGTATTTGCTTCGATATTTACTTGTAGAACACAGTAAATAACTTGTAAAATTTAACAAGTAGGAGAAGTAATATCAGTTTGTTGCAGTAGGAATTCGGGTCATCGAATTTTGACATGGTATCAAAGAGCAGGTGAAGCAAGAGAGTAGAGTCGAAAGAGCCAACGCTGAGCAAAAAAGGGAGATCCAAGAGTTGCGTAGGTAGCAGATCGAATCCCTAGAGGGATTGCACAGTCTAGGCTAGGGGGGAAAGATTCTTGAGGAAAATCACTTTGAGTGAGTCGACAAAGAGGTAAGATATCCAATTCGTGATTTGTCAGCTATAGAGAGAGCAACACAGCAGCAGATTCAGCGCAAAGCAGTCTACTGGTGGGACACAATTTTTTGCTGCAACAGTTGTTGGTGTAGAAAGCATTAGAAGAAGGAAGAAAAAACATACTGAGGGAATTCTGACCTTGGTGAATTTCTTGCCCAAGAAATTCTAATTCCTTGTGCAGAAGCAGCAGAAACTAAGTTTTATTTTGCTTAGTCTAGCAAGGAATGCGTAGAGCCAGTTGTGCAGAGGTTTAGAAGTAGCAAAAACTGAGTTTTATTTGGCTTACTCTAGCAGGGAGTGCGTAGAGCCAGCTGTGTAGAGGGTTAGAAGCAACAATTTGACATTTGGTTGGGTGAGATGGCAACTACTGGGTTGTGTGATCAAAATTGATTGGAGGGTGCCTCTAACTATGTAATCTGGAAGGCAAGGATATCCTTCCTTTTGGATGAGCATGATCTCAAGACCTTCATTGACAATGTGGTAGCTGTCTCCACATATCCAGATCCATTGAAGGCCTGCAAGAAAGATACGACTAAAGCCAAGAGATTGATCCTCAACGGAGTGAGGAATCATATTATTTCGCATATTTCTAGTAAAGTGACTGCCAAGGAAATGTGAGACACATTATCTACCCTATACCAGGGGTCTTTCGAACAACGGAAGATGTTCTTGGAGGAGAAGATGCGATCTACGAGGATGCAGAAGGGAGAACACATAGATCCGTTCTTCTCGAAGCTTCAGGATGTTCGAGATCAACTGACAGCTGTAGGGTCAACACCTTAGGCCACGAAGATGGTTAGATTAGCTCTGAATTCCGTTTCCGAAGAGTGGCAAGTCTTTGTCCAAAGTATCCTGGGCAGAGAGAAGTTGTTGGATTGGGAAAGGATGTTGGCAACTCTTCAACAGGAAGAGATGAGGAGAGACTTACTTAAGTTCAAGCTTGATGGCAACAACAGTAGTGGGACGAAGCCCAAGGAAAAGGAGGAGAATGCAACCCTTGCATCAAAGGGGTAGAAAAAGCGGAAGGAGGACGTCTCAAAGGTCAAGTGTTTCCGGTGTGGTGAATTTGGTCACTATGCTACGCAGTGTCCTATCAAGAAGAAGGACAAGGATGAAAAACATGATCCTCAGGTTGCAACCTCGAGAATCGAGGAGGAAGAGTTGCGATGATTGCCCACATATCTCTAGGGGAAAATTGGGGTGATCTAGAGCTTAAGGTCGAAAGAATTGCAGTTGGGAAGGATCTTTGAGGAGTCAACCTCTAGGATCAAGACCTTGTTACGGGAGCCCATATCAGAAGTAGCAGGATGGATCAATGTCAGTTGGTGCAGAGGAGTACCGAAGTGACAACACAGAGGCTTCATAGGGTCAGGCTAGAGACTAGCAACAATAAGATCTTTAGTATCAGATGCACCATGTTGAACACTTAGTTCAGTATTTCAGATGTTTTTCTACTGCAGCAACAACAGAGTTGCAGTGCAGATGCAGTTGGCAGCAACATGCAGAGTCAACAGCAACACAGATGCAACAAAACAGTAGTTGGTGGGCAGTAGTGTCAGACATCAATGGTGCAGAGGGAGATGTTACAAAGTCAGTGTGATGCTTCAGCAGGATGCTACTACTAAATCACATTCCTCGCTAAGAGGGAGTGTTGATTTCTGGTAGCATCGGATGTGCTCTAAGTCTCCAAATTTTGCAGGGAGACTTGGACACACGTATTCCAGAATACCTAGAAATCATTTTGGGAAATTCCAAACGGATAAGGTTTTATTAAAATAATTAATTATTTTTAATGGGAGCCTAAGTCTAAACTTGGGGAATTAAAATAATTAAAGTATATTAATAGAACCAGGTATGGATCTTCTAGAAAAAGACGAAGATCAGATCAATATGATCCGAGCCATTGATTAGAATCTAATCTAGACTGTTGATTTCTCAAGGAGAAGATTATAAGGACTTTGATGGGCATTTGGAAGATACATCGGGAGAGGATCTAGAGATCGATTTCTCAACTGAGCAGCTGGAGAGATCATCGAAGTGATTCTTGCAGCGAGGGGCAAAGATAATTTTCGGTTGGAGAGATTTCCCTGACTCGAGAATACATCGCAGAGAAGGCAGAGAAGAACCATAAGAGGCAGTGTAATGACTACGCGGGGCAACGCATAGCCACGCAAAGGCAGCGTTGAGCCTCTTAGGGGATACGCTATTTTGCTGAAGGTTAGATCAGATCCAGTGCTGGAAGTTGGTGTGTGAGACCGGAGGGGCAAAGGATCGAGCATCCAGTCAATAGAAAGATCAACCAAAGGGAGTGACACAGTTCCCAACAGTTGTGATTCAGAGTTGCGTAGAGGCAGCGTGGGGCTTGTCAGTTCAGGGTTGTGTTAGTGCTGAATCTCCAGTGTTAGTGTGAGTTAGTGTGAGGTAATTCTCACTATTTTTCTGCCAGTCAGATTCTCTATTGGATAGCCAGATTTTGGCATCCAGATTGTATTCAGAAATTACTGCATAATAATACAAACCCTCAGCTGCTGCACTGGTTTTTCCGCATTGGGTTTTTCTGGAGACATTAGTCCAAAAATAAAGGTCTCACATGTGTGTTTATTTCTTCTTGCTCAGTACTTGTCTTCCGCATTTTATTTATTTATTGATGGCTGCAGTGTATTTGCTTCGATATTTACTTGTAGAACGCAATAAATAACTTGTAGAATTTAATAAGTAGGAGAAGTAATATTATTTTGCTGTAGTATCCATGGATTACATGTCGGGCCTTCTTTCTACTAAGCATGGAAACTACTGCGGTTTTGTGGTCGTCGACAGATTCTCTAAGATGGCAATTTTGGCGGCCTGCAAGAAGAGTATCACAACAGAAGCCACGGGTGTGGGTACACTTTGGGATCCCACAGTCCATTATCTCAGATCGGGACAACAGGTTCCTAAGTACATTTTGGTCAAGTCTCTAGCCGATGCTGGATACCAAGCTCACTAAGTTCACGACTTTCCATCCCCAAACTGATGGCCAAACATAGGTCCTCAATAAGATGATCGTACACATTCTGCGCATGTACAATTCGAAGCATCCTCACACATGGGATGAAAGCCTCCCTTATGTTTAACACAACTACAATCGAGCTCTCCATCGCTCAACTGGCCACAACCCCTTTCAGGTGGGGTTGGGATTCCAGCCATTATGTCCCATTGATGTGGCAATACCATTTGTAGTTACTCAAGAAAATTCGACTCATATCCAATCCGAAGCTGATAGGACGAACAACTTCATCGAGCGCATTCAGCGCATCGGCCAGTAGGTCCATGACATGTTGGACATAGACAATGCTAAGTACATGTAGTGACATGATGAGCATCAAGTGCCACACAAGTTCCAGGTGGGCGACAAAGTGTGGCTACATTTGCAGAAAGAGCGCTTCGCTGGACCTCACCGCCTCCACCATTCCTTGGTTTGCACCCAACGTTCTATGTGGACCGCCTCCAGCCATACATTCCACTATTACTGGACACATCCGATATTGCAGAACAACTCACACCCATGGAGTTAAATCTTGACTGCATGGAACAGGCCAAAACTGATCGGATCATGGACACACAGATCAAGAACACCTGCCAACAGAGGTTCCAACGATATCGAGTTGTCAAACAGGCCAACTCCTTCACCAGGGACCAAGTTTAACAGAAATTTCCTCACTTCATGGAGGCTCTGCACGCAATGGGGTCCATTGCTTCCTAAGGGGGGAGGATTGATCCAGGTGGATATTAGTGGCCACCTGCCTATTCCGCCCAGACCTTCAGTCAGTTTCATCAGTTTCCTTGTTTATAGCAACATTTACTATTTTTAGCAGTTTTTCAGGTCCTGAACTTTCAGAGCAGTTTTGACCTTCTAAGCGATGTGTTCTTGAGGTCCGCATCAGTCCCATTGCCGTAGGCAGGGGCCTATGGTAAATCTTGTAGTACTCGGGAAGATCTTTTCGACAAGGTATCGTATGCGCCAAACGAAAATAATATGACCAAGTTACGACCCTGGGAAGTTGACTGCCCAACTAACCCCAACGAGGCCCACAAACCCTTGGTGTTCCATCTCCTGTAGTTAGGGTTTTGGTTGTTTAGGGTTTTACCTTGTTGTTCAATAATAAAAAGACCCTTGAGCCTTATTGTAACACAATTCAGAGACATGTAGCCGCCACATCTCTTCTATAAGAGATAAGCTACCATCGCCTGAGCTAGTTTATTTTCATTATGTTAATTTTAGTTAACCATGGTATGTTCTATGCTTAGAGCAATTTACTTCAATCTTTCTTATTAGCCCAATTCAATTTCCAGATATGCAATCACATAACCATTGACAGTAAATGCTGAGAGAACATAAATAAATCGACAGAAGACAAGCTAAGACAAGAGACACAAATATTTTTATAATAATTCTTATTCAGCAGAGAGAGAAAATATAAGTTACAACAGTCTACAGGATGCCCTAGCCAGCAAAGTCTTCATTGGTCAAACTAGCAAATCAGCCTCCAATGAAGCTCGGTCAAACTTAGTCAAATTCGGCCTTTAGTCAAATTTGGTCGACCTTGACAAATTGCACGTGTGGAAAATAAATTCAAAATTCAACTTCTCATCCAAACAAGATGATCTTTAGATCAATCTTGTACCCCCTCGGAACGAGGATTTCAACAAAAATATCGTCTCCATCATATGAGCAGTGCAACATGGAGTTTGGCCCTAGTCGCCAAATTTAACACATTCTGTATTTAAGCATATTTCAGTTCTTTGATATTAACGAAATGAAGTTTTATTTCTGCTACACTTTTGTGTTTATGTTTATATCTGTATTCTATTACGTTTCTGCATAAGTTCGGATCAAGGAGAGGCTCATTATGTGCAAGAGAGATGTGACTTGTCTTGTCCTAAGGGTGCCTTAGGTGGGCCGAGTTCATATTGTGAAAATTCTACTGCAGTGTATTGGTCTATTTTCTCCTACTTGATTTAATTAATACAAGTTATTTCCAGAAATTAGATTCAGAAAATACCGAAAATAAACACAACTACAACCTACACATGCAGATCATTTACTGAATAATACACTCATGCAACAAAGTGACACATGGATTTTTGGACATAAGTCCCCGGAAAAACACAAAGCAGGAAAACCGGTGCAACAGATATGAGGGTTTATCATTAAGTAGTTTTGAGTACAACAAATTTGGGTTCCAAGCTTGGAAAACACGACAGAGAATGAAAGATATCAAATCTGCAGTTAACCTGAAGATCTAGTGCCAAATATCTCACTGATCCACACCCTCAAATGGGATTTACAGGACTCAGCTCTGATATGACCCTAGAAACCTTAGCGCTGCTTCTGAAGCCCTAGCGTTGCCCTAGAGGGCCTGTGTCAGCCTCTGCGTGGCCCTAGGAGGGCCTGCATCACCCCTGGAGGGTCTACGCTGCCCCTCGCTGCCTCTGCTAGGTCAGCGTCAGCCCTGCATGGCCCTAGTTGCCTCTACGCTGCCCCTGTTGGATTGCGTTGCTCTGAAGCCCCTCTGCGCTTTCCTTGTTGCTTCTCCTCTTGCCTCTTGCTGTCTCTTGGCCTTGGAATCAGAGCGTTCCCTTGGCCAATACTACCCCTCACTGTAGGAAATTCCTCCGGAAATTCTTAGCAAACCTGCCCTACAATTCTAGATCTATTCCTCAGTTCTACCAAAAATGTGTGTCCTCAACGGACCCTCAAGCCTTTCTCTTATACTTTTTCGTTGAACCCATTAACGATCGAAATTAAATCATCCATCAATCGCTGAGATTAAAAGACTGCTTGATCCATGTGACTTAAGACAATTTCAGCACATGCGTTAATGAGTTCACTTTAATTATTTTATTCTCCTAAGTTAGACTTAGGAAATCCATTAAAAATAATTAATTATTTGAATAACTTGAACACCAACCGAAATTTCTCAAATCCATTAGAAGGTCATGTAGATCAAGTGTACTCTAGTCCCTCCACAAAATTTGGGAGCTAGAGCACAATTGATGCTACCCCAAATACACAAAATCTCAACACTCCCTCTTAGCATAAGGAGTGTGCTCTAGCAATACATCACACCATGTATCACAAGATCTTGAGTACTGGATCTGTGGTGTTGATGCTTGTCTTGCTGCCCTCCATCTACTGCACTACTGCTCTCTGTACTGCTACCCATGCCACTGCCATTGACATTGCCACATCTGTACTGCAACTCCTTCTCACATTGTTGCATCATGCTGCCCATAGCACTGCCATTGCTAACTGTTGCATTGCAACTCAGTTGCTGAGAAGTAAGCAACTGAAAGACTCTGCCCAACTGTTTGACGGATAAGTCAAGTTGCCCTCCACCACTGCATCTCCCTGGATGCTGATTTACGCTGTCCTCTTGGAGACACTGTCATGCTCCAACTCTGCACTGCGTGAGCCCTGCTTCTCTGTGCTGCTGAAGTCCCATCAACCTCTCTGCGCTGCTGCCTTCACGCTGCTACTGCCTCTGCATCACGCTGCTCGCTCTTCAGCTTCAATGTGGCCATCAACCACCTTCTAACTCATCTCGCTACCGTCTTAAAGCTCTCGTAGCTCGTATGTGATCGAAGAGTAGGGCTGACTCAAGGATCCCGCTAGTCTGTCTATGGATACTCTATATATCCATGTCACCCCACCTCTTCTCTCGAGGTGCATGAGCACTCATGGCTGCATCATCATCAGAGCTATCATCATTTGCTGCTGCAGCCTTGGAATCAGAAGCTCCTTTGTCCTTCTTCTTAGGACAATTGTAGGCAAAATGACCAAGATCACCATAGTTAAAGCATCAGACCTTGGAGAGGTCCTTCTTCTGCCCTTGCTTCTTTTCCCGTGATGCAAGGCTGCATCCTCCTCCTCTTCTTTCTTCACTCTGGCTGATCTGCTAACTCCACTGATAGACTGCTTCTTCCTGATCTCCTCTTGGCGAAGAATAGCCTACATATATGCCCACGATGGTAATACTGTCCTTCCTAGAATGCTTTGGACAAACGTTTCCCATTCTTCAGAAACAACATTTAGGGCTGTCCTCACTAGGAGCCCTTCATCTGGATTAGCACCCATGCCAATCATCTGGTCTCAGATAACTTGAAGTCTGAAGAGAAATGGATCTATCTCATCACCCTTCATCATTTGGAACATACACATTTGATTCTCAAGAAGCATTCTTCTTTGCAGCGAGCCTCCCTGGTACATCGTCTCCAACGCTGACCACATGTCATTTGCTGTAGTCTTACAAGCAATATGAGGAATCATGTGGTCCTTGACTTCGTCTATGATCAAATGCTTCGTCTGCGCTTGATTTTCTTCATACTTCTTGAGTGGATCTGCATCAGTTGGTATAGCAAGCGTTTTCTCTGCATGATCTTTGAGACCATACTCATCCAGAACTGAGAGGATTCTGACCTTCCAGATAACATAGTTGGACATGCTGTCCAATCTATCTTGTCCCTTAGTCCATATCGAGCCATCTTTGTTTAGATATGAAAGAAACAATACTTCTCCCTTTGGATCTGGATTTCTTGGTGACTAGAAACCCTTTAGTAGCTGCTTCTGCTGAAAACTGACTTACCTCCTGGAAATCTTCCACCAAAACTCAAAAGGACAGTATTCTCCGATCCTCCTGATCAAATCTCAGATCTGTTTGGCTCAGATCTGCTGAATGATTGTCTTCCTCCCGCCTTTGTTGCCTTAACTAGGCACAATTTTGCATCTGTAGAATTTCTACCCCACCAACAATGCTGAAGATCTGAAGCACTGCTTCTGGATCTTGGCTGAATTCTTCTAAAACAAGAGAAGTGACTGGACAACTTCTTTCTGGCTAGCCCAGCGCAGTCCCAACGCTGCGCAGAAGTGGACCGCCTAACCCTAGACTGGATGACGTAGTCCTTATGCTGCCCTGGGAAGGGTCTACGTAAGCCTAGAGGCCTTCTGCAGCTTCAACGTTGTCTCTTGGATCTGCTTTCTCCTGCTGTCAAGATGCCCTTTCCGTATTTGCTGCTTCTTCTGTCACCCTGCAAAAAAATATTTCTTATTGCTGGAGATTCAACTTGATCTGCTATGATACCATGTGAAAATTCTACTGCAGTGTATTGGTCTATTTTCTCCTACTTGATTTAATTAATACAAGTTATTTCTAGAAATTACATTAAGAAAATACTGAAAATAAACACAACTACAACCTACACATGCAGATCATTTACTGAATAATACACTCATGCAACAAGTTGACACATGGATTTTTGGACATAAGTCCTCGGAAAAACCCAAAGCGGGAAAACCGGTGCAACAGATATGAGGGTTTATTATTAAGTACTTATGAGTACAACAAATCTGGGTTCCAAGCTTGGAAAACCTGACAGAGAATAAAAGATATCAAATCTGCAGCTAACTTGAAGATCTAGTGCCAAATATCTGACTGGTCCACACCCTCAAACGGGATTTACAGGACTCAACCCGGATCTGACCCTAGAAACCCTCAACGTTGCTTCTAAAGCCCTAGCGTTGCCCTAGAGGGCTTGCGTCAGCCTCTGCGTGGCCCTAGGAGGGCCTCGTCACCCTTGGAGGGTCTACGTTGCCCCTGCGGTACCTCTGCTAGGCCAGCATCATCCCTGTGTGGCCCTAGCTGCCTCTACGCTACCCCTGTTGGACTACTTGGCTCTGAAGCCCCTCTGCGCTGTCCTTGTTGCTGCTCCTCTTGCTTCTTGTTGTCCTTGGCCCTGGAATTAGATCATTCCCTTGGCCAATACGATCCCTAACTGTAGGAAATTCCTTCGGAAATTCTTAGCAAACCTGCCCTAGAATTCCATATCTATTTCTCAGTTCTACCAAAAATGTGTGTCCTCAACTAATCCTCAAACCTTTCTCTTATACTTTTTCGTTGAACCCTTCAACGGCCGAGATTAAATCATCCATCAACGGCTGAGATTAAAAGATTGCTTGATCCATGTGACTTAAGACAATTTCAGCACATGTGTTAATTAATTCACTTTAATTATTTTATTTTGCTAAGTTAGACTTAGGAAATCCATTAAAAATAATTAATTATTTGAATAACTTGAACACCAACTGAAATTTCTCAAATCCATTTCTGGGTCTTGTAGATCAAGGGTATTCTAGTCCCTCCACAAAATTTGGGAGCTAGAGCACAACTGATGCTACCCCAAATACACAAAATCTCAACACATATGAAGCCACAAACAAGTGAGGAAACCACGACCAAGGTTTTGTTGTTACAGTGAACCAAACCCTACATTTGAGGGCTGAGGCATAGAGAAAGGAGCCGAGAGCCTCAAGGATAGGCTGGTCGAAGTTTGTCCAGTGTAACAAGGGCTGAAGGAGAGGTCGAGGCCTGAAGGAAGCAGGAAGAGGGCCTCAAGATTGTTGGTAGGTGAACAAAGAGTTGGGACCGTGGCATCAAGGCTGCTGGAAGCATTGAAAACCTTCAGGAGCTTGTCTGGCAGATTGGATCAGGCAAGCTAAAATATTGGAAGGCCATCTGGTGGCGAGTTAAATGGTTCCCTTGAGTAAGCACAAAACCACATTACAATTCATCTTATGATAAATATTAGCCCTAAGCCGGAGATCTGAGAGAGGATGAATTTCTGTCTTGGGAAGGAGGCCAAATGTCCTTAGAAGTTTGATCTGGTGAACGAATGCATGTATGCAGAGGTATAAAAGGGACTGCAGGCTAAGATAGGAGGGCTGCAGTCTGAGGTTAGGAAGCCGCAAGGGTCTGTTACAGGGCAGAGAGGCCTCAGAAGTTTGGTACCACAGGGCAAGTAACCTCAGGCCTAGGGAAAGGCTAGCGAAGGGTGTTAGGGTTACTGATTGGCTGAAGATGATTGCAGAGGGTTAATACAAGAAGTATGTTCAGCAAAGGATCGTTGTACAACTGGAACTGAAGGCTAATATACAGTGAGTTAAAATGTTGATTCACTGAGTGCTGAAGTGGATTTGAGGCTAATCATATAGTGATCGTAATGGAGAAAGGTCTCCGTGAGTAGCTGATGTTTTGAGGCTGAATATGCAAGGTATTTGAAGGAGCAAGTACAATGTGAGCAGCTGGTGGATAGAGGAGTATAAGGAGATATTTCTCTGTGGTCAAAGAAGGCAAAGGACCTGCCAGGTGTCAAGACAAAAGTGTACTGAAAGGGATGATCTAGAAGGGCTACATCAACAAATAAGTTAAGTTTTTTGTTCTTGTTTAGATTGCAGATTTGAAGTAGCAAACCACAAGCCCTAATTTGTATCCTATGTATACTAGCTGTACTAGTGATCGAGGGCCACGATCTCTGGTACAAGAGCCTCATGATTCTTTTATTGATGGATTAATAAAATAATCGAGATTTGGGCTCAAATCTGTGTACTTAATTGATTTCACTGCTAAAGATTTCCGCTGTGCAAGGTGCAAGTAAGCTGGGGGTTTCTAGTGTGTCTGTGTGTGATAAGCCTCAGACCAGACCTTTTATTGAATATTTTGAGTGATTTTGTTTGTTGGTCTGTATCTTTTGAATTAGAATATTATATATCAGATCTAGTATTTATTTCATTTTTAACTCCTAACCTTCATCATATTGGGTGTTTATAGGCACTTGTCTTCTAAGATAACTGGAGAAGTTTGTTTAGATTGGGATATTCCCCATGGCATTCTAAGCAGTGTGGCAAACATCACAAAAAAAACGTGATTACATTGCCACATCACAATTTTTTTGGGGGTTGATTTTATTGACCGAAAAAATCACAAATTTTCAAGTCTGAAAAAATCAGGAAGAAATCGTAAAATTTGTGATAAAATGGGGTTAAAATTGCGATAAAATCGTAAAAATCACAAAAAAGGCACAAGTCAATCCAAAAGATCATTGTAAGTCTTTTTTTTGTAATTTTTGTTTTAAATTTTGTTGATGTTTGCTGATTATTACCGATATTTTCTTGATTTTTACGATATGTTTGTTTTCCGGAGCCTTGCCGATTTTGTCTTGATGTTGATTTCAGCAACATTGATTCTATCAGTTGGCCTAAAGTGAGGGGAGAGTGTGCTGACATGACAGTGTGTGCATCTCCTGTGTGCTTACTGTTTAACACCTTGATCGGACCTTGCGAAGGCTGTTAATTCCGACGTAACATATACCTTTTGCATGTTTATGACGGTACAAAGCAGAGCAAAGGATTCCATTGGGTAAGAAGTGCAAAATTGTCAAATTATATAATTCATTGCAAAAGTTGACTCAAAGTTTCAAAGGCATTTGCTGAATAGTTTTTACTTTCAACTCTTATTTGCAAAATTTTGCAATTCGGATGTTGAGCCGTCCATGCAATGCTTCTGGGTATGAGTGGAATTGAAATGTTTTCGAGTGTATTTACATGAAGAAATACAACCGATTGAAGATATGGTTCATGTTGAATACAACTTTAGGTTGAAATGCAAGCAATAGCCGAACAAGACCTTTGAATCAAGTGACACAGTCTTGGATGAGTTTGATCCCTTATCAGAGTGGGTTATGGAGAGTTAGGCAGCATTGATCCCTTATCAGAGTGGGTCTGGTTCTAATAACATTGATGAGAAATCTCTTTTTGGGGCATAACTTATAGTTCTATTGTTATGATTCCTGAATGGTTTTGATTCTTAACTCTGCCCTTTTAATCATAAAAATATTTTTATAATTATTTTGTATTTGTTATTTCCCCACTGTATCTAGATCTCGGCTTTTCAAAAATCTGGCAGATCCGTATCCAGATCTGGATACACATCCACATCCATATTCTGGTAACTTAGACCTTTTTTAGTTAGTTCCATCATCCACGTGAGATAACTGGGAAAGAGGAGAAAATGTTGGCTTCTGGGCCCCTAAGTTACCAGATGCGGCAGAGGGAGGGGGAATATCTCTGGATCCAAATCCGGATCTTGCCGGAATACAGCAAAAATACACAGCTGGCGGATCTTAAATTTTCGGAAACAGATCCTCGGCGAGGGAAACGGATCCAAGGAAATTTGCCAGAAACTCATGTTAAAAATGCTGCTTCTGCTTGCTGGAAACCCGAAAATTAAACCTCCGAGATAGGCTGCAGGACAGCCAGAAGAGCTAGCCCTTAGCTTACGCTGTTAACAGCAACCGGTTTTCTGGGCGTAACAAGGAGTACTTTGAAGCGCTTATGCCGTTAGCAATATCTGGTTTTCTGGCAAGCAAAATGATAAAAATAATATTGTTCCATTTGCAATCTTTGGGATACATTTGTCTGCCCGTAATCCTTATTTCGGCTAGCCTTAGACACCCCGATCTTATAAAAAAAAAAGAAATAAAAATTATTATCATAATCCTATGGGAAACTGTTTTATTGTCCAATTTCATTGTGTGGAAACTCTTTCCCAGAGAGATCTCTTTAATAGTTGCAAATAAATAATGAAAGCTTCCATCACCATTCTTTGAGACATACATTCTGCCCCCGAATCATAACAGTCCATCATTTTCCAGAGAATACCCAAAAAATTTAGATCCCAATGGTACTCTACTTTGCAAGGCGGACTTTACCCGTACCAACTGTCTTCTGCAAGATGGATTCAAATCCTATATATCAACAACCTTATTTAAAAATAAAACAATAATGGAATAATAATATATCAAAATCATGTTATTAATATATATCATTAACCTCAATACATAATTATTAATAAGGTTAAGATTATTAGAAGTAAAAACCAAAACAATCATTTGACTCATATATTGGAATTTTAAAATATATTTTTTTCTCAGTTTTAATTAATTAATTTAAAATTTAAAATGAATATATATATATATATATATATATTTTTAAATGCCTAAGACCAAAAAAAGGTTATAGAGAAGTAATTGAGGTATTCATTTTAACATTTTGATATGTGAAGACAAAAATATATTAAGAAGTATATATTTTGTGTTTATTATTAATATTATTATATTTTTTGTACTTGACGTATCCTTGCTGTATCTGGATTTCAAAAAGCTAGCGAATCCGAATCTGAATCTGGATCTGTATCCGTATCCGAATCCTGGTAACTTAGCTGGGCCCCATTTATCTGGTTTTCCTTGGTAGCGCACCCTAGTATATGACTTTTTTGTCATGTTTTGACAGTGATATTCTTTAGTTTTACTTTACTCTTATTGGGAATAAAGTTTTAGCTTTAAGAGATGGTTAATGCACACACCCAATGGCTGTGCTCTACTTGCTGGTCTCTGCCAGTCCCACTATCTGTGTGGTCGGTCACTGGAGGAAATTAGTAAAAATTTCAACTTGTATGCATGTCAAAATATAGTTCCTATTGCTGGCTTTTAAGTTTCTTGCAATTGGTGGAATTTGTTTGTGGTTTATGTAGAAACATCTCTTTGCTTCATGGGTCTTGGAAATAGAAAATTGCCTACTGCTTGGGGTGAGCTGTATAGAAATTGTCATAAAATAATTTTGACAGGCGTCTATCTGTCATATAAGGTTATTTTCTTATTTCTGATTTCCTGGCTGACCACGGATTTCAGCTTGAGACCTCAGAATACAAATCTGAGGTTTCAGATTTTGCTTGTTAATACAGTTCCAAAACATTCTTTGCCTCATAGCTTGCCGAATGATCGCTTTATTGTGACAGATTCAACATAATACTTTGTTACTCAAGGCACTATCGATCTTTGCATTTCAATACAAACAAAGAAAAGAAAAGAAAAGAAAAAACTGCTGTCAGCCTTTCTGTTCAGAAATGTAAAATGTTTGGTCTCTGTTGCTTCCGTTTACTGCAAATTTGCTTGCATCACTCTGTGGTTTATGAGTTTTAGTTGCCCTAAATGCCATTTCATTTACAGTTGTTTGCCTCAATTAAAATTTATGGCAGAGGAAATTTGAGCAAACATGCACCGATTGCATTCTAATTTACTCTTCTAGTTGTTGCTACAAGTTTAGGGTTATTTTATATATTAGTGTCAGGTTATATGTACATTTCTAAGAACCTTGCATTATGGTTGTTTCTCCAATTAATTTATTTTTCATTTCTGCACTTAATTTATTTCACTGGATTTGGTACAGTTTTCTGATAATAAACTGGTATTTACAGGTTGCCTTGGAAACTGAAGGTTTTGCCATTTATGATACAATGATGCAGATGAAAAATGAGGTAAATTAGCTGTTTGGCTTCATCAGAGTCTCCTCTGTACCTCTAATGATAGTATTTTCATGCCTATTCATTATTTATGTTCGACTTGAATTTAACACGTTCCAAATACACTCTCAATGGACATAATTTTATTTTCTACCAAATTAGGTAAAGGAAACAATGCAGATTTTGGAAATGGTGCTTCAAAATTTTTAGGAAATAGGGAAATGTTGCACCCTTTTTTTTCCAGAAAAAAAAATCATTATATTCGATCTTTCAGGGAGAAATCAGAATATATATTGACTGGTCAAGAAGGATTAGAGCCAAAAAAAAACAAGTCTCTATATACAAATCAGTCTTTGCATACTGTAAATTACAGGGAATTCGAGTCTAAGAACTTTACATATTACATTTCTCCTTCATTGTGCATCCATTAGTCTTCTTTTATCATATCATCGGACATAAAGTAAACAGTCCCATTATGGAGAAAAGCAGGTCTATAACAGGCATGGTACAACTCGACAGAAAATTCAACTAGGACTCCTAAGTATTATCGAAGATTAGAGGAGGGACTGCTCCACCTCAGAGATCATCAGGCTATCCTGTTCAACATTCAAAATATAAATTTCTTTCTTTGATTTGTCATTGAAAATACTGACTGTAGCTACCAATTTTCAACATGAGGTACATAGATGGCTTGGTGATCTTGAATAAATGTTAGTTCCATACCCTTGTACTTCACAAAATTCAATAGAAACGTTGCAATCCCTCCATTCCTGAAATCCTAAAAACTCTTAAGTTGGCTGGATTTTGAGTGGAATCTAAAGTTGTACTTTCTCCATATGAAATCCAATGAGGTCGGAACCACTCTCAAACATCCCGAGTCAATTAATGGCAATGTTAAAAATTTAAGAAAGAGGATGAAAATGAAAGATAAAGGAGAATTTTACTTTTACTTTAAGAATTTAATATTACCATTAGCTACTAGGGTATGTATCTCATGAGATGAATTATGGGAAATGAAAACAATATATTTCCCCTTGTTGGTTTGATGGAAATACTCAACCATTAGCTACTAGGGTATGTATCTCATGAGATGAATTATGGGAAATGAAAACAATATATTTCCCCTTGTTGGTTTGATGGAAATACTCAAGAGTATCTTCACAGCTCAGTCTCTTAACTCACTTTTAAAAAAAATTAGGGATAAAAGATTTGGTAATAAGTTGTAATTGATGGGGATGGGGCGATAATTTTAAAGTTACCGCAATAATTACTTAAATTATTGCGATAAGTGCAACACAGATCAAAACCTTTATCTATAGTCGACTTTAAAAGGATACAAAGGGAATTTTTTTTAGCTTGATTGTTTGACCCAAATCTAGAATTTTTTTTGAAAGAAATGAACTGACCGGAATTAAGATAGAGAAGGGCTTTAGCACCAAATTTATGTGGGGGTCGTTGACTTGCCCCTTTAGTGCCCTGCCAACTTTAGTAGGGAGTGGCTTCCAGCTGACCCATATCATATGGGTCACCCTAGCAGATGACATCTCTTTCTGTTATGAATGTGAATATGGAATAATACAAATAATGTCAATCACAGGACATGTCCCTCAAGGTCTCGTGTCCTGTATTCCACGTGCCAGGCACGAAACATTGCGTAAAACTTGTTGAATACGGATTTGATTGTCCTAAAATTGTGACATGTGTTTGGGACGTGACGAAAACATGCCCCAACTTGTTTCAATTTTAGGACACATGTTCCACGAAATGTTAAAATTGGTAGCTATAGGGTGAATTTCCCCAAGGAGAAGCCCAACTACCCCAAGGTAGAACCATTCTACTTCAAAAGAAATTTCAAATTGGTCAAAGAAAAATTACTATTTTATGTTTGACAAGTTGGCCCCACAAGAGAAATTGACCCTCCAAGAACTCATATAAATAGACCTATTGTTGGAGGCTGGAGCTCATTTGGCGCATCATCACATCACCAAAACAAGTTCGATCTGATATGAAATTGCAAAGGAAAGTTCACACTTGCAAAGGAGCTAGGAGGCAGTTTCTGTTCTGTGTTGACTTTCTGTTTTGGACTCTTTTGATCAACGTTGACTTCTGTTGACTAAGCTCTTCTTCTACAGTTTGACCAAACTGTTTTGGAGGCCAAATCTTTGATTGTGGTTGACTAAATCTTTGACGCTTTTCTGGGCACATTTTCTAAGGTTGACTGTAGGTTTGACTAGGGTTTTACCATAGGGATGACTGGCATCTTTGACCGAGAATTTCAGGACTGTTTTGACTGAGTTTGACTGAGGAAGGAAGGCTGAGTATTTTGCTGTGTTGATTGAACTTTTCTCTGTAGGATTGACTGTTGAATTTGACCAATCATTGCACACTGTTGATTGTACATTCACAGGCTAAAAATTGCAGACTCTCAGTAAAAAGTAGTTTCCCTCATCCCGTTCACCGGGAGGATGAGCCTTAGATCAGGATCAGTTCTGTCTGTCCAGTCTGTTGTTCATCCCCGGGATGGAGGGCCTTCGCCCATTCCCTTCGAGAAGAGAGTGGGACGATCAGAATCTGTTAAAATTGGACAACTAGGTCCAAACTCCATGTTGTGATGCTCAGATTAAGATACTGATATTTTTGTTGGATTCCTCTTTCGGAGAGGTGTAAGATCCATATAAAATATATCTTAATCCTATGAGCAGAACATTTATTTTGAATTTATTATTTATAATAAATTATATGTGCAGGTAGGCCTTAATGTTTTGCACCCCCAGCAGATGTGTCACACGCCCCAATGAGGGATATAAATACAGGCAAAGTTGGAGAGCATTTCACAACAACTCAACTCACATCTTCTTCTCTCATCTGATTTAGTACGAGCTCCTTGGAGGACGAGTTCAGCCCACACGTGTGAAGGAGAAGAAGGACAAATCTGTACGGCTGAGCTGAAGGACGAATTTCTGTAGTTAGGGTTTTGCAGAAAGTTTGACCAGCGTTGACTTTGGTCAACGCATGGTCCGAATGAGCTGAAATTTGGTGAGAAGTTCGATTTTGGAAGGCCGTACTGTTTGGCACAGAAATCAAGGTCAAAGGGTTGACCAATCTGCTGCTGCGTTGACTTTTAGCTTGCTGCCCTGCGTTGACTTTTTCTGGACAGCGTTGACTTTTTTGGAGTTGACTTGGGTTGACTCGTTTGCTGATTGGAGGACTGTTGTGACACATTCTGGGTTGGCTGACCAAGGAGACTTTGCTGGTTGAAGCATCCCGTTGACCGCCGTAACGCACCACCACATTTTTCCTGTTTCTGATTTGTCTTCTATAAGATCCACTTATATGTTCTATCTGCATTTTACTTAACTATTTGTATGATTGCTGTGAGAAAAGTAAAGTTGCTCCAAGCATAGAACATCTACTAAAATTTACATGGTTTCAGAGCTGAGGTGAAGACAAACTCTATCTTTAGCAATCACCACCGGAAGAAATGGGTTCCACAAGTCTTGAATTCAAGGAGAATGACAAGCTGACTGGAAGGGATGACTTCCATGCCTGGAAGATGATATTAGATCTCTAATTGGAAGACCATGATCTCTTGGATTATGTGCTGGGTAAGATTCAAGAACCTCCATCCAATGCTACCGCTGCTGTTAGAAACAAGTATAAGAAGGGAGAGATCAAAGCAAAGCTGATGATCAGGGAATCCATACATAAGAGCCTGGTTGCCTATATATCTGAACTAGGCACATCCAAGGAGATGTATGACAAATTGATCCTTATGTTCAAAGTAAACAATGTGAACCAAGTGCTATTCTTCAAGAATCAATTGAAGAATATGAAGAAGGGTCGGGATGAGTCTGTTCAGACTTACTTTCTGAAATTGACCGAAACAAGGAACAATCTGCTAGCTATTGGGGAGACAATAGCTGATCGTGAGATGGTTCTCACCGCTCTTGGAGGACTTCCATATGAATGGCAAGTATTCACAACTACCATTCTCAACAATAATACCATTCCTAACTTTGATGAGCTTCTGTCTAGATGTATGCAAGAAGAAACAAGGATGAAGGAATTCGATAATGACAGAAATGCTGCTTATGGTGCTCATTCTCGAAAGAAGAACTCTGGTGGTCCTAAGGACAAAGGAAGAACAAGGACTCAAGAAAAGAAGGGTAAGTGTTTCACTTGCCATAGGCCTGGTCACTATGCTAGAGAATGCCCCTTCAAGAAGGATTCTCCCGACAGTGATGATAACAACAACAACCGAAGGAATGGGAATCGAAGAAATGACAAATCCAAAGGAAAGAGGAAGGCTCACTTTGGTGGAAACAATCAACCTTCTAAAAGGTCTAGAAATACCAGGTATGAGGAGTCTAATGTTGTTGATAAAAGAAATGAGTATATTCTTGTATCTGCTCTCTCTGCTACATCTCCGCCCGGACACTATGGATGTCTGGCTAATCGATAGTGGTGCCTCAAGACACATCACCGGATTCAAGGGAGCACTTTCTGACATGGTTGAAAGGGATACTAATCTAGAAATTATCCTTGGGGATAATGCCACATATCCCGTGAAAGGGACAGGGACTGTGACCCTCCACTTGTCTCAAGGACAAGTCCTACGTTTGCAAGATATACTCTATGTACCTAAATTAAAGAAGAAACTTGTGTCTATGACCGCTATGGACGACCTCTTCCCCGAAAGGGGTGCTCATGTGGAAGAAGAGCTTCAAGGAAGCTATCTCAATTGGTTTGAGAGTTGGTACACTCTACCAGGTTGGAGGGAGTCCGTTGGGAGCTATGACTTGTGATACTATCCGACAAACCGAACTATGGCACCGAAGATTTGGACACCTTCATTACAAGGCCCTTCCCGAAGCTAGGAAGGTGGTGACAGGGATGCCTGACTTTGGAAATAATCATGAAGGTGTATGTAAGGGCTGTGCTGAAGGAAAACATACAAGGGGACCTTTCCCCTCAAGTGTGACAAAGACATCTGATATATTGCAACTGGTCCATTCTGATCTATCTGGTATGTTGCCCGTAACATCCCTGGGGGGATGTTCTTACTACATGACATTTATTGATGACTTCTCTCGCAAAACCTGGATATACTTCTTGAAGAAGAAGGATGAGGCTTTCATGTGGTTCCGTACCTTCAAAGCCTTGGTGGAAAATATGACCGGAAAGAAGATCAAGATTTTGAGGACCGCCAATGGCACTGAATATGAGTCAAATGAGTTCAAAGACTTTTGCAGAGAAGCTGGCATTAAGAGGGAGACTACCACTGCATATACTCCTGAGCAATGAAGGCCGAACTGGGCAACAGGACCATCAGGGAAGCCCACATATGCCAGTGTGACCAGGGTCTACCAAAGTTTCTGTGGGGAGAAGCTGCAAATACTGCTGTGTATATTCAAAACCGATGCCCTCATTCCGCTCTGGACTCCAAAACTCCCGAAGAGGTTTTCTCCGGTAAGAAACCTGATGTCTCACATTTTAGAATTTTTGGATGTCCTGTCTATTTTCATGTGCCGAAAGAAAAGAGAAGTAAGCTGGATGCTACTGGGAAGAAAGGAATGTTTGTGGGCTACAGTGAGACTTCTAAGGCCTATAGAGTCTATGTACCTGGTCAAAGGGAAGTAGAGATAAGCCATGATGTCACTTTTGACGAAGATGCTTCCTTGAAGAAAGTGGTAGATCTTCCAAGATCTGGAGAAAATCATGAAGAAAGGCCTGGAAATCTGGAAGAACCGCAGGATGAGACAATGCCTGATATTGAAGGACCGATGGACCCTATTGATCCATCTCCTTCACTGGGAAAGAGACCATCATGGCTCAGGGACACCCTCGAAGATGCTGAGGGTCATGCTGCCCCAAGGGGGACATTCCGAGAAAGCAAGAAGCCGTGTAGATACCAAGGGTATCTAGCCGCCATGAGTACTATTGTACAATCTGAACCTGGATCTTTTGAGGAAGCCGTAAAGCATCAAGTTTGGAAGGATGCTATGCACGAAGAATATGAGTCCATAATGAAGAATGATGTCTGGGATGTGGTCCCGAGACCGAAGGACAAATCAGTTGTCACCGCCAAATGGCTCTACAAGATCAAACATGGATCTGATGGGAGTGCTGAAAAGTTCAAGGCAAGATTTGTTGCCCGTGGCTTCTCTCAAAAGGAAGGAATAGACTATGATGACATATTTGCACCCGTGGCACGATATACCACCATTCGATCAATCATAGCCCTTGCTGCTACGCAAGGATGGAGTCTTCATCAGATGGATGTCAAGACCGCTTTTCTGCATGGTGCAATAAAAGAAGAGGTGTATGTAGAACAACCTCTGGGATTTGAAGTTCAGGATCAAGACACTCATGTCTCCAGGTTGAAGAAAGCCCTCTATGGGTTAAAGCAAGCACCCAGAGCTTGGTACGAGAGGATGGATAGTTACTTGATGAAGCTGGCCTTCACTCGAAGTAATGCTGATCCGAACCTTTACTTCAAGGTTGTACAGGGGAAGCCTCTCATTCTAGTGCTATATGTGGATGACCTCTTCCTGACAGGTGCTGAACCTCTCATTCATCAATGTAAGAGGGAGCTCGCTGCCGAGTTCGAGATGAAGGACCTAGGACTGATGCACTACTTCCTAGGCCTGGAGGTCTGGCAGAGACCTGGAGAGATTTTTCTTTCTCAAGGAAAATACATTGTGAAACTTCTAGAGAGATTTGGTATGGTGGACTGCAAGTCCGTGTCAACACCGATGGAACTCAACTTCAAGAAGTTGAGTGGCAACGCTGCTGGGCCTATCTTGGCCAATCCTACTGAGTATCGTCAACTCATAGGAGCTTTGATGTTCTTAGTGAACACCCGACCAGATATATGTTTTGCAGTGAACACTTTGAGTCAACAGATGGTTGAGCCTCATCATTTTCACTGGGTTGGTGCCAAGAATCTTCTGAGATATCTTCGGGGCACGATAAACCATGGGCCGAGATACACTGCCGGGAGTGTGACACTCTGTGGATATACTGATGCCGATTGGGCTGGCAGTGTGGTGGATCGTAAGAGCACATCGGGATGTTGCTTCAATCTTGGTTCTGCTTCGATCTCATGGATGAGCAGGAAGCAGAAGTCGGTGGCTTTGAGCACTGCGGAGGCCGAATACATTGCTGCTAGTATGGCCTGTTGTGAAGCAGTTTGGTTGCGGAAGCTCTTTAGTGAGCTGTTTGGACATGTGCTAGATACCACTGTGATACTCTGTGATAATCAGAGTGGGATTCGTATGACTGAGAATCCCGTGTTCCACGACCGATCCAAGCATATTGATATCAGGTACCACTTTATCCGGGATATGGTACAGCGAGGCGCCATAAGGCTCGATCATATAGGAACTGATGAGCAGGTCGCGGATATTCTCACTAAGCCCCGGGGGAAGGTCAAGTTCCTAACCTTCCGTGAGAGTCTTGGTGTCGTGGAAAGACCCTATGATGTGGGTCCTGTTGGACGATGAGCTCTGGGAGCTCTGGGGGGCTTTGGGGATAGCTTCTCGGAGCTATAAGCACTCATAATGCTTCTGCCCCGCCCTTGTGATTATTGAGTTGGTTCGCCTCTCATTTATCTGTGCCCCATATGCATCCTACCCATTGAGTTCAAGGCTCATGGGAAGTACCTTTCATTTGGCCAATGAGGTGGGAAAAGCTAGAGACTATTAGCAAAGACCGATGGACGCATCAGAGATTGTCGTACTCTCTATCTAGGATGGCACGGTCCAACCACTTGATTTGGGATCAAGTTTAGTGAGGTCTGGGACCTCTGCCTGACTTCAGGTCAGATGAACCAACTTTGGGTTGGTTGGATACTCTTCATGAGTTTGATAGAGGTTTTGAACCTCTGGACTGATTATGTCAGTCGGGGGATGATGTCTTTGTGACTAACCCACTTCTGTTCTGAAATAAAGAGGCCAGCAAAGCAAGTTACGGTGGGATGACGCACGATGTTTGATTGCACTGATGGATGGAGTTCTCCCTAGTTGAGAGGGAGTGTTAAATTTGGACAACTAGGTCCAAACTCCATGTTGTGATGTTCAGATTAAGAGGCTAATATTTTTGTTGGACCTCTTTCGGAGAGGTGTAAGATCCATATAAAATATATCTTAATCCGATGAGCAGAACATTTATTTTGAATTTATTATTTATAATAAATTATATGTGCAGGTCGGCCTTAATGTTTTGCACCCCCAGTAGATGTGTCACACGCCCCAATGATGGATATAAATACAGGCAAAGTTGGAGAGCATTTCACAACAACTCAACTCACATCTTCTTCTCTCATCTGATTTAGTACGAGCTCCTTGGAGGATCCCAGTTCACCCACACGTGTGAAGGAGAAGAAGGACAACTGAGACTACGAGTCGAAGGTCTAATTTCGCATAGTTCTTGTAGTGCACATCTGGCCGTTGACTTTGGTCATCGCATGGTCCGAATGAGCTGAAATTTGTGAGAAGTTCGATGCATACTTTTTGAAGGCCGCACCGTTTTCTTGAAGTAAATCAAGGTCAAAGTGCTGACCAATCAGCCAGTCAAGGTTGACTTAGCTTGCCGCCATGCTGACTTTTTGACAAATATTGACTTTTTTGGAGTTGACTTGGTTGACTCGTTTACTTGTTTTGAGCACCGTTGTGACACATTCCTGGTTGGCTCACCATGAGACTGTGTCACGGTTGAAGCATCCTGTTGACCGCCGTAACGCACCACCAAAATTTTCTGTTTCTGGTTTGTCTTCTATAAGATCCACTTATATGTTCTATCTGCATTTTACTTAACTATTTGTGTGATTGCTATAAGAAAAGTAAAGTTGCTCCAAGCATAGAACATCTACAAAAATTTACAGAATCAATGCAGGTAGGTTTAAACAGGGCCAGGTATCACCTCCGGGCCCGGGACTGTTGAAATCTCTCGGACGCAGCGGCAAGACCTGACTCAACAAGCAAACAAGGAAGATTCTTTTCAACGGTCTGTCGATGCGCGGCGTAGGTCCTCCAAGGATCGTGTAGCAGCCGTACGATGGTAATAAATCTTACCCATCGCTACGGAGTAGACTCACTATTCATATGGTGAGGAGCACCTTAACTTAAACTGATACCTTGTTATCGGATTATGCATAAATTGAATTCTATCATCCATCCTAAGATTCTCATCACGCACTCTTGAAAGGCCTTAAATTACGCGTACCCTTGAAAGAAAGCCCCGACAAGGATCGATCCAAGTCAGACAAGCAATCAGTCAGAGAAAATGCAACTAGGTGGGAAATATGCACATCGTACAAGGATGAGGAGAATTCACAACCCGAGCTACCATGGCCAAGTGGGTGAGAAGATGGGTCTAAGTAGGATGATTAAGCGATACCGAGGGGAAGGAGGCCGAGAAAGGAAGCAACAAGGAGGGGGTCTCTAGATGGAGAGAAGTGATGTTCTGAGTGAGCCTAGAGGGCAAATGGTGGATAGTTGTCCCTATCGAGCCGGGATGATGATGAACGGAGTTGTTTAAGGGTGAGGGTGAGCCTGCCGAACTCTCGACAACAGGCCTGAAGGGTGAGCTTGCCGAACTCTCGACATAAGGCCGCCATCTGTGGGATCTCAAAATACATCGGTAGGGGAGCATTCCGCCTCAGAGGGTAGCACTGGCGCGAGCAGGTGTGGACGAAGCAGAAGTGAGAATGTCGGCTTGAGTAACGCAAACATTGGTGAGAATCCAATGCCCCGAAAACCTAAGGGTTCCTCCGCAAGGTTCGTCTACGGAGGGTGAGTCAGGGCCTAAGATCAGGCCGAAAGGCGTAGCCGATGGACAACAGGTGAATATTCCTGTACTACCCCTTGTTGGTCCCGAGGGACGGAGGAGGCTATATCTTTGACCAGATTTGACTATCTCTCTCTATTTAGATTGGTTTTGACTTTGTTGTTTTGGGAAAGTCAAAGTTTTACTTAGTTAAAATTTTGGCAGCTCAGGATGAATATCTAAAAATAGAAAGTCTAAAAAATAGAATTTCTAAAAATAGAAAGTCTAAAATGGAAAGTCTCAAGTATGACTTTCCAAAAATAGTGAATCACCTTTCATTAATTGGAAATCAAGTATTGTTGATGGAGAATCCCTTTTGATCATCAATCAATCCTAATAGTTCAATTTCGGCTTAGTCATCAATAATATTATTATTATTCTTATGATACTATTATATTATTATTGAAAAGAAATTCAAGTCTCTCAATCATGACTCTTAATAATGTTCTCTTACATTCTCATTACACTCTCATTAATGCTCTTACACTCTCTTACTCCCATTAAAAGATTCGTCATAAAATATTCCTCTTTCGCATGTCATAAAGTATTCCTCTTACAAGGCATGGCATGCAATATTTCTCTTAGACACTCATTAAAGGCATGTCATAAAAGATTTCTCTCACCCTCTCATCTAAGGCATGTGTTACCTCTCCATAATGGAATTCAAATTGTCTCTCCTTAATGCCAATGAGTTACATTTTCCACATGAGTTACTCTTCCCTAAATGGAAAATGTAACTCCTCTTCAAGGGCTGCGTATTGTTCCTCCTTTATGTCAATGATTCATTGCTCCTCCTATATATGTGTCTCATATCATTTCACCTCACTTGTACATTGTGAATTCGAACTTGAGAAAGAGTTGGAGAGGCTTGAAGGAGATTGTGAGAGAGAGAGACCTGGAGAGTAAGAGCAGAACTTGGTGAGCCAAGGTTGATTATGTGTTTGCTTCAGTTGCTGCTACCAGTAATCTTCATGCTACAACTTATTCAAATTTGGGTGAGCTTTCTCATTCTCTTGATCTCTCATTGTACTTTGTATCTTTCTTGAACTATTGATATCTAATAGAAGAAGAATCTGGTTGCGGTTTCCCCTTGTGGGTTTTTCCCTGGTCATTGGACCTAAATTCTTTGTGTCTCATTGTGTTCTTGACTGTCTTCTATTGTGCATATGGTTTATATGGTTTATGTTCTATCTAAAATTGCTTAACTAATATTGCAACATAAATAAGTTTTGTAATAAGTGATTGTTTTTTTTTTCCACAGAAAAAAAACGAACTTTCTATTATATATAGATAGTCTCTGAACATATGCCAAGCATTTCGGAAAACAACATAGCCATTCCCTTTGCGAGAGGGAGTGGAACATAGCTACTTAAACACCTGTGCAGGATGTTAGCAGCCCTATAAACCAAGAGATAACCATAGTAACCAACAGTGCATCTCTTTTTCACTCATCATCAAGCAGGAGATGAGAGCAGAAAAGGAGGCAACACATAAACATAGCTCCACTATCACCAATAAGAGCTGGCAGTAGGAACTATCCCAGCCCCATAAGGTACACAAACACTAGAACAAAAAGGGAGCCCAGAACCTCCTTACATAAGGAAAACAGTTCTGGACTCTATAAAGTAGCAGTTTTCAAAATTTATAAAGTCAACTATACAATACAGAAAAAACACTGGATAATTACACAAAAGGAGGCTGTTCATGGGTATGAACAGTCCCATCCACCACTTCAGCTACTGCCCAGGACCCCAGAGTGAGTTGAGCACCTTCTTTAGATAAGAGATCTGCTTGCTGGTTCCTTTCCCTGTAAATGTGAACAACAGAAATCTCAGAGAAAAAAGATTTTAGACGTCGAATCTCCTTAAGCAAAGGTAGTAAAATAAAATCCCTGCACTGCTGAGTCCCATTGAACCAGTTTACTACATTTCGAGAATCACCAAAAATCTGAATCTGTCTCATTTGTTTAGAAATAAGCCAGCAGAGAAGCAAATGAAGAGCTTTAAGTTCAGCATAGTTATTAGACCCTTGCCCAAGGCCGACAGAGGCTCGAAGAGAGTTTTCAGCAGAAAGATGAATGACCAAGCCAGCACCACAAATATCATTTCCACCAGAAGCACCATCAAAGTAAGCCCATGGAACTGACTCATTTATAGTCTCAGGCTGTATATTGCGAAAAGAACTTGCAACAGCAGGAGAAGGAATGCTATCGAAGATTGCAGCTCCCTCTGCTGCCAGCCTAGCTATGGGAAAGGAGGACTCATTGAAAATTATCTTGTTGCGAGCAATCCAGGTTCCCCAAGCTATTAGAAGAGGGAAGGCCTTGATTTTATCATCTGGAGCCTCCTGCCACCATGAATTCCAAGCCTGATGTAATAAGTGATTGTTACAACATAGACATGAATTTTAACAGACTTTGACTAGTTATTGGATGTACAATCGGACTATGCATGTCATGATAAACATTGATTGACTAATAGAAGAAGAATTGATTTTGGGTTTTCCCCCTTGTCGGGGTTTTCCTTGGTCTTTGACCAAAATCTCAGTGTCTCATTATGCTTGGCTATCTTCAATTATGCATTTATTGTTTATTATTCTATCTATAATTGCTTAACTTTTACTGGGGTTAATTGAAATTGGAAGAAATTGTTTAAGTGATTATGTCCACGAAAAAATTAACACGAAAAAAGAACAATTAAAAACTCACGACTTGTTTTTTTTTTATTTTTTTCTGTTATTATTCGAGAGTAAATTTGCTGGAACGAGTTTGCTGTGAGGTATTCCGCCAGAGTCAAGCGTACAATGTTCACATCTTGCTAGAGTTGTTGGAGTCGAGCAAACAATGTTCACATTGTTTTCAGTGTGATTTGCCTTGCGTTTGGAGCCTGTGACTGAGCGTGTGACCTAGCGTTTGCCTTGCATTTGGAGTGTGCGTGACATAGCGTTCTGAGATAGGGCTGAGTGTGTGCTGACGGATTCGTACACGGACCAGAGGTAAACATGTTCAAATATACCCACAGGGCCATACATTAAGTTTTTAAATGAACCACGAGTCTGAGTTTCGACCAAAATGAATAACTGGGCTAGTGGGCAACTTAAATCTTGTTCAATTTCATCAGTGAACCAACACTGAAGTGGTAAAACATATGAACTTGAAAGTAAACATTATGAAACCCAAGTAGCTACTCACAATTAATCATGATGATCCATCTCTTTAGGGTTTATATAAAGATATCACATCATTTTACATATGGATTCACATCCACTTTTATATGTTAATTACTTGGGCTCTTGTCGCTTCTGCATGGATGCTTCATTAATGAACCGTTTGTTTAATTTCTGCCTATAGGTGGTAATTCTAAGTTTCACTGGCCCATTTCTAACCTTTCAAGCAACTATATTGCTTTGTAATAGAGGACTGCAAGAAAAAATCACTCTTTCAGTATAGAAAAGAGAGCAAAGAAAAAAAAATCAATCAATGCATAATACACACACATATATATACTTCGTTCCAACACTAATTATTTCAATGGGAATCTCAAGGAAATAAAATAATAAAATTTCTCCATGAAAATATATTTGTTAATAGGGACAAGGGATCAAAACAACCAAACCTATCATGTTGGTAGAAACCACTTGCTATTCGAAAATCAAATGTAAAGTAGCAATTAGTGTTGTAAACTTGTAGGCCGCTTGACCAAGTGCCATAAGCTTCTTCACTTAAACCTGAAATAATACAATTGGGGTTATTTTATTTTTCATTTTGCATTGGCAGATTGCAGCCTTAATTTTTTGAAGTAAGTCTCTTTCTTAGTAATTCTCCTTAAAGATTTAATTGTTGTAGATGGTTTTTTCTGGGCTTGCAACCCTTCATAATGAACCTCAGTGGAAATCTCTATTTTAGGGGAGCTAGTTTTTGAGCCTGTAGCCACACTGGTTTTAAATTGGTGAAGAAAACATTCTATCTAGCAAACATGTGTGACTGCATGTGTCAATTTCATAGAGTTTGCTTTGTATGGAAATAGACAATTTTCAGAATGATTGAGGCAGAAGTGGTTGAAGGGAAAGAAAAAGATGTGGTATGTGTTTCTTGATAATATGGGTTTGGACGACAGTATTGAGTTGGCGTTAGCCAACATGGATCTTAATGACCCAGTGCTAGAGCCAGTCACTTTTGATGATGAGTCTCTTGAGAGTTCATCCTTCACATCAACAAATGTAGTGGCAGAACTTGGATTGGGCATAAAGGATGAGGATGGAGCATAGTCAAATGGAAGTGATGGTGATTATGACATCTAGGAGGACCTGGACTATTGATCGAGTCGTGACTAGTACCACTGACGACAATGATGAACTATGATATTCCTACCTATTTTGTATTTTCCAGTGGCATTCCCTTAGTATCTATGTATTACATTTTGATTTTGATGACTTAATGGAAAATATGCAATTTATGGTTTTAATATCTAAGTTCTACTTATAAATTTCTAGTTTTATTTTATCAATCATGATATTCTAAATTTCTATTTTCTTATATGCTTGGACAATTGTTTTTTTTTTTTTTGTAAATCTGTCTACTTCTATATTAGTACAAAAATATGTTACAAAGAGGCAGAGGCCTCAAAAAGCTAGCCCAGAGAAGAGGCATTCATATCATAAGACCACAGCTGTTGACTATCTGAGAAAAAACTTGATGACCAGGACTTTGTCCTACTTCCTAAACAGCTGATTCTAAAAAACAAAATGATGATTGGAGTACAAGACTCACTACAACAAGTAAGACCGAGACAGACATTGTCCATGACAAAAATTACAAGCATACAGGATGATGCTCTGAAACATTGACTTGAGCATAATAGTATGGATAACAGTGCTTGGGAAGCAGCTATTCGACGAAGGAGATTTGCACTATAATGCCTGCAAAAACTGTGAAGAAGAAGGGAGAAGAACCCCTTCTGAGTACCTGATTGCAAAAACTGTTAAGCGAGAGCCATTCAAGCGTCGTTGGTGGGCGAGGGCGCTTCTTCCACCACGGGGCAAGCATACGGATTGAAATCAGCATCTGCAGGGGACGAAGGAGCTTGGCCCAAGAGGACGCTGCCAGAAGGAGCGCGTGGCCTGGCAAGCGGGAGCTCGGGCAGAGAGGCCGTGATTCCCTGAAAAATTTGTCGACTTACCCCCGGGGGGCAAAACAGTATGCCATCTTCAGATTCCTGAACAATACCGGAGGGAGCCGAAGGCGGAGCTTGGGCGGTCGGGTTGATCCTGAATTTGATGGAAACCGAAGCAATGAAATCATGGTTGTTGAAGGAACAGGGATAATTGAAACGTGCTGAGTGGAAGTGCTCATTGGAGGTGAGGCGAACATGTGCAGCAGAGGTAGAAGGGCGTCTGCCACGACCACGCCCTCGACTTCTTCTGGGAGCAGCTGTTCGACCAGCATCGGAGTCAGAAGAATCCGACGAGGAGGCAGAGGAGGGGAACGCAGGTGGCGTAATAACCTGCCCACGAGATGAACCCCTCCTGCTCAACATTCTTGGCCTCAGACGAGGCATAGTGAGATTGACAGGAAAGTCAGGCCGAGTAAACAAGTTAGGAATGGAGAGCGAGCTCAGAGACGGAATAAAACCAACAGAAGGGCACCTGCAATTACAAAACTGACCAGAAGAAACATGAAAACCTTCTGAGAGCTCAATGCAGCAGCTTAAACGACATCTTTTGCCATTGCTGGTGCGCGAACAGGGTTCGGAATCTACCTGAGAACAACAGGAACTCAACGGAGAGACATACAGCACCGAAGGATTAGGCGCCATTGCAGAGGGAATGTCGAGATAACGAGGCGGAAGGAGCTGCATTAATGCAGCATTTACTGTGTTGGCTGGCACATATGCAGTGAGCTCGGAGCGCAAAGGGGTGGCGGTGGTGGTAGACCACGTGCCCACCCGCCCCCTTGTCAGCGAATTATAGCTCGTCTCGTACACCCGCATCCGGGATATGCTTGGACAATTGTTAATAACATGAACAATGAACGTTAAATTCTGCACACCATTGATGTAGTAAATTACTAAATTATAAACTAACTAGTAAATTGCTAAATACTAAATAGCTACGTTGCACGGGTATTGCTCCCGGTCGTTGGAGGGCAAGTACCCCAAGCTCGGCCGCTCATGGGAGCTTTGGAGCTGGTACGAAATGCTCCAAATCTAGCGGAAACTTTGTCGGGAACGTTGGAGCTTTCCGGGAGCTTCTTTCCCTAAATTTGGCTGTTTCTGGAACGCGTTTTAGGTGGGAGCGTGGATCGGAGCCTGTGGGAGACGCTCCTCGATGGATTGAAGCTCCCACAGGATCTCGATCCACACATACCTGAAAAGCTTGGGAAAATTTTGGCAGTTTTTATTTATTTATTTTAGGCGGCAAACATAATTCGGATTTGGCAGCAAACGCTGAATTCGTCCCTTCCACGACAAACGCTGAATTCATCCCTTCTGTGGCAAACGCTGAATTTTTATAAAGTTGTCCCTCCTCAACGCTCAATTCATCCCTTCTGCAGTGAACAGTGAGCAGTAAGTGTTGGACTGTGCAGTGAGCAGTGAGCCTTGCACAGTGAGTGTTGTGTTGCTGGGTTCAGAACTTCAGTGAGAGTTTCCTTGCTGCGTTCAGTGAGAGGTGCCTTGCTGCCTTGCTGCATTGATTAAAATTTAAGACGCAGACGCTGTCAGAGGAGTCATTCACCGTTTAGCCTCGCTGCCTTGCTGCATTGATTAAGACACAGACGCAGTAAGAGGAGTCATTCACTGAGGCGTTCACGTATAGCTTTGCTTTTCATTTTTAACTTTTGATTTCGGCATTCTAATCTTGATTTTAAATTTTCATGTCTTTCGATTTCGGCATTCTAACGTTGGAGTGTTGACTGTTTTTAAAATTAAAAAACCAGATGTTTATATTCTTGCTTTTTGGCTTCATTCCACCTCTAACTAGATTGAGGTTATCATATTTTAATATTTATATGCACACAGTCACAGTCTCCAGTCTCAGGTGGTGAGTGCTTTCGATCAAGGTGACATAGATGATAGTTTTATCCATATTCAGGTGGGTCTCCAGACTTGGTGCGCCCTTTTTGCGACTGTTATACAAAATGTCAAAATGTATACGACGTACGCAGCGCAATCACGGATCTCAGATTTCATACAACAACACGCACACTATTACTTATATAAGTTATATTTGCTTTAAGTGTGATTATTACTTATAAATAGATTATTTGTTAAATTTTAAACATAGTATTTAATAACCTTTTTTAATTTTATAATATTTATTATATTTTATAATTATGATGATTATCTGTAGGATAGATCTACATTCTTATTAATTAAAATTTAATAGTAATATTTTGTTTTAAATTTTTAATTTAATTCATTCAAGTTTTTAAAGTTCTTTTTTATTTTCTTACTCTTTTACCTATTTAGTTTTAACTTTTATTTATTTTAAAACATATTTTAAACATTATTATTCTAGTTTAATAGTTAGCTTTTGGTTGTGGGTAACCTGGGTTGAATTTATTTAAATTTAAATTTACATTAATTTAATGTTGCATGGTTTCTTTTCTTTTGGTTCAATGCATTGATAGTTTGACAATACGTAGCAGTAACTTTTCAAGTTTTCATGGACGCTGAAGAGTGAATAATAATGGGACATTCATATTGATGCTATTGTTTGCTAGGATTTAAATTTTAATTTTTTAAAGATCCTATATGCTGAACTTTGGGACTTTGTGTCCAGTTTTGGCATTTTGTAAAGGTGTGGGAAGCCTCTGAAAATTCAAAAATCTAATTTCCATTCTTTTGACAAATAGACATCGTAGTTTTAAAAATATTTAAATTTTCAATTTTATGTCCTTCACGCTTCATCATTGTTTCAAATTTCAGTGTTTTGTATTAGTATTAAAAAAAAATCATTTTGGTTGATAAAGTAATTAGTAAATTAAATTTCAATTTATTTTTTGAATCTAAGAAAAACATTTTAAATCCATTTGTTATAACTTATCATTATTGATTTTTATTTGTTATCATTGTCAAGTGATGAATCTAAATCTTTATTAAATATTTCAATTTAATGTTCATGGTTTGAGATTTTTTCTGTTCATGGTTTCAAATGTTTACAGTTTTATGCTCCCATTAAAAGAACGATATTCAAACTTTTAATTTATGCTCTCATAAATAGCCTATATAATTGATTGATTAACATTTATACAATTATTATTAATAAATTAATAATCAAATATTCATATTTTAATTTAATATTTATTCTTGGGTTTGCAAAGCAATGTGGCATGTTCTGAAAAATTTCCCATATAATAACACTGTGATAAGAAAGTTTAGTATCATGACTACGAGCAACCTTCAAAACGTGGTTTATTAAAAATGTAAATTCTTCATAATGTAAATTTAATGTAAATTTGCAATCCGGTTTATTACTTTAATTTTTAATTTGAATTTTATATCCATAATCATAATGGTTACCAATTATTGCAAATGTAACAAAGACAGTTTCGATACATAAAGAAAAAAGATCCATGTAAATGCAGTAAAGAAGGTTTAGCTTGGTCCATGCATGAATTTTGTTGAAGGAATTTGAACTAACCCATTTAAAATTTAAATTTTAAAGCATGGTTTCATATGCTTAGGTTGGTCTGTGTATTGTTCCTCTTCAATGCACTCCCTATATGTATATCAATCACACATTAAATCATCCAAATTAGATTTTAAATTTGATAATTTGTATTTTAAATTTTTAGTATGTTTGCTAATTTGAATTTTTAATATAATGATTTGTAATTTACTAATTTGAATTTGATCATTGACTAGTTTATTAGTTTACGAGAATATGCAAATTAAAAACCAATATTCAGAGTTTTTATTAATGATTTATGTACATTCTAAAATCTATTTTTTTGTTCCACTTCTAATATTCTTTTGTATTTTATTGTAAATTTGCAGTATTGATACCATGGATAGAGAGTTGGACAATGAATGTGGTAACAACAACAGCAGGATGAGACCCCCACTACATCCACAAGCTCCACAAGTTCAACTACAAAATGTAGAGGGAACAATAAGTACCCACAAGCAATCAAGTAACATTTCCAAGAAGCCCTTAATAAAGTTCATGAAGAAAATAACACAAAATAAGGCAAAAAAACAGTGGGGGTTGTGAGGAATGACAATGCACTTTGTGTGACCATGTTTTTAAGGATAGCTATACAAGAGTATGGCATCATCTTTTGGGCATACCTGGGTTAGGAGTGAAGGCTTGTACATGTAGCCTTAAACAAAGAATGGAGATGAGTAAACTTCACATGAAAGAAAAAGGAGTGAAGGCTTGTACATGTAGCCTTGAACAAAGAATGGAGATGAGTAAACTTCACATGAAAGAAAATGGAAACTCTGAATGTGATAGTAGCATTGTATCTCCTAATAATAAGAGTGGTAGACATGAAGATTCATCCCAATGTATGAATGAACAAAGTCATTTCCAAATTGAGACTAATCGAGGAAGTTCTAGCACTAAGAGGACTAGTGTAGATGAATCCATTCAAAAGATGTACGATGTATTGCACAGGGATGAAGCAGATGATGCCATAGCAGTTTTTTTAATGGCGAATGGAATTTCATTGAGTGCCACTCGTTCACCATAATATAAAGATATGGTGAGAAAAATCGTAGCTTCGGGGACAGGATATGCATCCCCAGCATACAACAAAATGAGGACTTCATTATTAGATAGAGGAGTGACAAGAATGAATGGACTTATGGAAGATCTCAAACAATCTTGGGTTCATTCAGGTTGTTTAATTGTTATGGATGGTTGGACAGATATTCAGCAAAGACCTTTGTTGAATGCTATTGTCACATCACCAGAAGGGCCTTATTTTTTAAAAGCAATTGATTGTAGTGGAAAAACTAAGGATGCTATTTTCATGTTTGAAATGTTGAAAGATGCAATTGATGAGGTTGGTCCTTCAAATGTGGTACATGTCATCGTAGATGCAACCCCTCTTTGTAGAGCAGCTGGATTGATGATCCAAAGTCGATATAGGCATATCGTTTGGACTCCATGTTGTGTACATGTCCTTAACAATCTCTTAAAAGACATTGGTAAAATACAGTGGATTGCAAAAATCATTTCAGATGCAAGGGAGGCACAAATTTTTATCTGCAACCACCATGCTTCCTTGGTAATCTACAGGATGTATTCAAAGAAACATTTTTTAAAACCTGCAGAAACCAGATATGCCACATATTTTATTTTTCTTAAGCGCATGGTTGAGGTCTATGCATCTTTACAAACCACTGTGGTTTCTTCAGAGTGGAATGCATAGAATGAGTCTAAGTCACCTCAAACGAAGAAGATAAGAGAAATGCTTCTTAATGAGAATTGGTGGGCTGATTGTAGATATGTTGTCTCTTTCACGACTCCAATTGTGGGGTTGATCAGGTATGTTGATTCAGATTCTCTTTCCCTTGTAGAAATATATGAATGTATTGATACCATGGTGGGAAAGGTAAAACACATCATTCGCCAAAGAAACCCTTCTTTGAGGTTTTTCCATGAAATCCACAAGTTTGTAGAGAAAATATGTATGGGGTTTAAGTTCCAGAGCTCTGAAATCTTGCTTCACGTTTGCTATCTCAGGTTGTTAGTTCCTTAGCTACTGAAAGGAATTGGTCAGCTTATAGTTTCACACACTTTGTTAAGAGGAATAGAATTACATTTATGTGCATAGTAGTTTTCGACTTTGTTCAAGGAAGCAACCTGAATATTTAGAAGGACCTGCTGCACGATGGGATGTGAACGCTAAAGATGCTACCCAAATTGATGATGATGTTGACATTGATCCAGCATCCAGTGAGGCTCAAGCTTATATGGACCTCCTTGATACTAAAGATCGTACTATTTGATCATAAACTTTGTATTTTTGTGGCTATATTTAGCTATTTGGAATTTTGAATTATGTACTACTTTAGGCTTTTGCCTTTTTATGTTTTTTTCTAGTACGAACATCAATATGATTTGGGTAACTTTTAGTTTTGGTTTTAACTTTATATGGTTGTCTCTTGAGTCTTTAATGACGAGTCATTTAAATTTTCAATTTGGTATGTACATTAAAACATTTAATCTCTACACTATTTAAAAAAAATCATATATATTAAATTTGATTTTTTAATATATTATATTATATTAAATTATTGCCGCTCCCAACTTGATGTTTCCTGTAAATTTGGGCAAAGCTTCTAACCGTACCGGATACTCATTCCCATGTACTCGAAGTACTCATGTACCGGGAACTCGTGCAACATAGCTAAATACATATCTCCGTGATTCATATTTATAGATGTTCTAATTTCTAAAAAAAATATGGATCAGACACTATATCTCAGTATTTTTTTAATATATATATATATATATATATATATATATTGTTAAAATTGGACAATTAAGTCCAAACTCCATGTTGTGATGCTCAGATGAAGATACCAATATTTTTATTGGGTTCCTCTTTTGGAGAGGTGTAAGATCGATATAAAATTGATCTTAATCTGATGAGCAAAACATTTATTTTGAATTTATTTTTTAATAATTTAAAATATGTGCAAGTCGGCCTTAAGGTTTTACACCCCCAGCGGATGTGTCACACACTTCAATGATGGATATATATATAGTCAACGTTGGAGATCATTTCACTCATTTAATCACACATCTTCTCCTCTTCTGATTTAGTACGAGCTCCTTGGAGGCAATTTCGGATCACACGTGGGAAGAAGGACGAATTACTGCAGCCAGGAAGAAGGACGAATTTACTGCAGCTAGGGTTTCCACGCTAGTTTGACCAGCATTGACTTTGGTTAATGCATGGTCCAAAGAGGCTGAAAATTGGTGGAGACTTTGATTTTGGAAGGCCGTACACATTGGCACAAGAACCGAGGTCAAAAGGTTGATTGAAGACCGAACTGCGTTGACTTTTCTTCGGTTGACTTTGAGTTGACCGTGTGGTTGTTTTGAGGACTGTTGTGACACATGCTGGGTTGGCTGATCAAGGAGACTTTGCTGGTTGAAGCATCCTGTTGACCGCCGTAACGCACCACCACATTTTTCTGTTTCTGGTTTGTCTTCTGTAGATCCTTTGGTATGTTCTATCATCGTTTTACTTGATTGTTTATGTGATTGCTGTAGTGAAAAGTAAAGTTGCATCAAGCATAGAACATCTACATAAATTTACATGGTATCAGCGCCGAGGTGAAGACAAGCCCTATTTGTAGCAATGACCGAAGAAGACAATGGATTCCACAAACTATGGCTTCAAGGAGGATGACAAATTGATTGGGAAGGATGACTTCCATGCTTGGAAGATGATATTGGATCTCAAATTGGAAGACCAAGATGTCATGGACTATGTGCAGGGTAAAATCCAAAAACCTCCATCCACTGCTACTGCTGCTGCCAAAACAAAGTACTATTCTTCAATCAATTGAAGAATCCAAAGAAAGGTAGGGATGAGTCTGTCCAATCATACTTTCTGACGCTGATTGAAATCAGGAACAATCTGTTGGCTATTGGGGAGAACAATAGCTGATCGAGAGATGGTACTCACCGCACTTGGAGGGCTCTCATCTGAATGGCATGTGTTCAACACTACCATTCTAAATAATAATGTGATACCTGACTTTGACGAAGTACTGTCAAGATGCGTTCAAGAAGAATCAAGAATGAAGGAGTATGGAAATGAAGGAAATGCTGCATACGCTGCTCATTCTAGAAGGAAGAACTCTGGTGGCCCAAAGAACAAGGGAAAAGCAGGGGCCTAAGGAAAGAAGGGCAAGTGTTTCACTTGTCATTGGCCTGGTCACTATGCTAGAGAATGTCCTTTCAAGAAGGCTTCTCCCGATGGTGATGATAACAACAACGGGAGGAATGGCAATCTAAGGAACACCAGGTCCAAGGGAAAGAGGAAGGCTCCCTCCGTCGGAAATGATCAACCTTTCAAAAGGTCGAGAAACTCCAGATATGAGGAATCACATGTTGTTGATAAAAGAGATGAATACATTCTTGTATCTGCCCTCTCTGTTGCATCTCCACCCGACACTATGGATGTCTGGTTGATAGATAGTGGTGCCTCAAGGCATATTATTGGGTTCAAGGAAGCACTCTCTGATATGGTTGAGAAGGATACTAATCTAGAAATTATCCTTGGAGATAATGCCACATATCTCGTGAAAGGGATAGGGACTGTGACCCTCCACTTATCTCAAGGTCAATTCCTCCACTTGCAGGTTGTACTCTATGTACCAAATTTGAAGAAAAACCTTGTGTCTATATTAGCCATGGAAGACAAAGGTTTCAATGTGGCATTCATTGATGGAAAGGTGCTCATGTGGAAGAAGAGCTTCAAGGAAGTTATCTCAATTGGGTTTTGAGTTGATACACTCTACTAGGTTGGAGGAAGTCCGCTGGGAGCTATGACATGTGATACTATTCGACACACTGAACTATGGCACCGAAGGTTTAGACACCTTCACTACAAAGCCCTTCTCGAAGCAAGGAAGGTGGTGACAGGGATGCCCGAGTTTTCAAATAATCATGAAGGTGTATGTAAGGGTTGTGCTGGAGGAAAGCATACAAGGGGACCTTTCCCCTCTAGTGCCACAAAGACATCTGATGTCTTGCAATTGATCCATTCTGATCTATCTGGTATGCTGCCCGTGACATCTTTGGGAGGATGTTCATATTATATGACGTTCATAGATGACTTCTCTCGCAAAACCTGGATATACTTCCTAAAGAAGAATGATGAGGCTTTCATGTGGTTTCCTACATTCAAAGCCTTGGTGGAAAATATGACAGGGAAGAAGATCAAGATTTTGAGAACTGATAATGGCACTGAATATGAGACAAACGAGTTCAAGGACTTTTGCAGAGAAGCTGACATTAAGAGGGAGAGCACAACTGTCTATACTCCCGAGAAAAATGGTGTTGCTGAACGAAAGAACAGGACCATTGTGGAAGCTGCCTGTGACATGCTATGTGACCAAGGTCTGTCGAAGTTTCTGTGGGGAGAAGCTGCGAACACTGCTGTGTACATACAAAACCGATCCCTGCATTCTGCTCTAGAATCCAAAACTCCCGAAGAGGTTTTCTCTAGTAAGAAGCCTGACGTCACACATTTTAGAGTTTTTGGATGTACTGTTTACTTTCATGTGCCGAAAGAAAAGAGGAGCAAGTTGGATGCTTCTGGGAAGAAAGGAATGTTTGTGGGCTATAGTGAAACTTCGAAGGCCTATAGAGTCTATGTGCCTGGTCAAAGGGAAGTGGAGATATGCCACTATGTCACCTTTGACGAAGATACTTCCCTGAGGAAAGTAGTCAATCTTCTGAGATCTAAGGAAGATAATGAAGCAAGGCCTGGAAATCAAGAGGAACCAAAGGATGAAACGATGCCTGATGTTGAAGGACCAATGGACTCGATTGATCCACCTCCTTCACTGGGAAAGAGACCATCATGGCTTAGGGACACTCTCGAGGAAGCTGAGGGACATGCGGCCCCAAGGGGGACATTCTGTGAAAGCAAGAAGTCGAGTAGATACCAAGGGTATCTAGCAACCATGAGTACTATTGTACAATCTGAGCTTGGATCCTTTGAGGAAGCCATAAAGTATCAAGTATGGAAGGATGCTATGCACGAAGAGTATGAGTCCATTATGAAGAATGATGTTTGGGATGTGGTTCCAAGACAAAAGGACAAAGCAGTTGTCACTTCGAAATGGCTCTGCAAGATCAAACATGGATCTGATGGAAGTGCTGGAAAGTTCAAGGCAAGATTTGTTGCTCGTGGCTTCTCTCAAAAGGAATGTTAGGTCCCTATATTACTAGTATAGTCCCTTATTATTGTTAGTGTAACCCCCTTATTGTTATTATTGTACCCTTGTAACCCCCATATTGTTATTATTGTGCCCTTAAATTATTATTGTTAGGTTGGCTAGGATTACATTATGGCCCCACTAGGATTAAATTATGGCCCCATGGACTCCTTTATATAGAAAGGAGGTTTTGTAAATTGTATCATCCAAGAATTGTTCATTTATGTAATGTATTGGAGGTTGCCCCCTCGAAGTGGCTTATTTCTAAGGCGTTGATATCTCTTTTCTTCTATTTTTGGAGATGGTTACACAACATTTGGTATCAGAGCTTTGGATTCTAGGGTTTCGCTGCTCTAAACAGGTCATCGTGGCATTTTCGCGATAACTTTTTTTCTACGAAGGTTGAGAATCTGAAATTTTTAGGGTGCGAAGCCGAAATCCTGAGGAAACTCGTCAAAAAATTTCAGAGCTTGGTTCGCAATATTTTCGGAGATATGATCTGTGAAAGGTAGTGCTTTTTCAGGCTCCCAAATTTCATCCCAAAGAGGTGATCGTGGGAAAAGTTTCATAACTCTCTCTCTGAACATCAGATTGGAGTGCCGTAAAAAGTGGTCGCAAGTAAACGGACAGTAGTTTCTTCGCTATCAATTTCAGAGCCGAAGGACGAAACAGTGACACGTGGCAAGTTGTACAAGTTCGCTCTACTGAACCAGTCCATAATTAGGTCATTGTGGGAGATTGGACATAACTTTGCCTTGGAGAATCCAAATCAGGTCAGACCCGTGGCATTCAAAAGAGAATTCAGAGGGCTACTTTAGTGCTGAATTTCAGATATTGAAGAGCCGCAATCACAGATATAATCCAATTTCAATATCGAGCTCGTCAAAAGCAAGAAAAAGGTGTGTATTTTTTTTTTCTTCTCCGAATTGCATAAGTCTTGTTTGAAGATTCAATTTGAATTGATTCCAAGGGCATATTGTAGAATATATATCAGTATTGGGTTCTAAAAAATGCCTCGTAAAAATAATTCAACACCCATTAAGCCTTCAGAAGGCTCTACTATGACTCATGAAGATGAAGAATTGCAACATGATCTATCAAAATTACAAGAGCAAGTGCACCAAATTTCGCTCTCGCAAAGAGCAGCAAAAAATGAAACGGAAGTTTTGAAGAAAGACGTGGAATTGAAGATGGATGGTGTGAAGAATAATATGGATGGTTTGAAGAATAATATGGATGGTTTGAAGAAAGGTGTGGAATCTAAGATAGATGGCATGGAAGCTGGCATGGGATCTAAGATGGATGACATGGAAGCTAAAATGGAAAACATGAAGAATGATCTAAAAGCAAACATGGAAGGTTTGACAAAGTTGATACAAGAAATGTTTCCTAATGGTGAAAAGATAGTAGAGAAAACTCATGATGAGAACAAAATAAATGTTAATCGTGATTTCATAAACTCTAATGTTGGCGGGAAGAACCACGATATTTCAAAAATGGATATGAGAAAGTTTGATGGAAAGGATTCTGTAACATGGATACTACAGATGGAGCAATATTTTGATCTCCATAATGTGCAAAACACACTAAAGGTACGCATTGCAACTTTACATTTAGAACAAAATACATTTGTATGGTATCGATGGCTTTGCTCCCATAAAAAAATTGTCACTTGGTCAATTTTTACGGAGGAAATGATAACACATTACGAGGATACAAAGAGCAACACCTTTAGCCAATTGAGAAATCTCAAACAAAAGGGTTTAGTGGGGGAGCACATTGAGGACTTCCAAAAATTGAATATAAGGGTAACTAATATTCCAAAGGAACACATAATTAATCTCTTCATAGGCACTTTAAAGGATAACATCCAACATGAAGTTCGCGTTTTGGAACCTGATTCATTAGAGAAGGCATTCAGGTTGACAAGAAAAATTGAATGTAAAAATATGGCGACAAGGAAGCCTACCACTCACTTCTATAAAGAAGGAAGTGTTGCTACGCCTAGATTTCCACAACCTACAAGGTTGACACCACAACAATTGGAAGAAAAAAGAGCAAAAGGGCTTTGCTACATTTGTGATAGCAAATACACTAAAGGTCATAAGTGTGCTGAGAAGAAATTATTTTACATAGATTGTGAAGAGGAAGAAGAAAATGAACAAGAAAAGGATATACACCAGGAACCAACCCTAGAAGAGGAAGAAATGAATCCGACCATATCGTGTAATGCACTGGCAGGAATTACCACTCCTCAAACTCTCAAGATACAAGGACAAATCAAGAAGAAAAAGGTAATAGTGTTGATTGATTCAGGTAGCATCCATAATTTTATTCATTGTAAGGTAGCCAAGGAATTAAATTGTTTCCTATACCCAGCACCAGAATGTCAAGTGATGGTTGAAAATGGAGGAACTATAAATTGCTCTGGAAAATGCCATAATATCAAGCTAACCATGGGGGGATATGTATTGAATAGTCCATTGCTTTCCATTCCTATGGGAGGTGCTGATGTTGTACTAGGAGTACAATGGTTACAATCTTTGGGGACAGTAGCTTTTAATTTTCAAGAACTTTTCTTGAATTTTTTTCAGAAGGAAAGGAAGTCAAATTACGGGATATTGCAGGGAAGCCGGGAAAGATAATAAGCTCTAATGTCATGACAAAGCTTCTAAAGAAAGAACAACAAGGCGTAATTGCACAAATATGCTCACTAGAATTTCCAACATCAAAATCATCTATTTCTGTAGATCTCCAACAAGTCTTGGACAATCATTCGAAGGTGTTTGAAACTCTCAAAGGACTCCCACCTATTTGTGATCATGTTCATGCTATTCATTTGATTCCAGGAAGTGTTCCTCCAAACATCAGGCCTTATAGATATCCTTATGTCCAAAAGAGCGAAATTGAACGTATGATTGCAGAAATGTTAGAGGCGGGTATAATTCAACCTAGTCAAAGTTCTTTCTCTGCTTCTGTAGTATTGGTACACAAGAAGGATGGATCATGGCGCATGTGTCTAGATTATAGGGAGCTCAATAAGCTCACCATTAAAGATAAATTTCCCATTCCTGTGATTGATGAATTATTGGATGAATTGCATGGAGCAATTTATTTTACCAAGTTGGATCTTCATTCAGGATATCATCAAATTAGAATGAAGACTAAAGATATTCCAAAAACAGCATTTCGAACTCATGAGGGTAATTATGAATTTTTGGTCATGCCTTTTGGCCTTACCAATGCACCTTCTACATTTCAAGGGTTGATGAATTCCATTTTCAAACCCTTCCTTAGAAAATTTGTGCTAGTATTTTTTTGATGATATACTAATCTACAGTAGGTCTTGGAAGGATCATGTTGAACATGTTGACAGGGTACTCAAACTATTGCAGGAGAAACAATTATATGCAAAAACATCCAAATGTTTCTTTGGAGTACAAGAGGTGGAATATCTGGGTCATATTGTATCTCACGAGGGTGTTAAGGTAGACCTAACAAAATTAAAGCCATTAAGGAATGGAAAGTCCCCACAACCATAAAGAAGTTGCGAGGATTTCTCGGGTTAACAGGGTATTATCGCAAGTTTGTTAAGAATTATGGGAGAATAGCAGCACCTCTAACAACATTATTGAAGAAAGATGCCTTTTCATGGACTCCTGAAGCAACTAAGGCCTTTGAACGTCTTAAAGAGGCAATGTGCCTAGCACCGGTCTTAGCTACACCAGACTTCACAAAAACCTTTATTGTGGAATGTGATGCCTCATGAAATGGAATTGGTGCAGTTTTAATGCAGGAAGGAAGACCAATTGCTTTTGAAAGTCATCCAATCAAAGGAAAGTATTTACAGAAACCTATTTATGAGAAGGAAATGTTAGCAATACTGCATGCACTAAAGAAATGGCGAACTTACCTAATGGGAAGACACTTAAGGTAAAAACTGATCATGATAGTCTTAAACACTTTTTGGAACAAAGACTATCTTCAGAAGAGCAGCAAAAATGGGTCACAAAGATGTTGGGTTATGACTTTGAAATAATCTACAAAAAAGAAAAGTTTAATGTTGTTGCAGATGCACTCTCAAGAAAAAATGAAGAGGTGGAAGCATTTCTTTGTGCCATTTCTATTATCCAACCAGATTGGATAACCGAAGCAAGAGATGAATGGAAGAAGGACAAAGATGTATGGACACTCATTCAAAAGTTGCACCAAGATCCTAGTACATCTAATACATTTAGTTGGAAAAATGATTCTTTATGGTACAAAGATCGCTTATATCTTTGTAAGAATTCCCAACTAAAACAAAAGATTCTTTTGGAATTGCACACTTCTCCTTTAGGAGGACACTCAGGATTTTTAAAAACTTACCACAGGGTGAAGATTTTTTTTTTTGGGATGGACTTAAATCTGATATTCAAATGTTTGTGGCGGAATGTTTGGTTTGCTAGCAGAATAAAGTTGAGACAATTAAGACCTTGGGACTTCTACAACCTTTATCCATTCCAAGTCAGCGTTGGGAGGAGATTTCAATGGATTTTATCACAGGCTTACCTAAGTCTGAAGGAAAGAGTGTCATCATGCTGGTAGTTGATAGACTTACCAAGTATGCACACTTTTGTGCATTATCTCATCCATTCAAAGCAAGTACAGTTGCTACTACATTTATGAACACAATTCAAAAGCTACATGGAAGCCCAAGGGTTATTGTGAGCAACAGAGATCCCATTTTTATTGGAAATTCAAAAGCGAAGGAGACTCCATCCTCGCGTTGCAGCAAGGGCAATAATAATAGATCAGATGGTGGTATAGCGGGCCACAGGTGCAAATATATCAGTATAATCTATGCCTTTTTTTTGAGAGAAGCCGCGAGCAACAAATCTTTCCTTTGTACTTTTCAGCTCTACCATCAGATCCATGCTTGATCTTATAGAGCCATTTCAAGGTGACAACATATTTGTCCTCCGGTCTCAGACCACTTCCTAGACATCATTTTTCATAATGGACTCAATCTCCGTGCATAACATCCTTCCAAACTTGATGCTTTACGACTTCTTCAAATGATTCAGGCTCAGATTGTACAATTGTACTCATGGCTGCTAGATACCCTTGGTATCTATTCGGCTTCTTGCTTTCATGGAACGTCCCCCTTGGGGCAATATGTCTCTCGACATCTTCGAGAGTATCCCTGAGCCATGAGTGTCTTCTCTTATTTGAAGTAGGTGGATCAATAGGATCCATATGTCTTTCAACATTGGGCATCAGTTCATCCTTCGGCTCTTCCTGCTTCCTTGCTTCTTCATCTTCTTTGTCTTCCTTAGAGCTAGGAAGATTTCACACTTTCTTGAGGGCAACATCTTCATCGAAGGTGAGATCGTGGCATATCTCCACTTCTCTTTGTCCAGGCACATAGATTCTATATGTCTTCGAAGTTTCACTGTACCCCACAAGCATTCCTTTCTTTCCAGAAGCATCCAACTTGCTTCTCTTTTCTTTCGGCACATGAAAGTAAACAAGACAACCAAAAAATCTAAAATGAGAAACATGAGGTTTCTTACCAGAGAAGACTTCTTCGGGAGTCTTGGATTCAAGAGCGGAATGAGGGCATCTATTTTGAACGTACACAATAGTGTTCGTAGCTTCTCCCCATAGAAACTTCAGAAGACCTTGGTCATATAGCATGGTGCGGGCAACTTCCACAATGGTCCTGTTCTTTCTTTCAGCAACACCATTTTTCTCAGGAGTATACATAGTTGTGGTCTCCCTCTTAATTCCAACTTCATTGCAAAAGTCATTGAAGTCATTTGACTCATACTCGGTCCCATTATCGGTCCTCAAAACTTTGATTCTCTTCTCGGTTGGATTTTCCACCAAGGCCTTGAAGGTACGAAACCATTTGAATGCTTCGTCCTTCTTCTTCAAGAAATATATCCAGGTCTTGCGAGAGAAGTCATTTGTAAAAGTTATGTAATAGGATCATCCTCCCAAGGATGTCACTGGCAACATACTAGATAAATCAGAATGTATCAACTGCAATATATTAGTTGTCTTTGTGACATGGGGAATGGTCCCCTTGTATGCTTCCTTCAGCACGACCCTGACATATACCTTCATGATCATCTTTAAACTCTGGCATCTCTGTCGCCACCTTCCTTGCTTTGGGAAGGGCTTTGTAATGAAGGTGTGCAAACCTCTGGTGCCATAACTCTGTTTGAAGAGTTGTATCACATCACATAGCCCCTAATGGACTTCCTCCAACCTGGTAGAGTGTATCAACTCTAAAACCAATAGTAAGAGCTTCTTTGAAGTTCTTCTTCTAGACGTGCACCTTTCAATCGACGAATGCCAACTTGAATCCTTTGTCTTCCATTGCCGAAATAGACACGAGGTTCTTCTTCAAATCAGGTACGTACAACACATCTTGTAAACGGAGGACTTGACCTTGAGATAAATGAAGGGTCACAATCCCTGTCCCTTTCACGAGATATGTGGCATTATCTCTAATGATAATTTCTAGATTTGTATCCTTCTCTATCAAATTAGAGAGGGCTTCTTTATAACCAGTGAGGTGCCCTGAAGCACCACTATCAGTGAACCAGACATCCATGGTGGCGGGGGGAGATGCAACAGAGAGGGCAGATACAAGAATAAATTCATTTTTCTTATTATCAACAACATTAGACTCATCACACCTGGAATTTCTTGACCTCTTTAAAGGTTGCCCATTTCCATTACGGTCAGAGGGAGCCTTCCTTTTTCCTTTGAACCTGTTGTTCCTTTGATTGCCATTCCCCTTGGAGTTGTTGTTGTCATCATCCATGGGAGAGTCCCTTCTATGAGGGCACTCTCTTGCATAGTGACCAAACTTATTACAAGTGTAACATCTTCCCTTCATTCCTTTGGGCCTCGCTCTTCCATGGTTTTGATTTCCCGGACCACCATTGTTCCTCTTCTTTGCATGAGCGGTGAAGGCAGTAGGGTCGCCTCCATTTCCATTAGAGTGATGATCTCTCTCCATCATTCTTGTCTCTTCTTGAGTGCATCTCTTAAATATTTCATCAAAATCAGGAATCACATCATTATTAAGAATAGTGGTATTGAATACATACCAATCATAGGGGAGACCTCTCGATCTTCTAATGCCAAATCCAAGGACATCTTCCATGCATGATAATCAGACTTATCAGTCAATTTATCATCAAACTTGAAGCCCTTATAGGTGTAGGAGGCCATTGCTCCTTGATAGGATTTCTTCTTCGGTGATTGCTTTTCACACTAGCTTGGGCTTTGTCTTCACCTTAACTCTGATACCATGTTAATTTTAGAAAACCATGGTGTGTTCTATGCTTAATGCAAATTTACTTCAATATTTCTTAGGCCCGATTCAATTTAGAAATCACATAAACATGAAAGTAAAATGTTGATAGAACACAATAATAGATCAACAGAAGACAAACCAATAATATAGATCAGATTTTACAATTCTTCTTGTGCAACAAAGATATAGGATAGTCTGTGTTACGGCAGTCTACAGGATGCACCAGCCAGCAAAGTCTTTCTCAACATCAGATCAGCCAACCCTCCAAAATATCTCACACAGCCTTCAAGGACAACTGATCAAAAGTCAACGCTGGTCAGCCAAAGGCAATGCAGAAAGTCAACGCTGCAGATTTAGGGATTCGGTCAACCTGCCCCTTTTCCTCGATTTTTTTGCCCAGCTATACGGCCTTCAAAAATCATATTTTCAGCAAAGTTTGGAGGTCAAACAATCAAGGGTTGACCACGGTCCACGCTGGTCAACGCACAACAAATAGCCCTAAAACAGATCTGCAGATTTCCGCAGCTTCAGCTCTGCACGTGTGAAGGAAAGAGGCCTCCAAAGGCTATCGAACCAATTAGATCACAATGAGAGAATGTGTGATAAGATGATGAGCAAATGATCTCCAAGACTCTCCAATTTATATCCATCAGTGAGGGTGTGTGACACATCTATTAGGCTTGTGAGCCTACATTACAAATCTGGCTGATCTTGCACATGTGTGGAAAATAAAATCAAAATATATGTTCTGCTCATCCAAACAAGATGATCATTAGAGCAATATTGCACTTCTCCGAAAGAGGAATCCAACAAAAATATGATCATCATCATATGAGTAGTGCAACATGGAGTTTGGACCTAGTTGCCCAAAATTAACATATTTCAGTTTCCATTAAGCAAAATACTTCCAAGGAACTTTCCATCAAAGTATGATGCGTGAAGCCAAATGTTCTTCATTGGACAAAATCCTGCTTTCTTGGATGGATTGTTAATTTGAACTACTGAACTCCGGCCTTACATGTATGATAATGACAGCATGAATTATGCTCTCTTAGAATATGAAAATATAAAAATTCTGTTTTTTTCTTGAGCATAGTTGTGAAAAGGTGATTAGATTTCTTGGCAATTCACACATCTATATGAGATGGATCTTCTTGGTTATTAGATAGGCTCTAATTTTTTCCAAAATGAGTTAGGCTATAACGTTTCCAAAATGAGTTAGGCTATAACTTTTTTCAAAATGATTATTAGGTTGAAATAATAGGAATGACAAAGGAACACTTTGAGGGCCATTTTTTGAATATATCTGGTTTGAGTTTGTTTGTTTGTTTTGTTTTAAAAAATAAAATAAAATTAGAGTGTTTACTGCTTACAATTCTGGTTTTTACTCAGATAGTATGATATTAGGCTTCGGCCATATTTCTACTTAATACAGTTTTCAGTTTCCGAGTATTGTTAACTTAAACCTCTCTGCTTGTCACACCCAATGGACAGATCCACACAGTGGCGTTTGGAGCAGCTGTTGGCCAGGCTTGCTTGCTGCTGGCTGCAGGAAAGAAGGGGAAGCGGTATATGTTGCCTCATGCCCAAGGTTGAACCATTGATGCCATCTGTGCTGCTCTGTTTCTGTATGTTGTTGGGAATTCATGGCATATTTGTCATGTTGCAAATCTGAATTATGATGTAAATTATCTATTCAGTTTGGCAAATCTGATTATGTTTCTTCCTTTTCTCAGTTATGCTTCAACAGCCACGTTTACCACCAACTGGACAAATGCCAGCAATTGATGTTCACATTAGAGCTAAGGAGGTTAGTACTATTCTTGTGACAGGTATTTCATTTACTTTGTTTGGAGTTGTTTCAGCAGCATATCTGGCATTTTGTTTTTTAATAAACAGCTACATGACTTCTCTAGCAACTGTAATAGACGGTGACATGACTTAGCCAGCAACTGTATCCCTCACAGAGTTGACTCACCAGTCAAAAACCCAGGAAAACATTTCAATAATTCGTGAGTTTCCTGAGGCTAGTGAGTACTGATAAGTAGTGAAAAAATTACCAAGTTCAATCCTAGTTTTTCCCAAGAGTTTTCTCTGAGTACTTGCCAAGTTTTCCCGAGTTCCTGTCATATTCTCATACTTTGCCTTTGCCTAGTCATTCCAGAGTCCTTGTCTGTCTTGGTAGTGGTGGCGTGCTGTTTTTGATGACAGAAATTGGCTGACTGTATTTTCATTCTGTTCCCTCAAAATCAGCTTTATTTTTGGCGTTTTGTCATGGAGTTATTTTGTGACAAGCACTTATTCCTCTGCTCTCTAGAGGTTCAGTTCTAAAGAAATGAACTCTCAGGCAGGAGTATGTGCCACTATCATCTTTATTACATAGTGTGAACCTGCATTTTCTTTCTCATTGCTGTTGAGATGTTTTCTCAAATCAATGGCATACTTTCACATAAGCCTAATGGCACTTTATTTTCTTTTTTTCCTGAAGGATCAGGAATATATGATTGGCTTGAAGCTGTTGAATTTGGAATTTCATGTATTTCTTCATCAGCTTCTTCATTATTTCCATCATTTTTGCCTTCATCCTCCTTGTCATCAATATAATTATGACGGAAATGGGGAGGAAACCCATTTTGAAGTTCATCATTCGTTTCTCTTGAGAACACCATGAGGCCCAACAAAATCCAAATATCAGTAAAAAATAAAAACACATTTTCAGAATTGAAGTAGAGGAAAAAATGATCAGCAGCAACCTTACCTTTGATCTCTAGAGACAACCTTACCTGCAAACCCTGTAGAAAAGCTATCCAAAACTGGAAAAAAAGTTGAAACAATGTACTCTCTGTAATATCCCTAGGGACTTTTTGCCAGGACTGTTTGTATCCTTGCTGTCTCAGGAGACAGCTTGACAGTGACCTTTACTAACTATGTTAGTGATGCCCTAACAGTCCTTTTTATCTTGCTGTTGTCTTCAGCTGTGTTACCCGCCAAAATGGGTAACCCTATAGGGGAAATTTTTTCTCCTCTTCTTGACAGCCAGCTGGTCAACCATGCAGCCCCTGACAGCCACCACCAGCTGATGATATGCCATTATATCTCTGGCATTTGCATCAGCTATATACTCCTCCCCCATCCAGCATGAGCACATGGACGAAGGTGAGCTTCCTCTCAAAAGGTATTGGTAAAATTGGACAACTAGGTCCAAACTCTGGGTTGTGCTGCTCAGATGACGATCCCAATATTTTTATTAGATTCCTCTTTCGGAGAGGTGTAAGATTGATCTAAAAATCATCTCAATCGGATGAGCAGAACATGGACTTTGAATTTATTCCACTTATGTGCTAGGTCGGCCTGGAATATAATATAGACTTAAATGTCTTAAAGAGCGTGTCACACACCCCAATAATGCCTATATAATGGAGAGACTTGGAGTTCATTATACACACAATGTGTGGAGGATTTTCTTCTCTCTTGATGTTGTTGGAGCTGCGTTCTTGGTGTTGCGTATTTGTGGAGTATTCTTTGTCTGGGTTGTCTTGGGGTTATGTGTGACACGTTTGGCTGAATGACCTATTGAAGATTTTTGCTGGTAGAAGCATCCCGTTGATCGCCGTAACGCCACCATTCATCATATTTGTTTTGTTTTGGCTTGTCTTCCATCGATCTATTAATATGTTCTATCTGCTTCAGTATTTTGTGCCCTAATCTGAAATGGCATAGAACATGTTCCAAAGTTTAACATGGTATCAGAGCATCAGCTTCAGAATCTCTTCACTTGGAGGATCGTTTATCCGCTGTTTTGGATCAGTTTGAAACCAACGAAAAGAAGAGATCTGGAAGCTCTGATTTGAAACCTAGTCTTGGTTGGTCAAATCTGGGCAAGTTCTCTGAAGAAAATGCTAAAATTGAAGCTCTCTTTCTGCGTCTAGGGCAGAGACCTAAAAGCCTATATCTGGGGGTGAATTTGCAGACATCAAGGATTTGCGGCCTATTAAAATTGCAATTTGAGCTTTCAATATATAATTGCAGGTTGACGTCAGTCCCAGAGGTAAGTTTGGATCTGTTTTATGTTGCATGGTTTAAGTTCTGCTTGGGACGCAGGGTCTATTTTCGCTCTGTTTTCTCTGATTTGGCCGCAGCAATGGAAGCACTCCAGTGTGGATAACAAGGGCTGTTTGGGACTGCTCAGATATAGGAGGACAGCTGCAGGGTCTGAGGCTATGTCTTGGCAGGTTTGTTAAGGGTTTCGTATCGTTTGAAGGTCCTGAAGGGCAGCAGAAGGAAGCCGCCTTCTCTGAGCAGACTTGGGCATGATTTGAAGTTGTTTAGTCCTATTTCACGAAGCGGGAACCCTAGAAGAAATCACAGGTAAGTTGCAGAACTTATCCATCACAGATCTGGGTTCCGTAAGGTGAGTTTGGGGTTGGAAATTAGCCCTAGACAACAGTAAGTTGGCTCATGGGCAGATAAAGCCTAACCACAGTTGTTAGGAGGCCATTTGAAGAAGACTGAGAAAGATAATGTGGATATTACAGGTCTGAATATTGTTTGAAGGCAACATGATGAGTGTTGTGGTAGGCCGCAGGCCATACCACAACAGCGAGCCTTGCAGGGGCCATTTTTAGCCCCTACCCTCAGCGTAAAGGAAGAATGCCCCTTCTAGCCAGAGACCTTAAGGAAGATTGAAGTAGAGATTTTTTATATGGTCCTTCCATGTTAGAATAAACGCCGAGTCTCCTCAAGGATCATCGCAGTAAATTGCAGGCGGTTATCATAGTTTTTTTCACTGTGTGCTCACTATTGACCTCACGCCTGAGGTAGCCGCTGGTCCAAACTAATGTTGGAACTAGATCCTTGATGCCCTATTAGAGGGTTTCTTATGTGCAAAGGAAGCTGAAATTTTAACCCTTACTGGCGCATAAACAAAGACACACATGTAACATTTATTGATGACTTGAGGGGCAGTGAAGTGCCTCATCTGGCAGTATTGTGATACTGACACAATTGACTAGTGATAGTGGTAGTGAACCAACATATACCTGAACTCAACCTATTGGCAGCGACCTTAGAAAGTGTCTTGACCTGATGAAAAATTGCAGAGCTGAGATCTGAAGCCTTGGAGCCTTAGATCAGTCAACCGTTCACTGCAAATGGGTAGATCTGGAAGCAAAACAGGATGCAATGCCAGATGTAGTAGATGAAGACCTCAAGTGCAGGATCAAAGGCAGATTGGATCCCTAGTTCAGTAAGATGCAGTCTCAGAAGGCTGCTTGAGGAAGCTACAACAGATCTCCACAGAATAACAGGTAGTTGCTGTAAGGACTTCTAACACAAGCTGAGGCTTGCAGATATATTCTCCCTGTTTGATAGTGATATAGATAGACAACTATGGAGTAGTAAGCATGTGACTGTATCAGTCTCACATTGGAGCATAATGATAAAGTGTGAACTGAGAAGTTTTTGCAGCCTTTAGTCACGTTGTTGGAGTCTTGAACCATGATCAACAAAAGCCTGTGCTCTTGGATGGTTTTGACTGTGGGAGAATAAGACTCCTTTCCAAGTTGGTGTCTGGGATGCCCTCATTTAAAATAGATGTCTTCACTTTCAAGAGAAGCTGGCATTAAGAGGGAGAATACAACTGTATATGCTCTTGAGCTAATATCATTGCTGAACGGAAGAAGATCCTCATAGCTCAAAGACATGGCTTCAGAGGGGGAAATTTCGGAAGAAAACCAAGAAGCCATATAAATTCCAGGGGAATCTAGCTGCCATTATTACAATATGAGCCTGAATCATTTGAAGAAGCTTTAAAGCATCAAGCCTGGAAGAATGCGAGGATGATGTTTCTAGACCACAGAACAAAGCTGTTGTCATCTCGATATAAGATCAAGCACGGATCTAATGGGAAATTGTGTTGCCTGAGACTCCTCTTGGAAGGCACTAATTATTATTGCACCTATAATCTATTATTTCCCTTGCTGCTACGCAAGGACGGAATCTTCATCAGATGGATGTAAAGACTGCTTTTTGGCATGGTGTGATAAAGGAAGAGGTGTATGTAGAACAACCTTTGGGGATCAAAGTCCAGGATCGGGACATCCATGTCTGCAGGTTGAAGAAAGCCCTCTATGGGCTGAAGCAAGCACCCAGAGCTTGGTACGAGAGGATAGATAGCTACCTGATGAAGCTGGGCTTCACTCGTAGTAATGCTGATCCAAACCTTTACTTCAAGGTTGATAGAGAAAAGCCTCTCATTTTGGTGCTATATGTGGACAACCTCTTCCTAACAGGGGCTGACCCTCTCATTCATCAGTGTAAGAGGGAGCTTGCTGTTGAGTTCGAGATGAAAGACCTAGGACTGATGCCTAGGCCCGGAGATCTGGCAGAGACCTGGCGAGATTTTCTTCTCTCAAGGAAAATACATTATGAAGCTTCTGGTATGGTGGACTGTAAATCCGTGTCGACACCGATGGAACTCAGCTTTAAGAAGTTGAGTGGCAGCGCTGCTGGGCCCGTGTTAGCAAATCCTACTGAGTATCGTCAACTCTTAGGGGCTCTGTTGTTCTTAGTGAACACCCGTCCGGATGTATGTTGTGTCGTGAACACTTTGAGTCAACACATGGTTGATCATAACATTCACTGGGTTGGTGCCATGAAACTCTCGAGACATCTTTGTGGAATGATAGACCATGGGTTGAGTTACATTGCTGGGAGCATGATACTCCTTGATATACTGATGCCGATTGGGCTGGCAGTGTGGTGGATTGTAAGAGCACATCTGGATGCTACTTCACAAGTAGATCTGCTTCGGGCAGGAAACAAATGTCGGTAGCCTTGAGCACCGCTGAGGTCGAATACATTGTAGCATATATGACCCGTTGTGAAGTCACTTGGTTGCGAAAGCTCTTCAATGAGCTGTTCGAGCATGTGCTAGATGCCACCGTTATCCTTTGTGATAACTAGAGGGGGATTCATTTGTCATAGAATCCCAGGTTCCATGATTGATCCAAGTATGTTGATGGTTGGTACCACTTTATCCGGGATATGGTACAGCGAGGTGCCGTAAGGCTCGATCATATAGGAACTGATGAGCAGGTCACGGATATTCTTACAATGCCCTTGGGGAAGGTCATGTTCCTAACCTTCTGTGAGAATCTTGGAATCATGGAACAACCCTATTTTGAGGGTCCTATTGGACGATGAGCTCTAGGAGCTCCAAGGGGGTTTTGGGGATAGCTTTGGTGCTATAAGCAACCCTAGGGCTAGGCTTGTCGAACCTAGTTAGTGTGCTTCTACCCCACCATGATGATATTGAGATGGTTTACCTCTCTTTGATTTGTGCCCCATATGCATCCTACCCATGGAGTTTCGGACTCATGGGAAGTACCTCTCATTTGGCCAATGAGATTGGAAATGTGAATAGAGACCATAGCAAGACCGATGGACGCATCGGAGATTGCCTTACTCTCTATGTTTAGGATGGCACGTGTCCAACAACTTGATCTGGGATCAAGTTTAGCGAGGTTTCAGACCCTCCAATTGACTTCGGGTCAGTAAAACTAATTTCGCGTTAGTAGATGACTCTCTTGAGTTCTAGTGAGGTTTCAGACCTCCAATTGACTTCGGGTCAGTGAAACTAACTTTGGGTTAGTATATGACTCTCTTGAGTCCTAGTGAGGTTTCCGACCTCCAACTGACTTCGGTTCAGGTAAACCAACTTCGGGTTGGTATGAGACCCTTTGTGAGTCCTATAGAGGTTTTGGACCTCTGAGCTGAATCTGTCAGCCAGGTATGATGTCTTTGTGACTGACCCACTTTCGTTCTAAAAAAAGAGGCCAACAAAGCAAGTTACGGCAAGATGACACACGATGTTTGTGTTGAAATTTGGTACCGGAGGACAGGTGGTTCCCTAAGGCTTTGATCTTTGGCCTAGGGAAAAGTGTCCAAAAGAATTTAATTTTTCTCCTAAAGTAACTTTATAAATTTTTATAAAGTTAAATCTAATTTTAAAGTGACTTAAGTGATAAAGTTACTAAAGTCTAATTTTAAAGTGACTTTAATAAAGTCAATATAAAATTAGAAAGGAAAAAGTGACTTTGGAAATAAAAGACTAAGTGGGTCTTTATTAAAGTGGGGTGAATTAAAAAATAGAAAGTGAGATTTAAATGAGCATTTAATCTCGGCCCTAGATCTCAATCTATCTCAGCCATTGGATTTAGGGATTCCCCAAAAGTCACTTAGGGTTAGGTTAAAGGAGGAAAAGGAGGAAAAGGTCATTCATTCTTTCATGAGCAGATTGAGAGAAGAGAAGAAGGAGAGCAAGGGAGATTTCTGAGCAGAGAGGAGAAAGAGAGCAGCTGATAGAAACTTCAGCAAAGTCCGTACAGCAGCAAGGAGGCACGGATTCCAAGCCAGAAATTCGTACAGCAAGTGTTGGGCACATTTTTCGAGGGAGAGAGGCACAGTTTTCAAGGAGAACCGTACAGCAGCTTCAGCATTTAATTCTGGGCAGATTCTGGGCACAGAAATCGAGGAGAGAGACTGCTGCTTGGTGGTACAGATTTCTGGAAATCCGTACAGCAGCCGTACAGTCAGTTTCGGCATAGATTTCGAGGCAAAGGAGCGCAGATTTTGAGGAGAAGCAGCAGCTGGGTTTTCCGTACAGTCCGTACAGCAGTACGGCCGTACAGCTGGGCACAAAAATCGAGAAGCTCATTCAGCATTTAATGCTGTCATAAATTCTGTAAAATTTCTGTTTTGGGTTTTTCCTGTTTTGCACGTTTTCCAAGGCGGAGTGAATGCACGGAAATCGAGATAAGTACTGTTGTTTAGTTGCTGAAATTTTTGCTGTAATTTCTGCCTCTCTGTAAAAGCATTTTTCAGAAATAAGAAGGAGCTCTCAAGACTGGTTTTCCCCAAGAGTTGTAGGGGGTTTTTCCAGGGTCAAGTTGACCAAAAATCTCAGTGTTCAAATGTGTTGAATGACTGTTTCAGCTTGCTGTGTGTTTTGTTTTATTTCTGTAGTTTCAGCATTCTGTAAAAGTTTTCCAGAATTTGTGTTTCAGCAAAGTAATTTGTGTTTCAGCAAAGTAATTTGTGTTTCAGCAAAGTAACTTGTGTTTCAGCAAAGTGATTTCTGTTTCAGCAAAGTGATTGCTGTTTCAGCAAATAAAAATTATTTTTTCTGAGTGTTGAATGTAAGGATATGGGAAAGGGCATTTAACCAAAAGGAGAAATAAGTGATACTGAAACCGGGGTTGGGAAAAACAGAATTTTCTACAGTTTGGATTGCACTAGTGGATGGAGTTCTCCCTAGTTGAGAGGGACTGTTAAAATTGGACAACTAGGTCGAAACTCCGTGTTGTGCTGCTCAGATGACGATCCCAATATTTTTATTGGATTCCTCTTTCGGAGAGGTGTAAGATTGATCTAATGATTATCTTGATGGGATGAGAAGAACATGGACTTCGAATTTATTCCACTTATGTGCTAGGTCGGCCTGGAATATAATATAGACTTAAATGTCTTAAAGAGCGTGTCACACACCCCCAATAATGCCTATATAATGGAGAGACTCGAAGTTCATTATACACACAACGTGAGGAGGATTTTCTTCTCTCTCGATGGCGTTGGAGCTGCGTTCTTGGTGCTGTGTATTTGTGGAGTATTCTTTGTCTGGGTTGTCTTGGGGTTATGCGTGACACGTTTGGCTGAATGACCTATTGAGGACTTTGTTGGTAGAAGCATCCCGTTGATCGCCGTAACGCCACCATTCATCATCTTAGTTTTGTTTTGGCTTGTCTTCCATCGATCTATTAATATGTTCTATCTGCTTCAGTATTTTGTGCCCTAATTTGAAATGGCATAGAACATGTTCCAAAGTTTAACAGGTATTTTAATCATTTTGCAATCAGGTGCTTATGCTTGTTTGTATTTGGGCATTTGATATTGATTATGGGGTGATCTGGAAGAATATGTGTTTTGACCGTGATCTCATTCTCTCACCTTAAATGGGGGATTAATCTTTGATCCCAGTCCAATGGGACCTCCTCTAATGGCCCAATGGGTATAGGAGGGGCATTATGGCCATCACCTAGTTCGTTCCTGAGCACATATTGCTCCAGTACATCATAAAAAGGAACCCTTGCATGTCCCAACCCTTGTTGAACGATAAACTAACTGGTCATTATGGGTTATACAACTGTTATATCATTCAATGCAAGCTCTAACCCTTGAGCTATGTGCAGTAATACAAAGAAAAATCAAGAAAAAGTAAAAGGCACATAAAAGGGGTGGAAAAACAAAGGCCGAGTTGGTAATTCATGCAACCACGATTGTGGAAAAACAAAGGCTGAGTTGGTTACTCATGCATACACTTAGGGTGTGGATTCCCCATTAGTCGATCCCTTTGACCATGGAACTTGGCCATGGAGCCTTATGCCCTCCGTGACCATCCTTATTATTCACTAACAACTATCAATTTAAGGGTGGGCCGACGAAATGTTATTTCCTCCCCTTAGGGGCTGGAAACACTTAATAGGGTTGTCCTTTAGCCTTTCCTACCTAGGGAGAAAACACCTTTGCAAGGTGAAGGCCATGATTTTGGAAGGGGATCTTTATTTGAAGTATTAAATAGCCCATGACACTTAATCTTGGTTCACTTAGATGTAATAATGATTTTTGTCCCCAATGAATGGTTTCTTTCACTAGAATCTATGTTGTGATTGTTAGGTGGTTTAGCAACAAATGTCTTGGGCACCTTACCCACCTAGGCCATTAGAGAGGCATATTGGCACTATCAATTAAAGCATTGAGACTCTTGGGCCTCCTAGTAGCACCAACATATCACACATCTACTAGAGCACTCCTTGCATTCAAAACACCATGCCACTTTGCATTGGATTTGATCATTCTTTAGGACGACACACCTGGACCCAACATTCCCCCAGGTTGGCCTTAGCACTTTATGAGGGATGGCTGTTGATTCAGGGCCCAAATGAGGACGATCTCACCTTTATAGACTTGGGAGGGTTAGTAGTACCTGGAAAGCCCTCAACATTGGAGCAGAGATGGATACTTTTCACGGTTGGAGACCCATAGAGATCACTTTGTGGTACCCAGTTGGATTTCGGGACGTTAGGGAGCCATTGAGGTGGATTTGAGGGCTAACCCTCAAATCATGATTTTTACATGTTACTACAGTCCTTTAGACACCTCATAGCACTTGAAGATGCCACTTGGAGCATATTTCATGCGTGACATCAGCCTTAGAAGGCTAGCATATCACACGCGTCGTCTTATTTTGCACTTATGATCAAAAGCTAGTGGGTTGGATTGTAAACCAAGGGTTTCTTGTGATTTAACTTGTTATTAGGGGCTTTTAGGCTAATATTAGGAGTCATCCTCCTCGTATAGATAGAGGAGAGGATCTTTCATTTCAATCAACATGTCTTGGACTATTTCAGCGCTCCTTAAGAGAATTTTGGCCATTTGTATCTTTGGAGAGATGTGATCTATGGAGAACATAGCTTATTGTAGCTCTTGTATTGGCTTTGGAGAAGTTATCTTGGATCAGTGAATGGATTGTTCATGCATTTTATCTTGTAAGTGGGCCTTTTATTGATGAAATTTTGATCGTATGTCTAATGTATGGAATGTATCGGTAATCTAGGGTTTTTCTATTTTACCTATTATTGTTGAAGATCAATTGCATAGAATCTAGATATCATCATTGTATGCATTTCTCATGAATGAAATTTTAATGGCAATCCCCTTGGTGAAATATTGAATTAGCTCTCCCTAGTGAATATTGATCCATGCACAAAGGCAATAGTGAGGGTTTTGTGCTAGGGCATCAAAATGTCCTTACTCCTTTACAAGATTTTGCAAATCCATAAATCCCATAGACTCCATCAACCTAGTGACTAGGCATTACCTTGTCATTTTGGTGATCAAGCTTTATCTTATCCACAATTTGAATTTCGCTCCTCTTTCTCTCTTTTTGGGCCCTCTCAAGAATAAACAATTCAATTAGGGCTTGGAGTGAAATTGGCTAGACGAAGAATCTGAGGGTTTGGAAGGATTCAACATCAAGAGTAGGGTTGGTTGCCTCAAAATCATCCTCCTTGGCGGCTAATTCATCCATCTTCCCCATAATTTCTCTTTCCCTAACTATATGCCCTAGGACAAACCCTAGTTTGGTTAAGCTTCAGCTTGAGGGCTTCTTGAAGGTTTCAAATTCCATTTGATTGCTTATACTCATTATTGGAAACCTTTTCCTTGGTACCTTAACCTTAGGTAGCTCCATTTGCATGTTATCAATCAAACCCTAGGTATAGCGTGCCCTAGTTTGGCCTCTCTAATTGATGAAAATTTCCTTTTCACTATTTGAACCTTGTACTTAAGTTGAGCTATCTTTTGGTGTTGATATTTGTAGCTTGGGAGGTACTCCAAATGCTAGGCTAGATGGTTTTGGAGAAATTGGCACACAAATATGTTTGTGGGCTTTGCACCCAAGCATGTGGGTGTGAATTCGTGATGAAATTTGATGATGAGAGTGATGGAGATGATATGGGACTTCGAGAGCAACTAGACGCAATGAAAATCATTGAAATATGAGCTCTACAAATGAGGATATTAATTTTTGAAGTTTGTGTGTGGGCTTGTGGCTTCATGTGTGAGGTTGACTAGGGTAAGATTAGCCCTCATGAAAGTTGGACAAACCAAACACATCATGAATGTTGGACAAGCCAAACAAGGGCATTTGTTGGAGCCACATGAGTTAGTATAAAAAGAGCTCATGTGTGGAGACATTTCTAATCATCCAAGTGCATTCAATCATCGAGAAGAGCTTTGAAATTTAGTGCGGATTTGAGGCAGCGAGTTGAGTATGGTCAAGGAACATCTTTGTTTAGGGTGTGGATTCTCTGTGGAGCAGGACTGCAAGTTTGAGGCAGCCAACAGGAGCTTGGAGGATGTATGTTAGGTTGATTGGAGTGTGATACCCTTGCAGACTTAAGCCGCAATTCAGAGGAGAGGTAAGAGGTTTTTCTGTGTTAGTTTTTTGTGTTTTATGTCTTTGTTCAGGCCGCATGAAAGGAGTTGCTAAGCAACATATTGGGTGACTTGTTTGAGGGTCTGTGAGGCCAAGGGAGGCTCTTCCCTTCAAGCTGCAATCACAAGAAGGTACTATGCAGTTGAACAAGGCTTTATTCCTTGGTTTTAGGGAAGTTTGTATTGCTATTAAGGACAATCAATTGTAGGGTGTCTTGTGAGGATTTTCCAAGCGCCAAAACAATGCACAAATAGCCTAGAGTGGACAACCAAGGGAGCCAATTTGTTGAAGGAGGTCAAACATGTCTGGAAGAGTGGTTTAGGGTTGTTGATGTGCCCTAACCAGAGTTTAGATTGCACAAATACCAAGGCAAGGTGGCAACAACAGGGAGTTGTAGAAGCCATCTTAATTGATGGTTGTTGCTAGTGGATGGAGTCCTAGGGAGAGGACAAATTGTGGAGGGCTATTAGTAGCCAAGAGGAAGGGTAACCAAAGTGGTTTGATGTCGTAACTAGTGAGCAGATGCTACTACTATTTGTTGAGCTCAAATTTGTGCAATAGCTCCTCTATTGCAGAACAAATGCCAACATTCCTAGTGCTTTAGATTAGTCAAGGTTGATGATGCGTGAGTAGATCTGAAGGACAATGTATTTAATGCTCGTGGTCTGTTGGAGGGAAGCGTAAGAATGGACCAAGTCGGTAGAGTTGGAGTAGGCTAAAGAACAACTTGGAAGGATTGCAGAGGCTTGCTTCAAGCCCAAAGAAACAAGTCCCTTGAAGGACTAAGGGATTGTTAAATGTGGCAGAAGAAGAGCTCATAGGTTTGATAAGCTAGGAGTAGTTTGAGTAGCCCTAGACATTCCTTGTGGAGAAAGACATCTACTACAAAGGTTGGGTAGTCCTCCTAGCTCATGTTTATTGTTGGAGAAGGAGTTTTAGCAGAGATAGGTGCCAACCCTTTGTTAAAATTTGGGTACCAGAGGACAAGTGGTTCCCTAAGGCTTTGATCTTTCGTCTAGGGAAAAGTGTCCAAATTTATTTGTACTTTTATCCTAAAGTGACTTTATAAATGGTAAAGTCAATTTATTTAAAAAGTGACTTTATAAGTGGTAAAGTTACAATCTAATTATAAAGTGACTCTATTAAAGTCAATGAAAAATTAGAAAGTGAAAAAGTGACTATGGAAATAAAAGGCTAAGTGGGTCTTTATTTAAGTGGGTGAGTTAAAAAATAGAAAGTGAGAATTAAATGCACATTTATTCTCATCCCTAGATCTAAATGAATCTTAGCCATTAGATCTTAGGGTTACCCAAAAGGTCACTTAGGGTAAAAGGAGAGAAGAAGAGGAAAATATCACTTTAGTCTTTCATGAGCTATTGAGAAAAAGAGAAGGAGAGCAAGGAGAAAATTTTTGAGCAGTGAGAAGTTGAAGGAGGGCATCAAGGAGACTTCAACAAATCCGTACAACAGCTTATTGGCACAAATCCCAAGGTAAAATCCGTACAACAGGAGTTTGGCACAAATTTTGAGGAAAGAAGAGGCACAAAAATCGAGAAATCCGTACAACAGCTTTAGCACGAATTTCAAGGCAGATTTTGGGCACGAAAAATCGAGAAGCATTGATGTTAATCTGCCACAGATTTTGAGAAATCCGTACAAGTAGCACAGTTTTTGAGGCAGAAGTTTGGGCACATTTTTCGAGGAAGTACAACGATACTTTTTCGTAGAGTCCATACAATAGTACGATAAAAAATCACTGTGTTATTTTCTGTGTGTGGCTGTCATATTTTCCTGTGTTTTATTTCTGCATTTTCAGCAGTTGCAAAAATCTCCAAATTTGTATTTTCAAAAATTCCAATCATTTCCAGATTTTAGTGTTCATGTCATGTTCAGATTTAAAACTATGTGCATGGAGTGATTAGGAAAACTGATAATTGGAGTGGGGGTTGAAATTTCTACACCCTCCGTGCCTTGTGTTAGTCTTCATTGGAGCAGCGCAGGAAGACTATAGTAAGCTGAAGTCCTTGAGTAGCTGAGGAGCAACAATGGGTAGATGAGAGTTGTTCACAAATGGAGTTGTGAACAACTCGATAGAAGTCTTGATGTGTTGAAGGACGAATGGTCGGCAAGAGAGCAGATTGGAGTCGAGATTCAGTGGCCAGATGGACTTGGTGCATTGAAAGAGGTAGGTGATGCAGATCCGGAGCCGAAGGACCCTGGAGGTGTGTTCAGGGTATGATCGAGAGGAGCTGAGAGAGTGCGTCGCAACTTACTTTGACTAGTGTAGATTGGTGGTCATCACAACAAACACCAAGCGCTAGTTGTATGTCTTGTATTAGTGGATATTCAAGCGCCATTATCCCTGATATGGCATCCCTATATGTTGAAATGTGTAACCAGTATCAGTCTTCATATTGACTATGTAATTATGTATTTATGTAAAGAAGAAGACAAAGATAATAAAATATGTTTTTGGTATGCTTGCCTCATGGGTTTCATGAGCAAGGTTTTATTTTAGGTCAATAGACTTCTTCTTGATGTCTATTAGGATTTTTCTTCTGTATACAAATGTAATTAAGAGTCATGTTTATGAAGAGTCTAAGAATATGGCTTAAGAACTTGTCATTTAACTGAGAAGAAATGGCTCAAGACAACCCTCAGGTCAACCTCCTCCACGCTAGAATACAAGCACTACAAGTCGGCCTAGAAGCTGTGGTTAAGTCGGCCTACAAACAGATTATGAGGTCGACCTAGAACAAATGCAAAAGTTCACTATATAAATGAATGTTTGTGGTTCATTTGGTGGAGTAATTTCGGTCAAGTCTGAGACTGGAATGCGGATCACAAATTCGTGGGAACAATGATATATAATGAGGATTCTAACTGAAGCAATGCGGATGTGTCTGAAGCAGAAAAGTGCAGATGAGTCTGGATAATCTTCGGTGATATATATCTGAAGTAAATGCGGGAAAAGTGCATTATATATCTGAAGTAAATGCAAGATCTGTGTAGTAACAAGTGTAAGAAAAGGAGCCAAAGGAAACACAAGATCAAGTTTATAATTGATGCGTAGAAGGGACTGTGGCTAGTCCGAAGAAAGGGACAGAGTTACAACAAAGTACGAATTAAGGTAAGGGCTGTTCAAGTGAAGTTTACAGTACAAGAGAAAGGGAGATCTATACATTGTGAAGAAAGCATGAGTGCGATCTAGGGGTGCATGTAAATAATAGGTACAGAAATATGTACCTTTGTCTTGAACATAATAGTTAGATAAGAATAAGCCAAGGTAAAGGAGAAATTTAAGACTAGAGACTGAGTTCTCTAAGGCTAGTGCTGAACGGTGTAGATTGGTGCAGGAAGGTGTAAGAAAGAAGGATTATCTCAAGGAGTCATTGACGATGCAGTGACAAGGTCTTGAAGGCATATAAAGGTTAAGGGTCTGTGTCATGGTCATGGTACCTGTCATTTGAAAGTCTATAAGAAGAATTTCTTATGGGTTTTCCTCTCCAAGAGGGAGACGTTTTGGCCCTGGCTTGGAGAGCCTAAATTTGTGTCTCTTGTGTTTTGATAATTGACTTGAAAGATATAATGAGCGAAGGAAAAGAATACATAAGTAAGAAGAATAAGCTCACAAGTAATTATCAAGAAGAGAATTTAAATTAATCATCGCCTTAGCAAATTCGCAACACTATACTGTTGTATTATTTAGTTGGATTAATATAGCAAAGTTGGGTTGTTGTATAAATTTGTAAAAAGTTGTCTAAATTTTGTGCACAAGTAGATTTATTGTTGTGCAAAGTAGACTTGTTGTGATACTTGGTTTGGTAGTGTTAGTGATTTAAGATTCTATCCTAGACATCAGTATCATGGAAAAAAAAACATGGTATCAGAGTTATTTTGAAGGGCCAGTGAATTAGAGTGTGCACAGTGAATCAACTTAGAGGGAGTTGTGGGTGCCTAGATCATGGAGAAGAGGGTTTAGCTAAAAACATGGAGATGTGGTCTCGATAGGCTACAAGGTGAGATGGGCTGGGAGTTCTGGTGGATCAGTGGTGAAGCTTGTGTACTTTAGTATGTTGTGTGGCAGTTTGCAGATCATGGATTTCCCATGTCTTGTCATAGATCATTGGGACAGCTCGAGGATTGCTTTGGCATGGATGAGATCAACATGATTGAGATTCTTTCATGTGATGGACTTCAAATTCACATGCTAGTTTCTTCATTGGATCATGATTTTGTATATCCAAGATTGGAGGGATTTGCACGAGTTGTCTTTGATCGAGGAGGATGAGTGCTTGTAGGACTGGGTTGCGGTGATGATGGCACATTTTCAAACACAACTCAGACTGATCTTGTAGGACACGAGATCAGTAACAGGTTGAGCCAGTGGAGATCATGTAGACTCAAAGGGAGCAACACTATGGAAGTGTTGGGATCCTTAGGTTCAAATGTGATGAGGTAGAGGCACTATCGATATTGCAGAGTTCAGTCTATAGAGTATGCTACAATGATGGATGCCAGATGGGCTAGTGTCACTGGAGATGATGATGGTGGAGACTTCCTAGTGTTGGAAGTACCTCCCTCGCTAAGAGGGAGTGTTGAGATTTGTAGCTTGGGAGGTACTCTAAACCCTAGGCTAGAGGGTTTTGGAGAAATGGACACACAAATATGTTTGTGGGATTAGAAGTCAAGCCCATGGGCTTTGGACCCAAGAATGTGGGTGTGAATTCATGACGAGATTTGATGATAAAGGACTTCGAGAGCAACTGGAGGCAATGAAAATCATCGAAATCCAAGCTCTGCAATTGAAAATTTAAATTTTAAAGTTTGTGTGTGGGCTTGTGGCCCGTGTTTGAGGTCGGCTAGGGCAAGATCATGGATTTCCCATCAAATCGGTGGTGAAGCTTGTGTACTTCAGTATGTTGTGTGGCAGTTTGCAGATCATGGATTTTCCATGTCTTGTCATAGATCATTGGGACAACTCGAGGATTGCTTTGGCATGGATGAGATCAACATGATTGAGATTGTTTCATGTGATGGACTTCAAATTCACATGCTAGTTTCTTCATTGGATCATGATTTTTTATATCCAAGATTGGAGGGATTTGCACGAGTTGTCTTTGATCGAGGAGGATGAGCGCTTGTAGGACTGGGTTGAGGTGATGATGGCACATTTTCAATCACAACTCAGACTGACCTTGCAGGACTTGAGATCAGTGACAGGTTGAGCCAGTGGAGATCGTGTAGACTCAAAGGGAGCAACACTATGGAAGTGTTGGGATCCTTAGGTTCAAATGTGATGAGGTAGAGGCACTACCGATATTGCAGAGTTCAGTCTATAGAGTATGCTACAATGATGGATGCAAGATGGGCTAGTGTCACTGGAGATGATGATGGTGGAGACTTCCTAGTGTTGGAAGTACCTCCCTCGCTAAGAGGGAGTGTTGAGATTTGTAGCTTGGGAGGTACTCTAAACCCTAGGCTAGAGGGTTTTGGAGAAATGCGCACACTAATATGTTTGTGGGATTAGAAGGCAAGCCCGTGGGCTTTGGACCTATTGACCACACTTTGTCAACGATCCCATAGCAATACACCCCCATTTTTTCAAATGGGATTCATCATGTTCGACGTTTTCACGCCATTAAGATTTCATCATTGGTCGGCAGTTTTATAAATGATGTAAATCCATTTTGCATGTTTATGATGTAAATCATCTAAGTAAGACCACCATGTATGTAACAACCTAGGTAAGCCTAGTATTTTGGTGATGATCTCTATCTTGGGAGGTTTTTTGTCTCACTAATTCATTTGTGTTTCTCGACAAAAGTGATTGACAGAGTTTTCCCCTCCAGTTTCACCCCAAAGCTAGGGTGGATTTTGTCATCAAGATGCTAAGTGAGTCTTAGTGTTTTCTATCGAGTCTTTGTAAAAGTAGTTTGGAAATAATCCTAGCTAATTGGCTAGATTATTTTATTACAAGCTGCTTGGTCTACTAGATCATGTTTTGAGTCGCAGAATTGAGTAGCTTTTTGAGGGTCTATACGAATGGGTATTCGCCCTTTATGTGTCTAAATGTATTTATCTTATGTAAAGAGGGTTGGAAAAATAATTAAATCCCCTCTCAGTGAATTAATTAAATTTTCTGGCCAAATTAATTAAAAATCCTAAGCCAAAAATTTAATTAATTTTAAGTCCTAGGTGAGTTAAAATTCTTCAAAGGAAAAATTCATGGGTCCTTAAAAAATAATTTTTTAAAGGTCCCAGGCCAAGGGAATATTGAAAATTTCAAGAAATTTTGGACCCTTGGGCCTTGGTGGTTAAGTTAAAGTCAAAATTTTGAGGTAATTAACTCAAAAATATTATTTTTGAGTTAATTAAAATGGAATTAAATGATAAATTCAAATTTCCTCAAAATTATAATTTCGACGGTCCAGATTAAAAGATAATTAAATATTTTTGACGGTCGAGATTATTTTGACAAGGATCAACTGAACTAGCCGTTGGAGATTTGATCTTATAAATTAGAGGTCTTTGTATGTCATTGGCATCCGATCTTTGAATCGTGCACTTGTTCTTGGAAGCTCTTGTAATTTTTAGATGAGTAAAGTATAAAGACTTTGGGGTTACAAACTTTGGTGTTTCTTTTCCAGATCTATGTGGTGATATTGTCTCTAAACTCTGCTACTTCTATTGGCATTTGATGGTTGATGGCCTTTATGGATTAATCTGCATACAGGTATCTTGTGCAGTTTTATGGGTTTCTAAAATTAAATTTTGATTTAACGGAAATATTAGTTATCTATTTTTCTGAAAAGTCTCATGTTTATTTCTTAAATCTCTATCAATCTAAATTTAGGATCTAAGTGTGCAGAGATCATTTTTCAAGGTTTGAGCGTTTGGGGAAGTCTTTAGTTAGACCATCCAACTCTCAGATTTCATAAATTTGAAAAAGCTCATTGTTTCCTAATTCCCAAAGTTATCTTACGGAATTTTGTTTTTACAGGGTCTTCTTCGACTTGTGCCTCTTTTAAATTATCTTTTTATTAATTGTGCAAATGGTTTTAAATCTGGCCAAGAGGGCCTCTGATCTGTAAATTTGCAAATATTCTCTAGGGTTTAAGGGTTTATCTTCTGTGCATAGTTTTGGGTTTTTTCTGGTTTTGTGCAGGCTTACAGGGAGATTCTCAGAATTTTTTTAGATCTGAGCTAGATCTAGGGCCTGGAGAGTAAGATCTGGCCTCAGGATCAGTTCCGCCTACAGATCTGGGCATAGTTTTGCTGCAAAAGTGCGAATCTCAGGTGCATCTAAATCAATATTTTGAAAATCTAAATGATACTGGCGAAATTTTGTTGCTAGCTGAAGAAAATTATTTGAAATTTGTGTGCCTGCAAATTTTACTAGCTGTCTGCTGTTGCTCCTCTTCATTTCTTTCGCTCCATCCTCCACATACGCTGTCCTTCCTTCATCGTTTGCCGCTTTCCATTTTTAGGCTGCCAATCTTCTACTCTTCCATAGTCTCCTTGCTGCCATATTCTCCGTCCGTAGCCCCCAACTCCATCGAGTCTTCTCTGCAACAGCTCCTCTCCATTCATTCACGCTTCACGCTGCCTGTAGCAGCGTTCCCTCTGTCTCTCATCCCTCACCCATTCCCTTTTCTGCAAATCCGCAACCTGTTCCCTCACGCGTCCTCCCTCAGCGTTGGCTGCTCCTTGCGTGTTGCCTTACATATCCCCGCGTTCACCTGTCCGCTGTCATAGTCCTCGTCCTTCCAATTCCTCACGCCGTCACATCCCAACCTTCAACCTCCACCTGCACACAAAACAAAATCTCATCGTTTGTTAGATTTTTTTGTTTGGTTTTAAATTTTTAGATTTTTGATTTGCCATAGTTTTAGTTCTAGCCTTAGGTTTTAAATTTAAGATTTTCGACTTCCTTTAGATTTTAGTTTTCAGATATATATATATATATATATATATATATATATTATTATTTTTTTAAATTGCTTTAGGTTTTAGTTCTTAGTTTTAGTAGTAAATTTTTAGATTTTTTTATTTTATTTTATTTTGAAACTGTCTAATTTTTAGATTTTTTTTTTTTTTTTTTTGAAAAGTTAAAAGATATAAAAATAAAAAATAATAAATGTTCAAATTTTTTTAATTTTTTAATTTTGTAGAACTTTAACTTTAGTTGTATATATATTTTTGGCTTTTAGTTTTATTAACTTTGGACAAGAAAATAAAAAAATAAAATATAAAAACTAAAAAAATTAAAAAAAGGCCCAAAAAGTTTTTTAAGTCTAGAAAATTCTCAAAAATTTAAATTTTTTTTACAAAGTCAAGGTGAGTTTTAAATTTCTTCCTATCTAAAGTTTGGCTATATATTTATGAAATTGGCATTATTTAGAATATCATTTTAATTCGGAAATGTCTAACATTTAAATTCGATACTTCTCTCGTGATAATATTTTTGTTTCAAATTTAAATTGTTTTGAAGTTTAAATTATTGGTTCAAAGTATTTTCATGCTTAGCTGTGGTTGATGATCGTCGAACTATTTAATTGTGGTTTTAGATTACTTGAACTTGGTTATTACTTGTTTAGTCAAATTTGAGAATATTTCAAGTGATGATGAACTGCATGTCTTGTATCGAACATAGTTGATGCATGATTACGAAGGTGTTCATTGAATATTGAATGTTATTTCCAGTTTGGTCAATGGAGCACTTAATTGAGGATTTAAATATTATTGTGGTGGATTGATTTTTTTCATAGCAACAGTTGCCTATCATTTATTTGTTTCTTTTAATTTCATAACGAGATATTTTGACTCCACAAGGCACTGGTTTTAAAGCTTCAAATCTAATTGGATCTGTAAAATCTCGTTAATCTTAACAAGTACTTGGTCTTTTAACTGTGTCTCCTGAATTGGTTGGTTTTCAACCAGTTCTTCTTCTTCATTTTAGTTAGGGTCTACCTCCCTTAGCTTGCAAGGAGACAAATTAGATAGAGAGATTGGGGATCAGAGTGACAACCCCTGATCTGAGCCGTTGTCGCGGTGTCTAGACATTCTATGCGACAACACCTCTCTTGTCACATATTTCCACTATGGGTATTTGGGGTCATGAGTTTGTTTTCCCTGCACATTTGAAGTTGCTGTTGCAGCCCCACTTCCAATAGATGGAATACTTGCAGACCCTGATTAAACAGGGACAGGAGGGGCATCTCCAATGGGGACATTCTTCTCCTTTCTTTGCCCCTGTCTTGCTGCCCTTGATTGAGCCATGAATACTGTAAAAAATAAACAAAGATGACCAGATATATAAAAGATATGCACATGAAAACACTAACAACATTGAATGCAAAAACATAGAGGGACAATGCATTTACCAGATGCTCGAATCTCTTTGAAAAAACTCTCTTTGTCCTTGCTAACCCTTGCTCCTTGCTCACTTCGCAAACAAATAGCTGTGAGAAACAATGAGAGAAATCAGACTTTTATAAGTCAAAATCGCACTTTTCAGCTGCTGGAATCCGGCTATGTGGGATTCGATCATGTCCATATAGGATACGATTGGGATTCAACATATCCTGTACGGATACGATCGAATCCGGTGATTTCGGTACGAATCCGTACGTATCGTATCAGATACGATAGATTCGGGATTCGTGGGCCCCACCCAACGAATCCGGTTTCTTAGCATTTGAGGAATCTAATTGTTTGTGGTTTCTTTTGCAGAGAAATTTCTCTCCCATAATCATGTTTGGCGAAAAAATGAATAACAGATTAAGGAGAGAAATCAACTACTATCTGTTCAGAGGTTAAATCATATTTAGAAATTTGTCTTCTTTAGCAATCCTTTCAAAACTTACTATCCCCTAGAGAAATTAAATAAATTTACGGGCTACCTATCATTCCTAGTCTTGTCATTCAATTCGAGAAAATATTTGAGCGTTAATGCTTCTAGCTCGACCAACGTTGCACAAAGCGGGGACGCAGAAGTGTCATTTTCCAAAAATCTAGGAAGCGATGCGTTTCGGAATCATCTACTATATATATATATATATTTGCATTTATATTTAAAAAAAAATCCAAAACACCAAATTAGTTGTAGAAGATACAGAAACATGCATATTTGTACATAAGTAAAGATAGATATGGCATCCATTGTACGTTAATGATTAATTATTCGAGCATCAACCATCTAGAATCTAGTTTCTTCTTGTCTTGTCTAGCCTTTGCCTCTATCTCAATTGTCTAGGATATTAGTCAACATTGCCCAATTTTGATCAAACTACCTAATGATTAGTCCAAGCCTTAAAATATGGTAGAGAAAGCTTAACATGCTTGATCGATGATTTTGATTTGATTGAAAGGTATTTTTTTGCTAACGGCATGACAAAGGAGTTCAACAATTAACACCATCAACACTAGGGTACATATAGGGCTTGGTGTTCTTGATTAAATGCCAATCCCATACCCTCATACATGATATAATCTAATGAAATGCCACAATCCTATTGATCCTGAATTCCTAAATAGTATCATGTCTGCTGAATTTTCAATAGGGTATGAAATTCTGTTTTCTCCATATGAAGTCTGATGAGGTTGGAACCACTCTCAAACATCCTGAGTCATTTCATGGTAATGTTATAAATTTAAGAATTTACCATGAGGGAGCATCTAGGAAGTATCTATGGAGCATCAAGGGAGCACCTTTGGAGTGTCGAGGAAGCCCCAACCCAACTTAAGTCAAAGATAAAATTTTTTATTGAGAACCTTGTGGAACTGCCCATCTCCCTTCAGATCTGGGTTGGATCCGTACAGAAACTGTTGCGATATGTACGGCTCCAACCCGGAAACACCACGTTTTCATATGCTGATCCGTCGTACGAGACGCGATTTCGGCGTGTGGAAACGCGGATCGGGCTAGACGTTTTCAAAATGGCAGGAACTGTATTGTCAAGCCCGATCCGCGTTTCCATTTTTCGGAAATGCGGTTCATACGTCGGATCGTCCACGTTTCCGTACGGGACGCGGATCGCAGGTTGGAGCCAAGAGGGGGGGCATTTCCTACAACACTGAGCCCAACTGTAGCAAGCATATATATTTTGGCCTGCATGTCTATCTCTACTTTTATAATACATGTCCCTTTTTATGTCTTTAGCAAGAATCAAAATATAATTGATATTAGCTCCTCTACTGACACACAAACTTTACTTGTTTTGTGATCTTCCAAAATGATGACATTGCCAACATACCCTCATTGCCATAAATCGTGAAGATGGTCAGTCAAGCAGTATAATTTTATGGTGATCCATCTTACATCATCTTCTGCATTCTATGATGTTATATAGAAACTAATATTGAAGTTTTCGGAATCATGCCAGCATCCATCCTAGGGTGAATTACGAACAACTATTTTGGTTTCACATCAATAATAGAAAAAGTTAACAGCAAGAAATTGTTCTGTAATTTACATGAATTATGGTAGAAGTTCACGAGTTCTTTGTTGAAGTTTCTTGAGCTTTCTCTTTGATCTATTTAGTATTTGCTTCTTCACAGAAGTTTGCAGTTTAGGTTCTTGAATGACTAAAGTTGAGAGTGGCAGTGCCTTACTAATGATGTCGTGATATGTTGCAGCTTATACACAACAGAGATACATTTGTAAAGCTTCTTGCTAAGCACACTGGAAATGTGAGTTGAGTCTAGTTGCATACATTTTTATTTTTATATTTATTTTTTAAATCACAATTTGAGAAAATGGAGAATTACTAGTTGTACTGATGCTTCTTGATTGACAGCCATTTGAGACAGTTGCAAAGGCTATGGAGAGATCCTTTTACATGTTTCCCAGGCAAGCTGTGGAATTTGGAGTGGCCGACAAGGTAATTATTCTTTGGTTCCCACACTTGATTCCTTCTGTCATTCTTGAGAACATAGACATTGGCTTGTAGCATCATTAGTAAACCGGGATTATGTAATTAGCTTCTTCTAGACTCATGAGATGTCTAGTTGTTAACATACAAGCTGTAGGATCCTAATTACAACTTTAATTGAAATATATATATATATATAGACAAAACTACGGCTGTTGATGCAGCAGAAGTTACATCACAGTATCATTTCACATAGTTTCAAAATAGCTATTACACAGTCCAAATAAAGTCCTACAGCAGGAAAAAGGCAGAGAATGCCATTGTCCTTATACAAAATTATCCAGTTCTTGTTGATACTTTATTTTCTAACATATATGCCTACTATTCATATAACCCTGAAAACATTGAAATTAACAAAGGGCATAGTGACTGTCTGCATCATCCAGACCTGTGCCTTCTGGTTCAGGTTCTTGATTCACGATTTACATTTCCTTGTCAAGCTGGTGCACTGATCCATTTATCTCAGCCCTGGATGAGTGAGCTGAAAGTCTTTGGTTTGAGGCCATGGACTGGTCAACCCTGCTCAAATTGAGAGTCAATTTCAAAGAAGGTTGCATTTTTCTTCCAGGACTGCCAATTGTTGCTTCATTTCCACCAGGGACCCCATAATTTCTGATCCCTGAGTTGTAATCTGACATTCTATTTCTTGTATTTTGGATTTAACATTGAAAATTGAAGACCTGTTGTGGTGAATGTGTTCCTTGTGGCTCCTGAGGACTGCGGATTTCTTGAAATTCTTGAGAATCCATCTGGTACCCGCTATGACCAATAACTTTTGTAAGTGCAGAATGCTTCACATTGCTCGCTCTTTCGCATCACTTTTCCTGGGTCCTGAGGAGATTCCTCTGTCTCAAATTCAAGAACTTGATTAATATATTGCAGAATTCCAGGAGGAATGAACTGAATTTAAAGGCAACGTCAAGATAAAGGCATCAGTTATACCAATATATCACCAGGGATGAGGTTCCCCTGATAACTTCCAATCAAACAGCAAAACCCAAATACCAACCAGAAGGCAATGAAATTTCTTACCTGGTGAGAAAGATTGTCATACCCCCTGTGCCTTTCTAATGGCAATGTTATTATCCCACCACGAACTGGCAACATAAGAAACCACTGGAGATAAGAATGCAAATTTAAGGCATGGAGCATGCAAAGGAGGGACTCCCCTCCCTTCTCATTACTGTTCAAATGTGTCGAGAAGATCAGTGTTGTGAGCAGTATGACAGTTTAAGTGGCTGTGGTAGCTTGCCATGTGATGGCTTAGTGGCTCTAAACGTGTCTTTGTTCTTATCATTGATTAGTGGATGGTTTGTTGATGCCATTAACCATTAAACGTGCCCCCCCATTTTAGTTGTTGATTCAAAATTTGCCCATTGATCTGCTTCACAATTTTTTTCTGAAAGGATAGTATTTGATATTGGTAAAGGAGCTTGTTTGATTCTTTCAAGAATTGCGGCTAACGGATTCTCTCTTGACTCTAAATTACAAGCCAAGTAGTTTATGAGAGACTTGGTGAATCCTATCACAATAAAAAATTGCACACCAGTACCTTTAGCTATTTTGAGTCCTTGCCCCAGCGCATATGCTTTGATGCTATTGTTGGATACAATACCAAGTCTACAAGCAAACTAGGATTCCATTGCCCCTCCAGTGTCCAGGATGACACCCACCTGCACCTGCCACCCTATCAAATTCAATATTACATAGAAACTTCAGATCTTATTAAATTGAAATATCAATCTGTGCAGGAAGTTAGTTTTCAATACTTGAAACTGAACTGTCCTGTACTGCTGTTGAATGACTAGTTCACCATTTTAGGCATTCTTGAAAAACTTTTAAGTCATAATTGTATAGGGACAAGCCCAGGGTACACCTCAGACTTGTCCTCTTTATTTTATATCCCGTCTTTCTTTTCCCCTTTCCCAGTGTATTCTACTGTGATTATAACTTGTTGAGCGAAGTTAAAATGGATATTCTAGTGTTTGACGACAAAAAATGTTGTTATTTATCACTACACCTACTCCTTGATGGCCATTCTTGGGAACTATTCTCTTCTTGGGTATTGGCACATGTAATGGGGGCTATTGATGACCCTTCTATACCTGGACTTGGCAAATTGTATGAATTTTATGAGTTATTGTGAAGTTGAAGACGATGCTTAATGTGATCTATCTAGTGGCATTTATATTTTGACATGACTCACTTTTGATATTGAATTGGACTTGTGTACATGCCTTCAGATCAATGACTATTTTGGGTCAATTTGAGCCCCTCTTGGATGATGTGCTTTGAAGTTTGCATGACTATGACTTGGTTTGAGTCTTGGTCTTTCGGAAGGCATTGAGGGGCTACTTGCACACTTGATGGAGGCCATCCCATGTTGAATTTTTAGGGCATCATCTAAAATGATAATTACTTCTTATGTTTTCCATTAGGTTAATCTTTTTCTTGTGATCTTTTCGATCATAAAGCAATTACAGAGAGGAATATCAACAGTAAAACAAAATGCTAGAGGATCATAAAGAGACAGCCACACAAGAACACAAGAGTTTACCCTGGGAAAACCCAGCAATCCTTTCCTTATAGAATCAATTCAACAAGAGAGACATCAAAGTCATAGACAAACTGACCAGCAAGATGACTAGTCCAACAGTCCACCAAGAAGCCAAGTCAACCCTCCAAAACAGCAGCTTGAAAGCTTGTTCAAAGGGTCAGTGAAAATCTCTCTCTTCCACGGTAAATTCGGACTTCTCCACAGAATCTATAGACAAGAAAATCTGGCCCTGTCTGGTCACCTGTGCGAGCAGCAGGGAGATCATCTTCCACAGGTGCGAGATCTCTTCTTCTTCTTCTAGCTTCAATCTTCTTTTCTTTGTCCTTCTTTGTGTAAGGGAGCAGAATTAGAAATAGATCATTTTATGAGGAGATCCGAATTGCTGAATGAAGGAGATCAAGTGACCTTATATATAGTCTCTTTGGGAGCCAAATAGGTGTCTCTTTAGGGATGAGCCTACTTGACAGGAAGGAGATCAGACTTGGTGGTCTTGTGGAGCCATAAACCAGAATTTAAAATTCAAATTTTATTTTTGAGAAGGTCATGAAGAACATGCTTTCTAATTTTCTTTGACAAATACTCTATAATTTCCTTTTGAGCATGAAGAACATGTAAAAATTTCAAATCTGAAATTCTACTGCAGTTACTGATTTATTTCTCCTACTTGTTTTTCACAACAAGCTATTTATAATAAACCCTTAGTAAATTTCGAAATAAATTCTACTGTACTTATCACACAAGTTTATATAGAGAAAAGAACAATGAAATACAAGCGCAAGAATCAATCACATCGACACAGTTATTTTTGGACAATTGTTCCCGGAAACCCAATGTGGGAAAACTGGTGCAACAGATGAGGGTTTATATATTAATCTTTAGCAACAATTTTTTTACAAGGAATGACTGGAAGAATGACTGAGAAACTTAGAAGAAAACACCTGAGATCATTTTCTCCCGACTTCCAGAGTATTTTTGACACCTGAGAGGCTCACTAGCCTTAATTGCGTCACCTCTGCATGATTCCCTACGCATAGACTGTGTGAGACTATGTCACTACTGCGTTGTCCCTCTGCGCTGCCCCTCTGCCCTTTTGCGTCCTTCTTCCTCGAGCTTTGACTGCTGCTGAAACCTTCCGCTTCCTCCGCCCTCAACTCTCCCTCTGAAATCGAATTCCAAATTCTGATGAATCGACTTCCCTCGGGTTACTGAGTGTATGCCCGACTTGCTTTCCAAATGGCCTTCAAGCCTTCCTTTATAATATTTTCATTGATAAATCAACGATCTAGATTAGAAGTCTAATCAATGGCTACGATTAAATCTTGACTTGATCTTTGTTCTCTATAATATTCACACTCTGTTTAATTAATACCCAGTAATTATTTAATTTCTATAAGTTTAGACTTAGAGTTCCCATTAAAATAATTAATTATTTTAATAAAACATGAACCAAATGTAATTTCCACAAACAGTGTCTGGGTTCTTTGGAATACTGGCCCGACTTGCTTTCCAAATGGCCCTCAAGCCTTCCTTTATAATCTTCTCATTGATAAATCAATGACCTAGATTAGAAGTCTAATCAATGGCTAAGATTAAATCTTGACTTGATCTTCATTCTCTATAAGATTCACACTCTGACTTATTAATACCCAGTAATTATTTAATTTCTCTAAGTTTAGACTTAGGGTCCCCATTAAAATAATTAATTATTTTAATAAAACATGAACCAAATGTAATTTCCACAAATGATTTCTGGGTTCTTTGGAATAATGGTGTCCAAGCCTTCTCACAAAAAATGAGGCTTAGATCACTTTCTGATGCTACAAAAATCAACGGAACATGCTTTAATAAATACATGAATGATGAAAATATACATAATAAAGACTGACCAATGTTACAAATTCAAGAGTCTCTCTTAACGAGGGAGGTATTCACACTGACTATCAAGATGTTCTCAAGTTGACAATTCTATAAGGAAGGATCAAGATTAAGATAAACATCGTTATCAGTATCATAATCACCAGCGTCAACCATACATTATCATGGTTCACCATCAAACAACTATAGACATAGTATAGGTGAAACACTAGAGGCCTCATCAATGATAGACAAACTCACTCTAGAAAGAGATCTGAGCATGGTGTTGGGAGGCGCCAACTCAACTTAGTAGCCTCTAGAGTCATACTCCACCCAAGGTCAACTAACTGTTGATTTTTAATGTACCTTGGACAAGTGGTTTCCCATGGGTTGGTCGCTACCTAGGGAAAAGTTTCCAAAATAATTATTTTCCTAAGTGTGACTTTATAAAGTAAAAGTGACTTTATAAGTGGTAATAAAGTCAATGTTAAATTATAAAGTGAAAAGTGACTTTAGACATAAAGTACAATGTGGGTACTTTATTTAATGGGTGAGTTGAAAAATAGAAAGTGAGAATTAAATGCACATTTATTCTCATCCCTTGATCTAAATGAATCTGAGCCATTAAATCTTAGGGTTGCCCAAAAGTCATTTAGGGAAACAAAAGGGGGAAAAGAAAAGAGAGACTGCATTCTTTCATTCTTCATGAGTAGATTGGAGAAAGGAGGCTGAGGGTTGGAGAAAAGTTTTGAAGGAGAAATTTGTTGCAACAAGTTGAAGGAGTGATTTATGGGCAAAGATGGGCACAAAAATGAAGGCATAGAAGACACCAGAAAGTACAGTACGAATATCATTTAATGATGTGAGTTGCACGTAGTTCGAGAGAAGCTTTTGAGGGAAAATAAAAAATAAAAAATCCATGTAGTCCATACAGTGTAGTTAGTATTTGTATAGTACATATTTTTAGCCTCAAATGGGAACAAAAATCGAGGCAAAGTGGGCATGGTTTTCAAGGAGTTTTGTGCTGAAGAGATAATTTGTATTTTGTTGTTTTGTTTTGTCTACAAATGTATTTTTCTTGAACTTGAAAGATAAATAATTTGAAGAGATCTCTAACAAATTTTCCCTGGAGAAGATTGAAGGGGCTTTGCCTGGGTCTATGTTGACAAAAAATATGTGTATTTTTATGTGTTGTTGGTTTGTTTATGTCCATATTTATTTGCAGCATGTGTTTTAATCTGAAAATTTTATTTCCATAATTCTATATGTTGAATGTATGTTTATGGGAAAAGGCATTTAATTGAATGGGAGTGATAAGGTGAAATTAAAACCGGGTTGGGATTGCAGGAAACGTTTTTGTCATCAAATTTCAACATGGTATCAGAGGTACAGGCTGAAAATTGCAGTTTGAACAACAGACAATAGTTTGGGACAACAAACAGTGGTTTGGACAACAAACTCAATTTGGATAGCAAATTGATATTTTGGGACAGCAAGGTGAAATTTCACACAGACTGAACTTTTGGGACAACAAGGTGTGCTGGAAAGTTCATTTCTCCATTTTCTTGGTTTTATAAATTTTGGACAATAGTCATGGCCATGTTCTTAATGATAGAGGACATACTAGATGGGATATTCAACTATGTCGTTTGGAAGGTTGGAATTCAGACAGTGTTTGAGGAGGCAACAATTTGGGACATAGTGTGGCAAGAGGTTGTACCTCCTACTGCTGCAGATGAACTTGTTGAATTCACAAAAAATAATGCAAACGCAAAAAGGATTTTGATGGACAGTCTGAAGGATCATGTGGTTCCTCAAGTGAGAGGAAACACATATGCATACGAGATGTGGACAACTCTAACCACTCTCTATCAGAGTACCAATGAGAGCAGGAAAATGGTACTCAAAGAACAATTGAAGAACATTAGGATGACAAAGGTTGAAAGTGTAGTTCATTATCTTGGCAGGGTCAAACATGTACGTGATCATTTGATTGTTATTGGCGAGGCATTTGCAATCACAAAATTAGTCAGGATAGCTGTAGCGGGGCCTCTTAAGTCTTGGGAGGTCTTTGGAGATATTGTTACCTCTAGGGAGAATCTTCCCAATTGGGACAAATTCTGGGATGATTGTCTGCAGCATGAGTTACGAAAGACTGGCAGTGGTGGGGTGAAGATAACAGATGAGGAGGATGTAGCCTTGACAACCAAGGGGAAGAACAAAGAGAAGGCGAAGAAAGGGGCCTCATCAGATGGGGCTAAGGGAAAGGAGAAGAAGAAGAAGAAATATATGGATATGTCCAAAGTCAAATGTTGGGCATGTTAGAAGATGGGACACTATGCTGCTACGTGTCCTAAGAGGAAAAACAAGGGGAAGAAGGGTACTGCAGCTTTAGCAGAGCTGAAGTAGCTTGCTTCACAGTTTGACAGGGACTTTGCATTTATTACTTCTACATCTAGTAGGAGTACATCATCCGATGTGTGGTACGTAGACATCAATGCTTCTCGCCATATGATAGGTGCACGAGAGTTCTTTTCAGAGCTTGTAGAGAGGGCACTTGATATTGAGATTGTATTAGGAGATGACAACATTGTGAGAGTTGTTGGTGTGGGGATTGTGACCTTGGAGAGGGAGTCTTTGCCTCCTTTGAAGGTCATGGATGTTTTGTATGTTCCTGGGATGACGAAGAACCTGATTTCAGTGTTTGCTATGGAGGAGAAGGGGTTTGACATCACCTTCTCAGGAGGGCAGGTATTGATGCATCCTAGGGGAGCTTCCATTACTTCGGCCAAAGTGATTGGAGTTTGCTCAGGGAAACTATACATGTTCAGTTTTCAGTCGGTAGGAGCATTGGTGAGTAGCACATCTGGTAGCGCTCACACTAGTACCACCAACAGTAGAGACTTGTGTGAGTTAGGGGACCAGAGGATGGTGAATATGCATCATGGAGATTTGAGAGTTCTGAGGGAGATCACTACTGGAGTTCTTGATTTCAGTGTCGAGCATTATGAGGTTTGCTGAGGGTGTGCTTTGGGCAAGTACACCAAGTTACTATTTCTAACGAGCGACAACAGATCTACAGGTATACTAGACTTGATTCATACTGATGTTAGTGGTTGTATGTCTCATGTGTCTTTGGGTGGTTATGAGTATTATGGTATATTCATTGATGACTACTCTAGGAGGACTTGGATATATTTCCTGAACACTAAGGGTGAGGTCTTCAATCGCTTTAAAGAGTTCAAAGCTCTTGTGGAAAAGCAAACAATTAGGAAGATTCAGGTCTTGAGGTCAGACAATGGTGGTGAGTACACCGATGGTGGGTTTTTTGACTTCTGTGCACAGGAGGCCATAAGGACAGAGTTCACGGTTCCTTACAACCCCCAACAGAATGGGGAGTATGAAAGGACGAACAGAGCTATTGTTGGGTTTGCTAGAGCGATGATTCATGATCAGGGGTTACCTTTGTTTTTGTGGGCCGAGGCTTGCAATACTGTTGTTTATCTTCAGAACAGGAGTCCTCATAGAGTATAGAGGAATATGACTCCGACAAAGGCTTTCACTGGAGAGAAGCCTCATGTGGGACATCTTCATATCTGTGGATGTCTCACATATTCTTATATCCCCAAGGAGCAGAGGACGAAGCTGGAACCCATGGCAGAGAAGGGTATCTTTATGGGTTACAACGAGACTTCAAAGGCCTATCAGATCTTCATTCCTTCTAAACGGATGTAATGAATAAAATAATGTAAATAATGATTAATTAGTTAATTAGTAATTAGGTTGAAAGGGCATGTCTAATGAGACATGACCTTTCGTGAAGAGGCACTTGCCTAGGTATATAAGCAGGCCTGATTTGTAATTCTCAATGATCTCATCTCAATTTATTCCTCATACTATTTAATATAATATTTGTATCCTCAATGGATATTCTGATATTCCAAGTCTTCTGGAGTATTTAACTTGAGAAGGAACTTTGTTCACTTTGTTTGGTATCAGAGAAGTTCGATCTTCTGGCCGCTCACACTGCACAGAGCCACGCTCTCCGATCCAGGCCCTTGGCCATCAAGGTTCGTCAACATTGTTACCGTCAAGATTGAAGCGTTTTACTACACTTTTGGAGTTTCTTCGTTTGCTGATTTCGTCAGAGGCCTTTGGCCAGAATTAATATTTTGAAGTAAAAATTTGAAGCAAGTTCACCAGTAGGCCTTTGGCTAGAATTAAAAATTTGAAGAGAAAAAAAAGGGGAGGAAATTTTGTGGAAAATAAAAAAAAGGTAGAAGATTAAACAAAAAACAAAAAACAAAAAAAGAGAAGAAAGACGGAAGAAGACTACATAATATAATTTAAAAAAAGAAGGATATATATAAAAATAAAATATAAAAAAAAGGAGAAAGATTATATATATATAAGAGTGGAACAAATTATCTTAAAAAAAGAAAAAAGAAAAAAAGAAAAGAAAAGAAGAGAGTTGATAAAATAAAAATAAGAAAAGGAAAATTAAATCAATTTTTTATTTTTTTCTCTCCTTGTAGTCGAGACCCAACGAGGCCGCACTCAAACCAGTTGCTATCCACCGCAGCCTACCGACTGCACAACCATCAACACCATTGTAGAGCCACTTCCGCCTCCACACGGACGGGCCAGTTGTTAGTCGCTGACACAGTGAGGCGCATACGCAATTGATAGATGGATTACACACTGCTCTGCACACTACTATCTTTAACTTTACCGCTCAGTGAACACAACATGGACCCCGTCCTTACCGCTGTCTCCTTGTCCAACTGCAAAACCCGTCACTGCCACCATCATCGACCAACACGCATGTCACTTGCAGCAACAATTGATACCTTTGCCATTGTTTGCTGTCCACTCCAATTAATTTGCACCATCAATCGAAGTGCAGGCCACCATTAATTCTGCCTCATAGTGCCCCGATCAAACGTCGCTATTCTCTCCACCCTGCTCCCCTCTGCTGTTTTTTTTTTCTTTTTCCGTAAACCCTCCAACCTGAATTATCTTAGTGTTCCGCTTTTGAACCTCTGCGTAATTGCCATCTGCCTCTATCACCATTTCCCCGCCAAAGCTACCATTCCACTCTCACGGATTCCACCAGCAATTACATTGTCAAACATTTTGAAAATTAAAAAAGTTCCGTACAACCACATCAATTGAAATTTATTGCTTCGATACCATGTACAGGCCTCTATTTCAGATTTTCCCCTTAAGCACATGAGTTTATATTCTGTGAACATCATATCAATCAACTGTCTTATCTGACTCTCACTTAGGTTGTCAATATTCCATTCTCTGTGTGCATCTGGATGGAATGTGTGAGTTTCAGGAATCTTCCCTTTACTACTCAAGTCAGGAGCAGGATATCTTGTGAATTGACTTTCCAGTGGTTCATACATAGGCAGAATTTGAGCTTCTGTCCATGAGGAAGATTTATCTTCTGGATCCTTAAATAAAGAGGCTATAGTGATCTTTTCTGAGGGTTTTGCCTCTTTGCTGGACTGGATTACTTCTTTTGGAAGTAAATGAGGGAATTTGTCAATGGGCTTGACAGGATGCTGGATCTGTACATTCCTTTTATGCAAAAAGGATGCTGGGACAGGCTTATCTACACACTTGATTTGAGATTTTTCCAACTGTACATAGAGTTTTTCTATGAGTTCCTGGGTAGAATGAAATTCTTTTTCAACCTTAGATTCTACCGCTTCAATTTTTTCTAAGGAATTTCTAGTATAACTTCTTAAGGAAGAAGTAGTAAACTGAATATGATTCAAGGAATTATTTACATCTGAAACAGATACTTGAATGCCATCAAAATATTCTTTAACTGTGGCTGCCTTCGCAACATTCATTTCTAGGCCTTTAATTGCAGTATTTGTCCAATTTACTTGTTCACTGGCCTTTAGTATTCTTCCATCTATTCCTAAGGCATTGTCATCTTTAAGCACTAATGGGATAGCCTTGGCAGAACTGTGTGCTTCTCCTAAAATAATGCCTTTGTATGGAGGAAATGTTGTATTTGTTTCAACTTTACTACCATCTAAAGTAGTCCATGAATGTTGGGCTGTGGAAGTTGAAACTGTATCTGTCATCATGACAGATTCTGATTCTGCAATCTTTTTCCAAGGATAAAAAGATATCCATTGATTATTAGAATCCATATAATCTTTCCATTCCATAGCCGGCCTAATTTTTTCCTCTGTAGATGTGCTGAGATCAAAAGATTCAGCCTCAGGGTGAGTCATCAAATCCCAATTTAACATTGATTTCATCCATTGGGTATCTACTTTATGCTTTTCACACCCATCCATTACAGAAAAGAATTTGTGCATTTCTGGTATTGATGGATTTTTACAGTCAGCAGGGAGATCTATAAATCTGCTACTTAGAATTAGGCTGTTCAACTGTTCCAAGTATCCTATGCCATATCTAGGCATTCCTGGAGGTCTCAGATTGCTGAATATTTTTGTGAGCCTTGGGTCTTCTTGTTCCAAAGAAGGTAGGGTATGCATCATTAACACGTGATCAGACTCATGAGGAAAGGGAATGTCTGAGCACTTAGGATTTGGACATGGATTTACTGATGTAGAAGGTGGTGCTTCTCCAGTCCTTGGATGATGGTTATAATGAAGAACAAGTTCAGCAAGCTGGCTGAAGTTCACATTTGATTTACAATTTGGGCAAACAACTTCTATAGACGAAAACTTAACTAACTGGGCAAACTCAAATAACTCAATATGTTGACAGTGTACAGAAGAATGAGAGGAACTAGCAGTATCAATTTCTTCAGGATTTTTGTATAGAGGAGAACTCTTGCAGAGGTGATTTATTCTTCTACGATCGACAACCGATCTTCTGGGAAAAGAAATTACTGCAAAAGTTTTATTTTCTTGGACATTGGTTGAAGTAATACTCTGCATGCCAGGAGGCTTGGGATTTTGGACAATCCAGTGCTCAGGGAAACTTAGATCTTCCCATCTGATTGTTTGGTGTTCAATCTTTTGATTCTTTGAATTTGTTAGAACCACCACACTGGACTTGGAATCTTGACTTGGAGTATGTAGGACAACAGGATATAGGGTGTTGGTATGCCTGAAACACCCTGTTGTCTGGATAGCTATATTATGTCTCTTTTTCTTCATATCAAATCCAGATGTTTGGATCTGCAGCTGTAGTATGTCCTTTATATGTTCATCAAAGACATATACAGAGAAATTTGGATAACAATCAAAATAGACTGGGCCATTAGACAAAGGAGCTACTATCCCACCTATTAAAGAGTCTATATATTTATTATAGGTAAGATCTCTGATTGTGGCAAGTACAGAAGTTTCTAGCCCTCTATGAGTCGAAGCATTTATCCCTCCCGAATACATCCCAAATGAAGATATTGGGTTTTATGCCTTTTAGCTTCTGCCTGAAGAACTTTTGGATCAAGGAGAGGAATGGATTGTACACATTCAGAATTTTCTTGAATTTGGCTTACACTTTCTTTTATGGAAATTCTTGTAGCGACAATTAAATGAAATGCAGACAAATTAGAATATACATCGGATGCATTCCTTCTTGGCAACTGCCATCTAGGAGATGGTTGACACTCTAAGTACTCAAGCACGGCTAAGTTTATAACACGACTTGAAGATGAAGCAAACATATCTCTGAGAGGATTTTGTTCAACTTTATCTTTCTCATCTAGTTCTCGGAAAGAAACTGATCTTCTGGCTGGATCCATTTTACAACAAAGAGTAAAGTGTTTGAGTACTAACCTTCTCGAACCATATGACACTTCTGGCTCTAATACCAATTTTACGCAGGGGCTTCCAACTGAAGCTTGCAACAACAACACAGGCTGAATGGCCTTGCTGAGTCTCTTCTCTGTGTATGCTTATTCACCCATACACGAACCTACTCAGGTGTTTCACACTCTAGCGACCTTTATTTGTGGCTTCCCTCGCCTTTTAACGGTCTTGGTGTCCCTTCGGTACTTTTCCTTAAAATCAACCACACAATAAATAAATGATTTTGTGAGGATGTCGTGCCATTCAATAAGGTCAGAAATAATCCAAAGCTCTCAAAGCCCTACAAACGCACCTTTTGGTTGTAGATTAATTAAAATTTAATTAATTAAAACAGAAAGGTGAAGTGCAAATTAAATTAAATTAAAGTAAAAGTTGAAAATATAAGACATATTAGAAAGGTTTAAGTGTCCAAGATACACTTTAGTTAGATAAAGTGAAAAGGTATTTGACACCTTTTTAAAAGAAAAAGAGAATTTTTACTATAAAAAAAAGGGGTTCGAGGAAGTAGTGAAAATCCTCATAAAGACGAGAAGATTTAATAAAAAAGAAAAGAAAGAAAAAGAATTTAACTATTTGGACATTAATTTTAAAATAGAGTACAGTTAAAAGATTATAAAAATTAAAGGAGTGATTCATTAGAAGAAGGTGTAAGAGATATAAGAATATTCAAAACCAAAAATGGAGTCTAACTCAGAAATAAAGGACGAAAGATTTTTAGAAACCTTATCGGGCTATACTAAAGTGCTATTTAATATTAAAGGAACTCTCGCCAGAAAAGATATTACTATTTCTCTCTCTCTTGCTGAAGATACAGATTATATAATGCTTAAAATCACAAAGCAATTAGTAATCCCAAAGTCAAATATAATCGAAAAATTGGACTGTTTTGGCAACAAAATGTATGACAACCAATTTACAGTTAAATATTGGGGATTATATATTCATATCAAAATTATCTGTTCAATCCTTACCTTTTAATGATAGTGACATTGTGTTGGGTTCACCATGGATGGAACCCTAGGTTGAGTTATCCTAAATACGAAAAAGAAATTTTTGACATTCTCCTACAAAAAGAAGAAAATAACGCTACAGGATGTTACTGTGAAGCCAAATTCAGTGACACCTGAAGACATACAAGAAATCTCAAAAATAATTCTTCAAGAAAGTAAAAAGGCAATCCAAAATATGCAAAAGGAAATTGACAAAATCACCACTAATAAGAATGAAGATGTTGCTCGTCTCAAGGACCACAACGAGAAGTTAGTGACGCAAATTAAGAAACTGAAGAAGGACAAGCAGTCATTAGAAAACAAGGTGCAACAACTTGTCGAAAAGGAATCATCGGAATCTTCAAATATAGAAATTCAAGTTGAAGAAAAAACGAACATTGATCCAGTAAATGTCACAACTCAAGAAGAAGACAAGCAAGTTGCAGAAGATGCAAACTTAGATGTTGCGGTTCATACGAGAAACATTCTAAGTGAAGGTTCTGTAACCAACTCAATAACATCATCTCCAAAAAAAAATCGAAGAAGTCAAACTACAAAAGTTCCCTATCGACATCCAAATCACGGGAGCAGACAAATCGACCAAGCTATGTATTCATTATAGAAACAACAAGCTAATGTTTTTAAGAATACTAATATCAGTGCAATCCGCTCAAGTGATAATTCATCACAAGTTTCAAGTTGCCGTAAGATTCCACAAAGATTGATTTAGGATGGTTCGATCTGTTCTCAGTGTGACAGTTTTGTTTGTCACTTAGAGGATCATATCAACTTGTATCGACAAGGATGATTGCCCCGAAATGAGAAGACATTCGTAGCAGGAAAAGAAATCAAGGCCTTTCATCAACAAGCTTTGAGGACAAATCTTTTTGAGGAGGAAGGCAATGTAATGAATAAAATAACATAAATAATGATTAATTAGTTAATTAGTAATTAGGTTGAAAGGGCATGTCTAATGGGACATGACCTTTCGTGAAGAGGCACCTGCCTAGGTATATAAGCAGGCCTGATTTGTAATTCTCAATGATCTCATCTCAATTTATTCCTGATACTATTTAATATAATATTTGTATCCTCAACGGATATTCTGATATTCCAAGTCTTCTGGAGTATTTAACTTGAGAAGGAACTTTGTTCACTTCAACAGAGAGGTGATTAGGAGGGATATGAAGTTCGAGGAGGAGAGGGCCTATTGGAGATCACGCGATTATGATGAGAGAGAGTCACAGACTTTTCCTCAGCAGGGAGGTCAGGTACAGGGAGCAGGACCTCAGGGTTCTGGATCGATTGGTGCAACAGGTACTTCAGTGTCAGTGAAATTTGGGGCGCCAGTGGCGAGTTCATTGAGCACTTCTTTAGGGAGTCCACTGGTACAGAGTTCACATGGCACTTCACCTGACACATGCATAGGTGCTGGTACAGGTTCTCCGAGGATAGGAGCTGGTACAGGTTCTCCGAGGATAGGAGTTGGTACAGGCACACCTGGGTCAATTGGCAGACCTTCAGGTTCACCAGATTGGGTGCAGAGGATGAGGTTCCCTATGGGCAAGCTTCTTTTGGGAAGAGGAGGCCCAAGTGGCTTCAAGACACCTTCAATGAAGCAGAGTCCGGTGGTCCTCCGAAGAGGGTGAACAGGGAGAGTGTGCCACCTGAGCAGTTTTGCAGCTATGTAGCCAAGGCTACCAGCATTGTTGACTCTGAGCCTACTAGCTATGTGGAGGCTGCCAACCAGGGGGTATGGAGAGAGGCTATGGTGGAAGAGTATGCCTCTATCATTAAGAACAATGTCTGGGAGGTGGGGCCCAGGCCTGAGGGCAAGTCGGTTGTGACTTCCAGGTGGCTCTACAAGATCAAGCATACTGCAGATGGCAGCATTGAGAAGTTCAAGGTGAGGTTTGTGGCTAGAGGGTTCTCACAGATAAAGGGAGTTGACTATGATGAAACCTTCGCTCTTGTAGCTCAGTACACTTTTATTTGGTCCCTTATTTCTATTGCTGTAGAAATGGGTTGGCAGATCTATCAAATGGATGTGAAGACCGCATTTCTGAACATAATTATAGAGGAGGAGGTGTATGCTGAGCAGCCACAAGGCTTTGAGGTACTTGGGCGAGAGACCCATGTATGCCGATTGAGGCGAACACTCTACGAACATAAGCAAGCTCCGAGAGCTTGGTATTCGAGGATTGATACTTGCAGCAGATTGGTTTCACGAAGAGTGATGCAGATCCGAACCTATGCTACATTGTTGTAGGGGATGATCCGCTCATTCTTGTGCTATATGTTGATGGCTTGTTCATTACTGGGGCAGAGAGACTGATTAGTGGTTGCAAGGAGGATCTTGCTATGGAGTTCGAGATGAAGGACATTGGGCTGATGCATTAATTTTTGGGGCTTGAGGTGTGGCAGGAGGAGGGGCATATCTTTTTGGGGCAGGGGTAGCCGTAGTATGTTGTGGATGTGTTGAGCAGATTTCACATGGCAGATTGTAGACCCATGTCTACATCTATGATCACCAACTGAAAGGAGCTTCATCCTTCAGATTCTAGTATAGTGGTTCCCATTTTGTATAGGGAGCTTATTGGGTCCTTGATGTATCTGGTCAACACTAGGCCAGATATATGCTTTGCAGTTAACACACTTAGGCAGTTCATAGTTGAGCCCAGGAGGGTGTACTGGGTAGCTGCAAAGCACATTCTTCGCTACGTGTAGGGGACTGTTGATTATGGTTTGTATTATAGGCGGGGAGATGGAGTGAGGTTGGCAGGTTACACAGATTCAAATTGGGGAGGGTGTACTTCTGACATGAAAATCACTTCAGGGTGTTGATTCGGATTGGGTTTGGCAGTGGTGTCGTGGTTCAGTCGAAAGAAAAAGTTAGTTGCTTTGAGCTCTTCTGAGGCTGAGTATATGGCTGCGAGCCAGGCTAGTTGTGAGGCCATTTGGCTTCACAAGTTGTTGTATGGCCTATTTGATCAAGAGTTGAGAGCGACAGTTATTCACTGTGATAATCAGATTTGCATTAAACTCACGGAGAATCCAGTGTTTCATGACATATCAAAATACATCGACATCAAATATCATTTCATCAGGGACTATGTTCAGAAGGGGGCAGTGAAGCTAGAGTATATATCAACAAATGAGCAGGTGGTCGATGTTCTCACGAAGTCCTTGCCAAGAGGCTAGCATGTCCATTTCAGGGACAAGATGGGTGTGGTGAGAAACACTTTCCTTGGTAAGAGGGAGTGTTGATATTTAATGTACCTTGGACAAGTGGTTTCCCATAGGTTAATCTCTACCTAGGTAAAAGTATACAAAATAATTATTTTCCTAAGTGTGACATTATAAAGTGAAAATGACTTTATAAGTGGTAAAGTCAATGTTAAATTATAAAGTGAAAGTGACTTTATAAGTGGTAAAGAAAATGTTAAATTATAAAGTGAAAAGTGACTTTAGACGTAAAGTACAATGTGGGTACTTTATTTAATGGGTGAGTTAAAAATAGAAAGTGAGAATTAAATGGACATTTATTCTCATCCCTTGATCTAAATGAATCTGAGCCATTAGATCTTAGGGTTGCCCAAAAGTCATTTAGGGAAACAAAGGAGGGAAAAGAAAAGAGAGACTGCATTCATTCATTCTTCATGAGCAGATTGGAGAAAGGAGGTTGAGGGCTGGAGAAAAGTTATGAAGGAGAAATTTGTTGCAGCAAGCAGAAGGAGTGATTTTTGGATAAAGCTGGGCACATAAATCAAGGCATAGAAGACAGTAGAAGGTACAATACAAACAACATTTAATGTTGTGAGCTGCACGTTGTTCGACAGAAGATTTTGAGGAAGAAAAAAATTCTGTACAGTAAAGTCAATACAGTACATATTTTTAGCTCAAGTGGGCACAAAAATCGAGGCAAAGTGGGCATGGTTTTCAAGGAGTTTTGGGTTGAAGAGATAAGTTGTATTTTGTTGTTTTGTTTTGTCTGCAAATGTATTCTTCTTGAACTTGAAAGATAAATAAATTTGAAGAGCTCTCTAACAGGTTTTCCCCATAGAAGATTGAAGGGGTTTTGCCTGGGTCTAATTTGACCAAAAATCTGTGTATTTTTATGTGTTGCTGGTTTGTTTATGTCCATATTTTTTTTCAGTGTGTGTTGACAGTCCCATGCGTTTTAATCTGGAAATTTCATTTCCAAAATTCTATATGTTGAATGTATGTTTATGGGAAAGGACATTTAACTGAATGGGAGTGATAAGGTGAAATTAAACCGGGTTGGGATTGCAGGAAACATTTTAGTCATCAAATTTCAACACTGACATAGGGAGTATGTCCTCTGTCGGACCATTCTCCCTAATTCATGTTAATGTATTTGACACAGGGATAACTTCCTTAATTCTAGTCAACGTACTTGACAGAGGGAGAAAGTCAGTCTGTTGGACCACTCTTCCTAATTTAGTTCAATGTACTTGACACATGGATAAAATCCCTAATTGAAAATTCAGGTCAAAGTACTTGACACAGGTATAATTTCCCTAATTGAAAATTCAGGTCAAAGTACTTGACACAGGAAGAATGTCAGTCCATGATGCTATCTAATTTGTCAAACCAGTCTCCTTAATTTAGGTCAATGTACTTGACACATGGATAATTTCCCTAACACAGGTTAAAGTACTTGACACATGGAGAAGGTATATCCGTGATGCAATCACATCAGCACTCCCTCTCAATGAGAGAGGCATTCTCCACAGGCCCAGACTTGTCTTGGAAGTACACAAACTTCCCTTTAGAAAGAGACTTTGTAAGAAAATCAACATTCTACTCGTCAATGGAAATGTACTAGAGCTTAACTGCTCCCTTCTGCACCATGTCTCGAATGAAGTGGTACTTGATTCCAATATGCTTCAACCTGTCATCATGGTCGTCACTTGCACCTAATCAAGATAATCCTGCAAGTAACCTTAGAAGCCATACTTCTTCTCAGCTTACCAAACTAGTTGCAATATACTTGATCACTGAGTGCAACAGATGTCTGCTTCCAGTTCATCCAATGAAATCATAACAGAGCCCAAACTGAAGCAATATCCTCATAAACTCTTTTGTCTCCAACAATCGTAACCCAATCAAAATTTGCAGTTGTAGTTCACTGTTTGAGACAAATCTCAAATCATATCCAACTTTTCCATAACTAATTGTACCATGTTGGTACTCCAACACATGTTGAGAACCATATTTTGGCTCAACCATAAATTGATTTTCTCCCATCATTGGATCACAAATGCTTTCCGATCACCCTGACTAGGTGCTCCCTCTCAGATTGTAACATATCTTGATATGGTAACTTAGGTTGCTCCCTCTGCCACTGTTGTCTTTCAGTATATCAGCTATCAATGATAGTCCATCATCTCGAACTCAAAGGCAGCTCCCTTTGAAGTTAAAAACTAGGTTCCTGAGGAAATCTTGACTGCTCCCTCTAAAGTAATTGTTTTTGTCAATGCTACTCCTTTGGACACATGAGCTCTTCTACTTTCGTCAAAAACTAAGTCATATAGGATCAACATTGATTCATCAATTCAAGTGTATCAAGTTTGAGGAGTCCTTTCAAAGCCTTGTTTTTGCTTACAAGTATAAGACTTCTTCATGTACCTCACAAGCTTGAGGTAGCTCTTATGTACACTTGCTTTCATCAAGGAAGAGGATCTTTGCATCCAATAAAAATCATAGAAATAAATTTTAACACAAGTGTAACTGACTTCATAATATTCTCCCTCTTACTGAGATAATCCTTTGCTTTGTACTTGTCATCTATTCATACTTGTCTTGGAAGTCATCACTGACTTCTTTTTGGCATAGACCAATGACATACTCCAGTCTTTGTTGATTTGTCTACTCCCTCTGAGCTTAGATCTCATCTATACAATATCTCTCAACATAAACCATGATTCTGGAACAATCCTCTTGTCACATGCTTTGCTTTGTAGCAACATTTTGTGCAAAGAATGATCTTCATTATTCAAGTATGAGCATTAGATCTCAACACCTAAGTGTCCATAGTAGTAAATGTATACGACATCAATCTTCAATCCAACATGTCCTTTATGTCTTTGTCCTGTTGCAAAAGATTTGACCTTTTCAAGAGAGGACCTTTGATTTCTCAACTGAAGAAGTACTATGTCTCTTTTTCACTGTGATAGAACTCCCTTTACCTCAGTGTGTTTTCTCCAACGCCATGCTAGTGAAGGTGATCCTTTTTCTATTTCAAGGTTGAGCATCATAGATCAATAATCATATGCAATGCAAGATTCATAATATAATATTTCCACACTTCAATCTTTCAGTATATTGTAAAGATTTCATATTTTCCATATGCGGCTATGACTTGCTTTGAGCCACAATCCATATTACACTTGTCATTTCTTCTTGCTTTAGCACTATTTCATTTGGCATGATCGAAGACTATTAATCTATAGTGAGTCTCCAAACTTCAAGATACACTGAGACTAATACCGGTTCTGAGTTTCTGCAGACCTATACCGGTCCTCGGCCATAGTCTACAAGAATGAAAAATCACTGACAACAACTTTAGTGATTGCTACATACCTTTTCTTTGCAGACACATACATGTGATGTAGATTAGGCCTCATATTCGTCATAGACTTGTAGATTAATCCTCCTTAGATAATGTAAATTGTATCTTCCAAAATACTCATATAGGGTTCGTGAAAACACTTCTTAGATATTTTTCCAAAATATGACATCAACACAAACTCTTCTTTTATTTATAATGTCTCACAAAAGGATGACTTGTTCGCATGTTTTCAGACAAAAATCCTTTCAAGCATCATTTGGATGATATCTACAAGGTGATACTAGCTTGCCTTCTAATGGACATGGCTCTTAAAAAGCTCTTAAAAATGTCTTCAGACTTCGTAGCAATTGTTTTTCTTCATAGATATTTCATTGTGGTGTGATTTGAAAACAAACATATAGTCCTTTAGTTGTTGGCTTTTGTATCTGAGCCTTAGAATGATATTGTTAGTACCAGTGTTGATAATATCGGTATCGGCAAAATATCGGCGAGGGTCCAGAAAAGATCTTATCGGCAATATCGACGAAAATATCGGCAAATTTCGGCAAGCATAAAAAATGCATAATATATTCATTTTTTTTAATCAGATTTTTAAACATATAAAGCAATAACAACATGAAATAAACACATTGGCACATAAATATGAAGAAAGCACTACTAGATATGATATAGTGGATGTAAAATAAAAGTGTTACATCAAAGGCGATACAAAATCCTGTTGATCCCTAATAATTGTCCAATCAAGGACTCAAATGTGAAGAACCAATACAAAATAACATCACACATATAAAAGTATCTCATCATCATGAGTTATATGTAGCAAAACAAATAAAACTAGCAACTATATATCTAAAATCAGTGCCCTCTCCCCCTTTTACAGGAAAACATGAGGGTTTGTTTGTCAGGCTTGCCCCTTGTAGTAGAAGGCCCTGACCCTGCACCTAATGTCAAATACTGACTGCTGGGTATGGAGCTTTGCTCTCCTATATCTATAGCAAATGGTGCTGACGTTGATGCTCCCAAAGTGTCCTCCTCCTCCTCCTCCTCCTCTTCCTCCTCCTGCTCCAAGTGTTGCTCCTCCTCCTCTTGCTACGTTCCTCTAGCTCTACCCATGTAGGTGACTCCTCCAAGATGGGATCCTCAGTCTCCACCCTCCACTGAGACAATACATCAATATTGTCTAAGGAAATGGCATTTAGATCCATTGGTGCTTGTATTTGCTTCACTCGAAGTCTGCTATTGTAATGCACATACACTAAATCATTGAGATGTGCGAACTCCAACCTGTAAGAGTGTCAAAAAAACCAATGAATCTTCACCCTTGACACTTGAGGGTCATAAATTAAAATTACAATAAATGTAATTGCTCAACTGAAGGTTGAAGGTCAAAGTTATACCTGTTGTGCTTTTTTGAGTGTATTTTCTCAAATACACTCCAAGTGCACTCACACCTTGAAGAACTACATGTTTGAGTCAGGATTCTTATGGCCAATTTTTGTAAATTTGGTGCCCTTGCACTATAGGTTCGCCACCAAATATCTACAACAAAATAAAGAAGTATAAAATTCAAAAACTTAAAACATAATTAAACTTTCAAATGCAAGTTACATAATTGAATTTTAAAAATCTAGAATTATAAATAAGTAAATTTTAAACTGAAAATTCGAATGAGTGATGGCTTGTTACTTATGTGGCATGAAGAGGGTCCTTTCCCTAATAGCATCATCAAAGCCAAATAGGCCAACACAATCCTGATAAAACTGTATCTTGCGGTTGATTTTGCTACGAAGTTCAGGATCAGGTGAATACAAGAATGAAGCCCTTTCATCAGCTCACCATCGAAATCAAAGGTGCATTTGTATGAAAATGCAGGGTTGAGGAAGAGTGTTGCTGCATGAATGGGTCGATGAAGCATCCATGTCCACTAACTATCAATCACATCCCATAACATTATATATATATCAAGCCTAGCAGAACCCTTTTCTGCATAATAAGAACGAATGGCCTCTTTGGCCCTATCCATGGCCTCATACACATAATCTATTGCAGGCTTCTCCCCATCTACCAATCTCAAAACCTTTAGTATAGGTTCACTAACTGAGCACACTTCTTCTACTCCCTGCCAAAATGTCTCAGTGTACACCATTTTTGCAATGGCTCTCCCGTCCTGTGTCCTGCTGTATCTACAATCATGCCAGTCGTCAAAAATAAACATTTGCTTCAACTCAAACTGGCATCGAAGCAAAGACTAAAGAGTAATAAAGTTAGTGCCAAAACGTGTGATTGCAAGATGTCGTAACTCCTTGTTTCTGGTGTATCTCCTCGTGAGGCTAAGAAGAAAAGCATGGTTATATATAAACTTGGGGACTCTTCTAGCCATATCAATAACCTCTTTGATGAAGGAGAGTATTCCCATATCCTCAGGCAACAAATCGATACAATGTGTTGCACATAGAGTCCAGAACAATGTGCGGTGCCTCTCCAGAAGCATCTTGTCGACAACCACATAATTAGCTGCATTATCTGTTAAGACTTGCACCACATTTTGCACACCAATCTCCCGGATGAACCCATCTAACAACTCACATATCGTTGCTGCATCTTTTATGTGTGTTGATGCATCTACTGATTTAATAAACATCATACCTTTAGGACAATGTACCAAGAAATTTAGAAGGGTCCTACCTTTCTTATCTGTCCAACCATCAGACATCACTGTGCATCAAGACACTTCCCATATCTTTTTCAACTCTGTCAATCTAGAGTTGATGTCTTGCTTTTCTGCTTTAAGGATTGGCCCCCACAACTCCTCATATGTAGCACTTTTGTAACCTGGGCCCACAACAGAAATAACATCACACATTGGCTGCCAAAATGGATTGGTTTTGGTGACGTTGAGAGGCAAGTCACTCAGAAAAAGACATCTCCCCATAACTATATCTGCTTCTAGCTTCTCATTTTTTTTAACAACTGATTTTATGGAAGGTTGTGATCCATGCTCTGTTCAATGATGACTTTCCATTGCCAACAACATTAGCATTAGCTGTTGCAGATGATGTTGTGGAGCCCCTCCCACTACCCTTAGCCTCAAAATTAGAAGAAGATATGCCGAAATATCTATCTGCACATTCAACCTTGTTTCTTTCTGCTTCTTCCTTTTTTTTTTATCTTTTTCATCAATTGCTTCAAGTGCTTTTTGTATAAGCTTTTGACAAGAAATTGTACAAAGCCCAACATCATGTCCAGGGAGTCTAGCCAGATGGTATTTCAATCTCGTAACCCCTTGTCATTTTGGTCTCACACAATTTGCATGATAAATATGCCTGATTTGTCCCACCATCATGCTCTCCATACTCCCAAAATGGGTACAAGGCTTTTGGCATATTTAAATTTTGCAATGAACTAATTCAAACTTAGGGCACCAAAAAAACAAAAAATTGGCATTAAACACCCATGCATAAAAATTAAAAAATAATAAGTAATAACTATGTCATTTAAAAAAAAAATTACTACAAGACTACAAATACATTATATGCAATGTGAATGAAAAATTGACAATAAGAGAGTGCATAAGAATGTTAAAAAAAAATGAAGCTTGCTGTCCAAATATGGAGAAAACCCTTGCATTGGCTCATGGCCATGAAAATCATAGTAAATGGAAAAAAAAACAAAGTAGCACAATGTTGGTAGGCAAAGAGGCAAGCATGCATAGCCCTAAATCTATGAAAAAAACCATTAACATATGGGTTTGGAAGAACATACCTGTTAATGGAAGAGATGAAGCTTGTCTCACTGTTCTTCAATTTTTGATGATCAAAAAATTCTTAGTTGCTGGTGATAATGGTTGTTTGATCACCAATCTCTTTTTGACAACCTCTACAATGCTTTCCCCTTCCTTCCCCAAGACTCACAAACAGAAATGAGAAAAAAAATGAACTTAGCCTTTTCTAGTTGCAGCCAAGAGAAGCCCAGAAGAAGAGAAAATATAGCGATATTTTCTCGGCGATATTTCATTTCACCGAAAATATCGCAATATTTCTGAATATGGGCGATATTATCATCACTGGTTAGTACACCTTTCAGACTTCATTGCAATTTGGATCTCTGGCTTCCCGGTTCTCATTATTGTACATGAAAGACAAGGAATTAGCTTGCTTGTCTTCAGATTGAGATCTTCTTTTGGCTGCTTTCTCCACAGAGACACCAGCTCGACTCCTTGGCTTTGTGATCACAGATCTCATCACCTTTTTGCTGACATGACTTCGAACTTCAAGGTGACATTAGATTGGCTTCTCAATGAATTAAAGACTCAGTTTCTTCAATTGCTTTTCAACTAAAAGACTTGCTTTCACCTCTGAGGCTTCTCGGTGACAAACTCCGAGGTCTTTTGATTCAATAGACTAAGGCTTTGATCCTTGTGAACAAGGTATGCTCTAATGACATCTAAACAGATTGAAGACTGTGATAATTCATGCCTTTCTGAGGTCATTCGGCCTCTTCAACCCTAATTTAGCTTCTAAGAATTTTGGCTTTTGAGACCATGTTTGAGGCTTCTCGGACTGAGACAAATAATTTATATAAAACATGCTGGTTGACAAGGCTGCTTTGTCTACATCGTGAGGCCTTATTGGACTTTTGGCCTTGAGATTAGATTCAACATCTGAAAGGTTTGAGGCGTTCGGCCTACTGAGGTAGATTGACCGAGGATCAGTAACAAGGCTTCGGTCCTTTTTCCTGTACCTAGAACAAGATCATATTTTGAACAGAACTTTTGTTCCTAGTTCACATCCAGGACAGACCTTTGAAAGGGCACAGATTACATGACAATTCCTTCTAGATTCAGCCTGAGAAGAGGTGATGAACTTGACATGAAAGAGTAGCTTTTCTTTAGACAAAGGAGGCAGATCAGGGCCTTCTTTTGAAAGGGGTTCTTAAACTAGGGCTGCTCTTCCACCCAATGCTCTAATACCATGTTGAATTTTTAGGGCATCCTCAAAACTAATAATTACTTCTTAATACTTATGATTTCCATTAGGTTAATCTTTTTCTTGTGATCTTTTCCATGATAAAGCAATTACAGAGAGGAATATCAATAGTAAAACAAAATGCTAGAGGATCATAAAGAGACAGCCACACAAGAACACAAGAGTTTATCCTGGGAAAACCAGAAATCCCATCCTTATAGAATCAATTCAACAAGAGAAACATCAAAGTCATAGACAAACTGACCAGCAAGATGACTAGTCCAACAGTCCACCAAGAAGCCAAGTCATCCCTCCAAAATAGCAGCTTGAAAGCTTGTTCAAACGGGTCAGTGAAAGTCTTTCTCTTCCACAGTAAATTCGGACTTCTCCACAGAATCTATACACAGAAAATTTGGCCCTGTCTGGTCACACGTGCAAGCGGCAGAGAGATCATCTTGCACACGTGCGAGATCTTTTCTTCTTCTTCTAGCCTCAATCTTCTTTTCTTTGTCCTTCTTTGCATAAGGGAGCAGAAATATATCTTTTTATGATGAGATCCGAATTGCTCAATGAAGGAGATCAAGTGACCTTATATATAGTCTCTTTGGGAGCCGAATAGGTGCCCTTTTAGGGCTGGGCCGACTTGACAGGGAGGAGGGCCGACTTGGTCTTCTTGTGGAGCCATAAACCGAAATTTAAAATTCAAATTTTCTTTTTGAGAAGGTCATGAAGAACATGCCTTGTAATTTTCTTTGACAAATATAATAGAATTTCCTCTTGAGCATGAAGAACATGCTTTAATAAATATATAAATGATGAAAATATACATTATGAAGACCAACCATAGTTACAAAATTCAACATCCCACTTCTCTTGGGGAATGTTGGGATTCTTGAGGATGTAGCATCCTTGTAGAGAGGACATAGTCTATAGTCTTAAATCAATCTAAACTAGATAATCATCCAAAATTTTGGTCTTTTTGGATGAAAGAAGTGTGGCTGTACAAAATTGGTCAACCCGGCTGGTAATTTCCAGTTTGGGCACTTGATTTGTATTGATGAGCCTTCTAAACTTTTAGAACCACCTGGTTTTGGCAAACCAGTTTGGTTCTGATAACATTGGTGATGAGTGCAGCAAAAGTTAATTAATTTGTTGTTTACATATTCCCCTCCATTATCTTGGCAAATTCTTTTAACTAAATGTCCAAATTGGTTTTCAGCAAGTTCTCTAAAGGGTACAATATTGCTGAAAACTTCATTTTTTTGGTTCAGAAGTAAACCCAAGGGTGCCAAGTGAAATCATGACTAAATGCAACAATATAATGTGCATTGGAAAAGGAGGGTGTGTGAAATGATCCACTAGTATCATTGTGAACCAACTATACTGGTGCATGTGTCCACCATGATTGATATGTTGGAAATTTATTTTCTTTAGTATTTACCAAGCATGCAACTATGACACACACCATCATTGCAAGAGTCAAGAGGAAGGTCATGTTATCAAAAGATATCACACGTTAGTGTAAAGCCTTAACAAGGTCCTAAGATTAGTGGAACATTAGAAGTATTGCCACTGTAACCTAGAAAGCAACTTCATTTTTGTGAAGAACAAGTCCAACACAAGGGACGCTTCCCTATTATAGTCCTTAAGGTTCCCAAGGCAATACACAATCAAGTCTAAGGTCTCCTATGTAACTACCCAAATCACCACGGATTAAATATGAGATATAGGTTATGGATTAGGTGGTTGATCAAATTAAATTCCAGATTTGGGATTTATTTGCTTTAAAGCTGGTTTATGGGCTTTATCAAGTTTTTATCTAATGCAAAATTATCCTCGAACAATGCAAATCTGAAAATTACTAGTAGCTGTTATAAAATTTGTATAAATTATAAAAATTACAGCAGTAAACAAGTCACAACAGCAGTGAATTTCAGTCCCTTAAATAGGTTGTAAACAAGTAGAAATTGTTGAGAAATCTAGGGCATAGCAATTAGGTGATCTTCAAGATGATAACTGTTTGTGAATGCTTTTTACTTCATCAGATTATGATCTTCTCTTTAGTTAGACTATTATAGTGTTCTTCATCAAACAGATACCAAAGTATAAACAAAAAGGAGACAAGAGACACAAGATGTAGGCGATCAGCCAGGGCCAAAACCTCTCCCACTTGAGAGGAAAACCCAAACGGATTTTTCTTCTTATAGAGACTTCAATTGATGAATACCAAGACCAAGACCTTTAACTTACTTGCCTCTTCAAGACCAAGTCACAAATCCCTTCTTCACTGCTTCTTGTTGCACAAGTCAACCCTTGATCAAGCTGCTTACCTTCCCCTGTATTGTGGCTACCCTTAAGATTTCAGCCTTCCTCAACAGACCTGCAATACTTGGCTGCCAGAGATTTCTGTAAGGTGACACGTGAGAGCAGAATTATGGACTTCTATGGTGTATTCATCCTTCGCTTGTCTTGAGACCTTTCACTTGTAACTTCGATCAGCAAATCTGATGGTAGAGAAGCCCTTCACTTGTCTTTTATATGTGCTGATGTCAACCTGCAGAAACCCTAGTTTCTGCCACACATGCGAGGTAATTCACCCAAGAAATAGTGCCAAAATACTTCTTCCTTCCCTTCCTTCCTTCCTCTCGCTGGATATGAGGCTGCTCTCCTTGACTCTTCGCACTCCTTCAGACCTTGACCGAATTATTTTTTTCTGAAATGAGGGTGAGCTGCCTATTTATAGTGGTTTCCCATGATAATAAGCCGACTTGACTTGGAAACTAGGCCGACATGCCTTTTGGAAATTATCTTCTCTTTTGAAAGCCGACTTGAAGGGATGTTTATGACAAGGTCTTGGAGGGCTTATGACACAAATAAATACTCTTTTACAATGTGTAACATTCCCAAATGGGTCTTACATTTTGACATTGACTCATGAACTTTATGACTTGATGACAAATCTTAAAGCCTCACAATGGGAACCTTAACTAAAACAAAAGTCCTTGATCATGAAACCCATGATTCAAGCATTACAAATATAAACTTTATTTTCTTTTTTTCATCAATTACATAAAATCATATTTACATGTCATTATGAAGACCAAACCTAGTTACACTTTTCAACAGAAATGAGGGCTAAAACATTGGATAGAACTAGGGTTTAAGTAGCTTATTAATTCTAAAAATTCTAGAGCATATAACGACCAATAAAATCAAGATGTCTAGCCCTAAAATTTTTGTAACACAAACTAGTGAGGCTGATTCTTCAAATGAAATGATTTTATGTCGAACACTTTCAAGAAAAGCCTAGGATTTTAGGTTAAAAAATGTGCAAGAATACCCTAAACGTATAGGGTTTTTTATGGCTGAAAATTAAATGTAAGTTAAATAAAGCCTAAATTTAACCTAACAAAAATAAAATTTGAAATTTTGAAGTTAAGATTGACTAGTGCCTACTATTTCTTTTTTAACTAGCATATGGAGTCAACTAAGGACTCCCTTTAGAGGAGGTAAGTAGATCTAGGGTGATATAGGGTTTTCCACTACAAACCCTAGTGAATCCACTTGGTGCCTTGCAAACTTAAGAGAGTTCAAAGGACGATACTCCACTAGTAATCTTCCAAGGGCTTTAAAGAAGGGACTAGTTCAAGAAAAATATGAGGTGCACCACCACCATTGTACAACTACACTTACAAAATTTCATGAACGACATCCATAAAAGATTAAGTGAGACCAATTACTTAAGAAATTATTTCATCCACAAAACTTTAGCCGAAAACATCTAGAAGAATTTTTTCTCAAGAAGTCGCTCTAGTTATCCATCTATAGAATAAATATAGAAGTCACAATAGACAAGTAATGTTCTCTATAAAGTTCTAACAATGATTCCAAATGGGAAGTGCTTCTCTTATTTATATGAGAGATCTTGCATCCTTATTAAAGTAATAATAAATTCATAGCAAAATCCTGGAGAAAATCTAAACATGCTTTTATCACTTTACAAGCCCTAGAGATTAGGTCATAATACATAAAATATCCATGATACAAGAGTGGATGAGTTAAAAGACATTGAGCGATGCCCCAAAACTGAACTAAAACATGCTCATATGCCAAGCCATCCTCCATAAATGCATGACGAATTCATATGTGTGGCACGTGTGATTTCCAAAAGAGGTGGCATCCCATCAAAAGGTTCTATGTCCTCAAGAAGACCAAAGTCCTCCCAAAGAAGTGAAATGACCCTTCAAAAAAGGTGGGATGACCTCCTCCAATTGTGCAAGTAACCCTCAATGCCCTATAAAGGACCAAGTCATAGCCATGCAAAGTACATTGTCCAAAGAGGGGGGTCAAGTGACCCAATGTAGTCACTAATGTAGTCACTAATTTGGAGACATGTACACAAGCTTAATACAACATAGAAAATGATTCATGTCAAATGTAAATTCCATTAGTTAGATCACATTAAACATCATTTTCAAACATCACAATAATTGATGGAATTCATACAATCTCCCAAGTTTAAGTATTGGGGTGGGGGGGGGTGCGGGTGCGGGGGCGGGTCATCATTAGTCTCTATTACATGTGCCAAGAAGAGTAGTAGTTCCCAAGAAATCCCATCAAGATGTAGTTGTAGTGATAGATGGTGTATGGTTTGGGGAAATAACTCTAGGAATTATATCGCATAGTCATGTTAGGTTGTTTAAGATATTTATCCACATGAGCACCTTTGTTGAGGGAGTGCTTATGCATTGAGTTACCCTTTCTTCAATATCATTCCTCACGATCCTTTTACTTGGCTTGCCTTGTTGAATTTTGTAGCTATGGTTGGTCTTCATAATTAATATTTTTAGCCCTTGGAATAATATAAGACATGTTCTTCATGTCAGTTTCAAAAGAAAAAAATTTTGAATTTCTAAAAGTCGAGTTTTTGGCTCCAAATGACAAGTCAACCCTCCAAAAAATGAACTCAGCGCCAGTGAAGGAACACACCCATTCGAGCTCTTGAAATGCCTATATATAGGCCATTCGTCCTCGAAAAGGCATGAATTCTGATCACTTGAGGTAGAGACAAAAGGACAGATCTAAGGCATAACAGAGGGCGGATCTAAGGTAGAGCGTAGGTCGAATTTGAGATAGAGTGAAGGATGATTCTAAGACAAAAATCTGAGGCAGAGTTTCTAGGCATACTAGAGCAGCATGATCGAGATTCCTTGGCACAATAGGAGGTCGAAATTCGGCCCTAGCAGATCAGACCAGGTAAGTTCATTGGGCAGTAGTTTGACTTGTCTAAAGGGCAACTTGGCTAGGTGTGACCATGTTGTTAGTCAATTTGACTTTATGTTTGACTTGAAGATACATCTCTGTTGAACTAAATAATTTCTCTAAGAAAAAGGTTGTTGGGGATTTCCCCCATGTGGGTTTTTCTAGGGTAAAATTCTTGTGTCTCTTGTTTGGTTGTCTCTTTATGATCTAACTGGCATTTTGTTTCTATTGTTGAGATATTTTGTGTAATTTCTTTATGATGAATATGAATTAACTTAGGAAATCATAAGAAGTAATTATCAGTTTAGAAGATCCTTGAAAAATCAACGTGTTTCAAGTTACTCTTCTAGGGCTTGTTCTCTATTGGATAGCATTATCCCTTCTTATCCTTAAATTTTAGTATGAAGAATATTGCCCTAGAAAAAAAAATTCTCACTAAAAGGCCGAGTCTCTCTACCTATCTATTAATGAAAGGTCTCAAATTCAAGATGCAGATTTAGAAGAAGGGCGAAAGGCCTCAGTCCAAAAAATCGTAGGGCTATTGCAGGTAGGCAGAGAGGGCCTCGAAATCTGTCACAGTAGGTCGAGAGGCCTCAAACGTAGCCTCTTAAGATCCAAAGAATCTCAGAAGTGATCTTAAGTAGCCCGAAATACCTCAATCAATAGAAAGCTTCAAGTCTAATGAGACTTGCTTGTAAACCTTACACTGTGGAGGGAACTATACATTCAGGAATCAGAAAGGACTTGACTGATGTGTCACATGATCATTGAATTGTGTATTTCATGATATTATGACTGTTGCAATGCACAATGATATTATTATATGAGTTGTTTGTTTCATCAGACCATATGTTTATAAAGGGCTAGGTCAAAGCCTTAGAGTTGTTGCCTTACTGAAAATATGCATTATATGTGTAAAGGAGAAGTCCTGGAAATATTGGAAGTTGAATGCTAAGAACCATCACGAACAAGAAAGCCGAGAGTTATTAGAAGCACAAAGGCAACATATGGTTGTAGTCAGAGATATAGTAAGCATGAATGAACATTTACTCAGGGTCATCACAATGGATGTGGAAGATATACTTGCTGATCTATGGACATTCACAAGTCCCTCATCAAGTTTTGACCAAGACCTCTTGAGAAGAACTGAAGCTATCTTTGTGAAAGGCAGAATTATTGCTACCGCTATAGTATTAAAGCTAACTTAGTTTGGAATAATATTCAGTTAAGAATGCATAATAGCAATTCTTTACTTGAAAGTCTCTATCAAAGTTAATGGATATTGAAGACACCTATTTCAAGTTTATGAATTGACAAGACATAGTTTGAAAGGGCACTCTCAAAGAAGAAGCCAAGCTCTCCACTATAACTTCAAGCAGGCTAAGTATATTTATAAGTATGAGCTCGTAAAAAGTTGTTTGTACACCTGCTACTCTATTTTGGATTATAATAAGATCTGTGTTACCCACCACATTGTGGTTGATGTCCCTAAGGGAAATTTTTTCTCCATGATGGCTCTCAGCCGACAGCCAGCAGCCCTCAACTAGCTCATTGTGCCATTTCCCTGCCACTTGAGCCAACCATGTGGTCCCTCACCCATCTGTATTGATCGTATGTTTGAAGGTGGGCCTCTCGAATCTAAAGGTATATCTTGTCATTTGGTAATTGAGTTATTGGGTTTAATTATCATCGACACTTCTAGACATGGATTAATGGGGGGATTCGGCGGAAAGAGTGGGCTTAGTTTGTGCTTTTGTCCCCTTCACCTATTTTGGATGTTACCCTTGGATTTTAGTCTCGTGGGATATCTTTTACTGACCATTTGGCTTTAGGGTGGCCTACTTGTGAAACCCCGACTTTGGTTGCGTGGTCTCACTCCCTTATCCACATATATCACTCCCCTTCCACTCGCTACAACCCCATTCATCATAGCTCCCACCTGAGTCCGCATTTCCTCACTAGGTCCACATAGGGTTAGTGTCCCCATTCCATTGCCCCCACCTTGGATCAGGCTTGGAACGATGCCCCAGAGGTTGAAGCAGCTGAAAAGAAATGTAAAAGCATAAATGGCCACACTCAACAGGAAAATGTACCAAAAGATGCAAAAGATGGTTGGGACAAACATAATTAGTACGTGGGCAAAAGCCAATGCATGAGCTCTACCCCATATCCATGGCCATCACTCTGGTTCCATAGGCCCTAGATGAGCCTCCTTTATCATTCAAGAACTCATGATTGTCCCTACCCATGGAGGGCAATAAACCGCCCTACCAAAAGTGGGGTAATCACTGCTATATCTTTCACATCATGCTCTTATCCTTTGAGCCTCGAGCAGTTAATCAAAGAAAAATCATAAAAGTCAAAAGGAATATAAAGAAGGGTGAAAAGATCGAGCTTAGGGCACCTCGTGTACCACGATTGCTCCCTCCTCCACATTATATACCCAGGCGTGGGCTTACCTTTTTCTAGATACCCTTGTGCCCTGATATGTGGCCTAGAATTGCCCCTCTCATTCCCTATTCCATTTTACCTCTTTATCACATTTGAGGGAGCAGCCAAGATTGCCACAACAAAATCTATTTCAGAAAGAGCACCCAATTAGGGTATTAAAAAAGTAGCCTAGCAACTTATGGTTGAGCCAAGGCATGTGGCTCAACATGTGTTGAAGTACCAACATAGTACAGTTGGTTATGGCATAGCTAATTATCGTTTGAGAGATGTCTCAAACAGTGAAGTGCAACTGCATGGATATACAGATTCACAATGGGCAGTGCAAAAGACTAAAAGAGTTCATTAGGATATTGCTTCAGTTTGAGCTCTGTGATGATTTCTTTGATGAGCAACAAGTAGACATCTATTGCACCCAATATTGCAGAGGCCAAGTATATTGCAGCTTGGTTCGGAAGTTGAGAAGCAGTATGGCTTCAAAACTGCTTGCAGGGTTGGTTGATGAAGTGCAGGTGACGATTATGATGACAAGTCACAGCACAATGAGATCTAGTACGGAGACATGGTACAAAAGGAAGTAGTGTGGCTCTAGTACTATTCTACAGTGAAGCATATTGCTAACAAAGCCTTTGTCCCAAGATGAATTCAATATACTTGGACGACAAGCTTGGAGTGATTGAGCATGTCTCCCTCAGTAAGAGGGAGTGATGAAATTGCAACATTAAGGACAATCATTCTCCTTGGGTCAGGTTGATCAGGATTAAGGAGAATGGTCTGGGGATGTTAAATTTAGATAACCATGGTGTTCTATGCTTGATGTAATTTTACTTCAATCTTTCTTAGGCCCAATACATTATAGCAATCACATAAATATCAAAGTAAAATGCTGATAGAACACAATAATAGATCAATAGAAGACAAGCCAAATATAGATCATATTTAAAATTCCTTATGTCTAGCAAAGATATGAAATATTGTTGCGTTACGGTGGTCAACAGGATGCTTCAACCAGCAAAGTCTTTCTTGGTCAACCAACATTGTCATGTGTCACATTGACAACCCTCAAAGACAGCTCATCACAAGTCAACGCAAGTCAAACTAGGGATAGCGCAGAAAAGTCAAGGCAGGCAGCTTCATAAAAGTCAACGCAACAAAATAGGGCTTCAGTCAAACAACCAAGAATTCCTCGATTATAGTGCCTAGCTGTACGACCTCCTAAAATCAGAATTCTTGCATAAGATTGAGGTCAAACGACCAAGGGTTGACCATAGTCAACATTGGTCAACGCTGCAGCAGAAAAATCCCTAAACAAATCAGCGCAGAAAACAGCAGCAAGCCCTAAATAGATTAGCGCAGAAAACAACAGCTTGGCTCCACACGTGTGAGAAGAAAAAGGCCTCCAAAGGCTATCGAACCAATCAGATCACAAAGAGAGAATGTGTGATGAGATGATGAGAAAATGACCTCCAAGTCTCTCCAATTTATATCCATCAATGAGGGTGTGTGACACATCTCTTAGGCATGTGGGATAAATGTGGTCGACCTCACACATGTGGAAAATAAATTCAAAATCAGTGTTCTGCTCATCCGATCAAGATGATCTTTAGATCAATATTGCACCTCTTCGAAAGAGGAATGCAACAAAAATATGGCCATCGTCATATGAGCAAACATGGAGTTTGAACCTAGTTGCCCAAAATTAACACTCCCTCTCAACTATGGAGAACTACATTTGTCCACAAGTGCCATCCATCATGTACCAAACCAAACATCGTGCGTCATCCCGCCGTAACTTGCTTTGTTGGCTCTTTATTTCAGAACAAAAGGTGAGTCACAAAGACATCACACACAGTTGACCCGAAGTTAGCTTAGAGGTAAAAACCTCTGTCGGACTCTAAAAGAGTCTCCTACTACCCGAAGTTAGTTTATTGACCCAAAGTCAGTTTAGAGGATAAAACCTCATCATACTTGATGACAGATCAAGGTGTTGGACACATGCCATCCTAGACATAGAGAGTATGACAATTTCCGATGCGTCCATCGGTCTTGCTATGGTCTCTATCCACATTTACCACCTCATTGGCCAAATGAGAGGTACTTCCCATGAGTCTGAAACTCCATGGGTAAGATGCGTGCGGGGCACTAGTCAGAGAGAGGCAAACCAGCTCAATATCATAACGGTGGGGCAGAAGGACAACAAGGTTCGACAAGCCTTGCCCCGTATGTGCTTATAGCCTCCAAGAAGCTATCCCCAAGCCCCCTGGAGCTCCTAGAGCTCATAGTCCAACTCAATCAAGACCCTCAGAATAGGGTCTTTCCACGATTCCAAGCTTCTCACGGAAGGTTAGGAACTTGACCTTCCTCAAGGGCTTCATGAGAATATCCTCGACCTACTCATTAGTTCCTATATAATCGAGCCTTACGACGCCTCGCTGTACCATATCCCGGATAAAGTGGTACCTGATATTAATATGCTTGGATCGATCGTGGAACACGGGATTCTCAGAAAGACGAATCCCACTCTGGTTATCACAAAGGATAATGGTGGTATCTAGCACATGCTCGAACAACTCACTGAAGAGCTTTCGCAACCGAACAACTTGACAACAGGCCATACTCGCACAATGTTTGCGGCCTCAGCTGTGCTCAAAGCCACCGACGTCTGCTTCCTACTCATCCAAGATATCGAAGCAGAACCCAAGGTGAAGCAACATCCAGACGTGCTCTTGCAATCCACCATATTGCTAGCCCAATCAGCATCAGTATATCCATGGAGTCTCAAACTCCCGGCAGTGTATCTCAGCCCATGGTTGATTGTGCCTTGAAGATATCTCAATAGATTCTTGTCTCCAATCCAGTGAATATGATGAGGATCAACCATATACTGCAAAAGATACGTCCGAACGGGAGTTCACTAAGAACATTAGGGCCCCCATGAGTTGTCAATACTCGGTAGGATTTGCTAGCACGGGCCCAACAACGTTTTCACACAAATTCTTAAAGTTGAGTTCCATCGATGTTCGACACAGACTTACAGTCCACCATACTAAATCTCTCCAGCAACTTCACGACATATTTTCCTTGAGAAAAGGAAAATCTCGCCTGGCCTCTGCGAGACCTCCAAGCCTAGGAAGTAGTACATCAGGTCTAGGTCTTTCATCTCAAACTTGGAAGCTAGCTCCCTCTTACATTGATGAATGAGAGGGTCAGTACCTGTCAAGAAGAGATCGTCCACATAGAGAACCAAAATGAGAGGCATTTCTCTATCAATGTTAAAATAAAGGTTCGGATCAACATTACTTCGAGTGAAGCCCAGCGTCATCAAGTCGCTATCTATCCTCTCGTACCAAGCCCTGGGGTCTTGCTTCAACCCATAGAGGACTTTCTTCGACCTACATACATGGGTGTCTCTATCTTGGACTTCGAACCCCAGAGGTTGCTCCACATACACATCTTCCTTTATAGATTCATTCAGAAAAGCAATCTTCTCATCCATCTGATGTAGATTCCATCCTTGCACAGCAGCAAGGGCAATAATAGATCGGATGGTGGTATAGCGGGCCACAGGTGCAAATATATCATCATAATCTATGCCTTCTTTTTGAGTGAAGCCTCAAGCAAAGAATCTTGCCTTGTACTTTTCAGCACTTCCATCAGATCCATGCTTGATCTTATAGAGCCATTTCGAGGTGACAACAGATTTGTCCTCCGGTCTTAGGACCACTTCCCAGACATCATTCTTCATAATGGACTCATATTCTTCGTGCATAGCATCCTTCCAAACTTGATGCTTTATAACTTCTTCAAATGTTCCACGGTCAGATTGTACTATTGTACTCATGGCTGCTAGATACCCTTGGTATCTCTTCCGCTTCTTTCTTTCACAGAATGTCCCCCTTGGGGCAATATGTCTCTCGGCATTTTCGAGAGTATCCCTAAGCCATGAAGGTCCTCTCTTATTTGAAGGAGGTGGATCAATGGGATCCATGGGTCCTTCAACATCGGGCATCAGGTCATCCTTCGACTCTTCCAGCTTCCCAGCTTCTTCATCTTCTTTGTCTTCCTTGGAGCTAGGAAGATTTCTTACTTTCTTCAGGGCAACATATTCATCAAAGGTGACATTGTGGCATATCTTCAGTTCTCTTTGACCAGACAAATAGATTCTATATGCCTTCGAAGTTTCACTATAGCCCACAAACATTCCCTTCTTTCCAGAAGCATCCAACTCGCTTCTTTTTTTTCTTTCGGCACATGAAAGTAAATAGGACAACCAAAAACTCTAAAATGAGAAACATCAGGTTTCTTACCAGAGAAGACTTCTTCGGGAGTTTTGGAGTCCAAAGTGGAATGCGCACATCTATTTTGAACATACACAACAGTGTTCGCAACTTCTCCCCATAGAAACTTCGGAAGACCTTGGTCACAACATGGCACATGCATCGTCCACAATGGTCCTATTCTTTCTTTTCGCAACACCATTTTGCTCAGGAGCGTGCACAGTTGTGGTCTCCCTCTTAATGTCAACTTCTTCACAAAAGTCATTAAACTCATTTGACTCATATTCAGTCCCATTGTCGGTCCTCAAAACTTTGATTTTATTCTCGGTTTGATTTTCCACCAAGCCCTTGAAGGTACAGAACCATTTGAATGCTTCGTCCTTCTTCAAAAAATATATCAAGGTCTTGTGGGAGAAGTCATCTGTAAAAGTCATGTAATAGGAACATCCTCCCGAGGATGTCACAGGCAGCATACCAGATAAGTTAGAATGTATCAACTGCAAGATATCAGTTTTCTTTGTGACACTTGAGAGGAATTGTCCCCTTGTATGCTTTGTGCCCTTCGGCACAACCTTGACATATACCTTCATGATCATCTCTAAATTCGGGCATCCCTGTCGCCACCTTCCTTGCTTAGGGAAGGGATTTGTAATGAAGGTATGCAAACCTCTTGTGCCATAACTCTGTTTGAAGAGTTGTATCACATGTCATAGCCCCCAATGGACTTCCTCCAATCTAGTAGGGTGTGTCAACTCTAAAACCAATAGAAAGAGCTTCCTTGAAGTTCTTCTTCCAAATAAGTACCTTTCCATCAACGAATGCCACCTTGAATCCTTTGTCTTCCATTGCCGAAATGGACTCAAGGTTCTTCTTCAAATCAGGTACATACAACACATCTTGTAATCGGATGACTTGACCTTGAGATAAATGGAGGGTCACAGTCCTTGTCCCTTTCACGGGATAGGTGGCATTATCTCCAAGGATAATTTCCAGATTAGTATCCTTCTCAACCAAATCAGAAAGGGCTTCTTTATAACCAGTGAGGTGCCTTGAAGCACTACTATGAATTAACCAGACATCCAGGGTGTCAGGTGGAGATGCAGCAGAGAGGGCAGATACAAGAATAAAATCATTTCTCTTATTATCAACAACATTAGACTCATCGTACCTGGAATTTCTTGACCTCTTGAAAGATTGCCCATTTCCACTTTGATCAGAGGGAGCCTTCCTTTTTCCTTGGAACCCGTTGTTCCTAACATTCCTTCTCGAGTTGTTGTCATCATCCCTGGGAGAGTCCCTTCTATTAGGGCACTCTCTTCAATAGTGACCAATATTGTTACAAGTGTAACATCTTCCCTTCCTTCCTTTGGGCCCCGCTCTATCATGGTTTTGATTTTTCTAGCCACCATGGTTCTTCTTCTTTGCATGAGCGGCGAAGGCAGTAGGGTCACTTCCATTACCATTAGAGGCATACTCCATCATTCTTGTTTCCTCTTGAGTGCATCTCGTCAACATTTCATCAAAATCAGGAAACACATTATTATTGAGAATAGTGGTATTGAATACATGCCAATCATGGGGGAGACCTCCAAGTGCAATAAGAACCATCTCTCGATCATATATTGCTTCCCCAATATCTAGGATTCTATTCCTAATTTCAGTGAGCCTCATAAAATAGGATTGAATAGATTTATCCTTACCCTTCTTGATATTCTTCAATTGATTCTTGTTGAAGAGGATTTGATTAGCATTGCTAGCCCTGAACATGCTCACCAACTTATCATACATCTCCTTAGATTTATTTAACTCATAAATGTAAGCAACCAAGTGCTTATGAATAGAATCCCAAATAATCATCTTTGCTTTGATTTCCCCCTTTCTATACTGCAACAGTTGCATTTGATGGAGGCTCTTGAATATTCCCCTATACATAGTCCAGGACATCTTGATCTTCTAGCACCAAATCCAGGGACATCTTCCATGCATGATAATCAGACTTATCAGTCAATTTATCATCAGCCTTGAAACTCTTGTAGGTTGAGGAGGCCATTTGTTCTTTTTGGATTTCTTCCTTCAGAGATAGCTTCTAACACCAACTTGGACTCTTGGGCTTTGTCTTCACCTCAGCTCTGATACCATGTTAAATTTAGATAACCATGGTGTTCTATGCTTGATGCAATTTTACTTCAATCTTTCTTAAGCCCGATACAATATAGCAATCACATAAACATGAAAGTAAAATGCTGATAGAACAAAATAATAGATCAATAGAAGACAAGCCAAATATAGATCAGATTTACAAGTCCTTACGTCCAGCAAAGATATGAGATATTGTTGCGTTACGGCAGTCAACAGGATGCTTCAACCAGCAAAGTCTTTCTCGATTAGCCAACACTTTCATGTGTCACACCCACAACCCTCAAAGATAGTTCATCACAAGTCAACGCAAGCCAAACCAGGGATAGCGCAGAAAAGTCAACGCATACAACTTCAGAAAAGTCAACGCAGCAAACTATGGCTTCAGTCAAACAGCCTAGAATTCCTCGATTTTAGTGCCTAGTTGTATGGCCTCCTAAAATCGAAATTCCTGTAGAAGATTGAGGTCAAACGACCAAGGGTTGACCACAGTCAATGCTGGTCAACATTGCAGCAAAAAAAGCCCTAAACAAATCAGCGCAAAAAACAACAGTAAGCCCTAAACAGGTCAGCACAAAAAACAACAACAAGCCCTAAACAGATCAACACAGAAAACAACAGCTTCGCTCCACACGTGTGAGAAGAAAAAGGCCTCCAAAGGCTATCGAACCAATCAGATCACAAAGAGAGAATGTGTGATGAGATGATGAGAAAATAACCTCCAAGTCTCTCCAATTTATTTCCATCAATGAGGGTGTGTGACACATCTCTTAGGCATGTGGGATAAATTTGGTCGACCTTGCACATGTGGAAAATAAATTTAAAATCAATGTTCTGCTCATCCGATCAAGATGATCTTTAGATCAATTTTGCACCTCTTCGAAAGAGGAATCCAACAAAAATATGACCATCGTCATATGAGCAGTGCAACATGGAGTTTGGACCTTGTTGCCCAAAATTAACAGGTGTGCTGATGGTATAGACTCAGGGACAAACATTCTCCCTAGGTCAAGTATGTTGACCAGGATTAGGGAGAATGGTTTGGTAGAAGACAATAATTCTTCTTGTGTCAAGTACGTTGACCAGAATTAGTAAGAATGGTCCTAGAGGCCCAAAATCATTCAATTGAGTGGGTGCCTTTTAGCGTCAGGCTCAAACTCTCCAAATAGGTTGAGTGAGCACATTTAGCATCATGCATGGAATTACTCATAAAGAGTGAGGCCTTTGGAGATTCACTGAGTCAAAGATATTGACCTTGATGATGGTGAACCAAGACTAGTCGATATATCATGTGACAGAGGGACCATAATAATGGTGACTAGTAGATGCTAATGATATACCATGTATCTAGAGTACCGACCAAGATTATGGTGCACTATAGGTTAGAGGTACTGACCAGAATTATGGTCACTAGTAGATGTTGTTGACCAGATAATTAAATAATGCTAATGGTGATGATGAATTGTTATAACCTTTCTATTAGAGAAATTTGTCAACAACTGAACATCTTGATAGTCATTATGAATACCTCCCTAGCTAAGAGGGGGTGTTGAATTTTGTAGCTATGGTTGATCTTCATAATTAATATTTTTAGCGCTTAGATTAATATAAGACATGTTCTTCATATCGGTTTCAAAAAAGAAAAATTTGGAATTTCTAAAAGTTGAATTTTTGGCTCCAAATGACAAGTCGGCCCTCCAAAAGATGAAGTCATCCCCAGTGAAGGGACACAACCATTCGGGCTCTTGAAATGCCTATATATAGGCCATTCGTCCTCCTCCAAAAGGCATGAATTCTGATCACCTGAGGTAGATACAAAAGGGCAGATCTAAGGCATAACAGAGGACGGATCTGAGGTAGAGCATAGAACGAATTTGAGACAGAGTAAAGGATGAATCTGAGACAGAGTAAAGAGGCAGAGTTTCTAGGCATACCAGAGCAACAAGATCGAGATTCTTGGGTGCAGTAGGAGGCCTAAATTCAGCCCTAGCAGATCAGACCAGGGTGAGTTCATTGAGCAGCATTTTGACTTGTCTGAAGGGTGGTTTGACCAAGTGTGACCAGGCCTATGTTACTAGTTACTTTGAATTTATGTTTGACTTGAAGAATTAGATGCATCTCTGTTGAACTAAATAATTTCTCTTAAGGAAAAGGTTGCTGGGTTTTACCCCATGTGGGTTTTCCCAAAGTAAAATTTTTGTGTTTTTTGTTTGGCTGTCTCTTTATGATCCTATTGGCATTTTGTTTCTATTGTTGAGCTCCTCTGTAATTGCTTTATGTTGAATATTAATGTAAGAAAATATTAACTTAAGAAATCATAAGTAGTAATTATCAGTTTAGAAGATCCTTGAAAAATCAACATTTCTCACTATCCCTTTACTTGCCTCTTTCTCTAATGTTTAGCTGCATCAACCTCAAGCTTATAGCTCCTCCTTGTCATCTATGAAGCATGGACCTTTTTCTAGTGGTACATAACAACCCAAGATTTACCAGACTTAGCTAGAAGATGATGATGACCATCAAAGGTGAAACAAGGCAAAAGGCACAGATTTAGGGCATCATTGTCCATTATCCGACTCAACCAATGGTCACTACTTTCATGTCGAATACTCAAGGCATTAACACTTAATATGAAGCAATGAAAAAATGTGCCTCATGTATACTGGACACCATAATTGAATGTGTGCTGAAGAAAAAATGTTGGAAGCATCATCAACTATCTGTGGAGAACCATGGATGTCATCTGTGGATCTGCTGTATGTAATCAGCGTCAGCATCATAGGAGAAAAAATCTAGTTACCCCTTGATCTGAGGGTATAACAGACGACCACAGACCATATGGAGAATACCATGTCTGAATGTTTTCATGGATGTGGGATCACAGTGAAATAGAAAACTCACAAAGAACAACAAGATTTACTTGCTGAAGCCTGAAACATACAAGATTCACCTCAATCAACTTGGTACAATTAGGATCTAGGCCTAGTTTATAGAGTGATCAACTGACTGCTAGTTGCTCACTTGCAGTTCATTACGTCACATAACTAGCTAAGCCTAAAATGGTTGGGTGCTCTGTTGGGAATCACGATTGCCATTGGACCAAAATTCGCAGGTGTTAGTCAATGATTGCATCGCTAGAGATAGGGATCCATGAGAGGTGGTCAGTCCATGTCACAAAATACACGGGGAGCGTTGGTTTATCCAACATCCAACAAATTCCCCCCCAACGCGAGCCCAGTTGTGTATCGAACTCGTGATCTACACTCTGATACCACTTGTTGGAATCGCGGTTGCCGTTAGACCAAAACTCGCAGGTGTTAGTCAACGATTGCATCGCTAGAGATAAGGATCCACGAGAGGCAGTTAGTCCATGTCACAAAACATATAGGGAGCGCCAGAGATAAGGATCCACGAGAGGCAGTTAGTCCATGTCAGGAAACATATGGGGAGCGTTGGTTTATACAACATCCAACATGCTCGAGTGTTCTGTGAGGGAAGTTTGACTGGCTTAGGGCCATTGTTAGCATTCATGGTGATGCTTGAGTGTTCTGTGAGGAAAGTTTGACTGGCTTAGTGCCATTGTTAGCATTCATGGTGATGATAAACCTTCAGGCTGACCTAACTTATGTTTTTGTTGAACAAATAAACTATATGCACACAGAATTATGCAACAACAATAGGTTCTTATTGAGATTGCTATTCGGCTACAATTTTTCCCAGAGTTCTATTCAGCAATATATAATTCGATCCTTTAGTATAAAGGATTGTATTTCAGCATTCCCAACTCGGTATGGTCCAACTTGCTTCACTTGGAAATGTCTTGTGCAGAATATTTGTATTTATCTTAATTCACTTGGAAATATCTTGTGCAGAATATTCTCATTAAATGTTAATCTAATGCTTTACCTTGATATGGGGAGGCTTATTTGGGAGTGTAATGAGGTGAATGACTATCTGCTTGTTTCTCTCTTATTGCAGTATAAGAGAAGTGAGGAGAGATCTCTGTATACATATGTTATTATGTAGGTAAATATAATGAAAACTAAATTCAAAAACTTTGACATTCAATGTCTGATGTGAGAAAAAGAGCTTTAAAAAACTAGCATAGATCTATCATGACCCCAGATTTTTCAAGTAACTAGAGGTTTGTACCTGGGTTTTTTCTGATTCCTCTTGATACCTAATAGATTCAAGGTTACACTGGTGTTACAAATATTACAATCAGTTGGTGGAAAGCTTTATTCTAACTTTTAGTTCATCTTGCAGATTCTATGGAAAGGCCAGGAAGCTATAGGAGATACCCTTTCACCAGCTGAGTGGGACAAGAGAGCCGGCATTAAGCTTGTCGAGCGGCCTGCGACTTATGGTGCAGGAAGTGGTGGTTTGGGTTGATTTTTGTGTGCAGTCGGTTGTAACATTTTGCAGTATATCAATATGTATGTCCCCAAGATTAGCTCAAGGCTTCGAGCCTCGTGTGCAGTTATTACACATGCTGTGAGGAAATTGTGTTGCATATAAAGCTGAAATTTCTGATCCATCAGTTAGTTGTACTGGAATTTTTAAAAGTTAAATATATTTGGCTGGTCATGGCTTGGAAGTTTTAGTCTTACTATTTATTTAGGAAATCCTTAATTGCCAATAACGATTTATCTGCTGCTTTAGATTGCTGTCTTGATAAGCATCGGACTGGCACATTGGATCAAAGGTTTGTGAAGCATTAATTCCGAGGTACCATGTGCCGTATCGTTTTATAGTTTGAAGCCCCCGAAGGCTTTGAATCGTGTTTCTACTATATGCCCTAGTTTGAAGTCTTTCAATGTTACTTGTTTGGATGGTAGTCCAAATTTATTTAACTGAATTTGCACATGTTAATCATTTACATAGTTCATTTATGATTAATTCATCATCTAGATGCTTATTGTCTTATTGAAAGTGGTCTTTGAATCATCAAAGAAATATCAGATGGGAATGTTTCAACGACTAAATAAGTCCATAATGTAATTGTTAGAAAATCAGAAAGGCAAAAATATTTTCTTATTCTTAATAATTACTTGTGATCTTCTTATAATTTTGTTATCTTTGTGTTCTCCTTTTACCTTAATTCATCAAGCAATTACCAAAATAGTAGCACAAGGATCAAGTACACCATATATAGGCGGACAGCCAGGGAAAAACCCCACTCTAGGGGAAAACTCAGTAAAAATTCTTCCTTCAATAGTCTTCCCGAGATAATCCAAGACTCTGGACTTAAACAAAGACTTCCTCCACACCAAGTCAACACTCTCAGAACTTTCACCTTGCAGCAGCAAGAATATGATGCAACACTTATCTTCGACCTAATAACTTTGATCTTGAAACAACTCCTTCACTTGAGGCAGAAAAACTAGCAGCAGTATTCAACTTAGTAGTGGTAACTTCGATCTCGCAGCAACTGGCAGGGGCAACTTCGATATGGACAAAAAGGCTTTGATCTCGCAGCAACTAGCAAGGGCAACTTCGATATGGACAAAAAGACTTCGATCTTCTAGAGGAGCCCACACGTCAGAGAGAGAGATAGTCCAAAACTTTGATTTTTCCCTATTCCTTCTTCTTCACCAACCTCGAACTCCTTTTGGCCCTTTTCCTTATTTCACATTTTTTCCGTCTCTTCTTGTGATATCGAACTTGTGTGCTAGTGATTCCTTCAAATGGATTGAACTTCAATATATAACGTTCTGGTGAGGTCGAATCGATCTCTTTGAGGCCGACTTGGTGTGGAGGTGAAATAATTCATTTTTGACTAAAAAACAATCCTTTTTACATGATTTAAAAGCCCAAGAAGGGTCTTTTTAAATGTACAATGACTATTGACTCAAAATAAATCCTATAAGTCCTCAATGGGGGCTATGACCTAAAACATGATGAACCAAGCATGAAACCCATGCTTTAATAAGTCATTGTAACAATAATAAAATTTTCTTTGTATTCTTTTGATAAGTACATTACATGAATACCAAACCTAGTTACATTCTTCAACAGTAATGGTTGTCATATATGTGTGGATATAACATTCCTTGAAATGGCACATTATCTAATGGATCGAGACATATTCATCACAACTCTTGTAATATCTCCTAACTTATTTGTAAATTTGTATATGTCATGTTGTTGGTTGTAGTGATTGTAAGATTTATTTGGGACTATTTTATCAATGTTACGTCACTGATAAATATTGAATGTAAATTTGTTTGGTTATGTTATTAAAAAAAATGGAAAATATTTTCGAAATTATATTTATCTTAAGAGAATTATGGCTGCAAGTTAATGATGGAAATTAAATACCCTTTATGAATAATACATAGGCATCTAATTTGAGGATTATATTTTTAATGATGATGGAAAGTTATTGATCAATTGACCAATAACTTCCCCAAAAAGACGACGTTGTCTTTGGGAGTTGGGGAAGTGGAGCTCGTTAATGAGCAAGTAACTGCTCACCACTTAGTGGGGGAGGTGGATGTAGTTATATTGTTTTGTAAAAGGGGGATGTTTCTTGTCCTTTCCTAGCTAATGATTTACACATTGTAGAACTGGGTGAGAAGCATTGGAACAAAAAGAGAAAAAGATTGGAGAATTGACTTGCAGATCTTGGTGCTCAAGGGCTCTTTGAGAAAAAGAAGTTAAGGTTGGGTGCAACTGGGTAGCTCCAATTTTATTTTCTACATCATCATTTACAAGTCGATATCTTGAATATTTTGTTCTTTTAAGAGTTGATTTGTTGAAAAATGTTTTATATTTGAAGCACTGTTTAGATGAAAGTTTTTCAGTAAGTATACAAGCAAAAAGAAAAGAGAATTTATTTCTGAACACATTTGATATATTTCAAATATATTACACTTATAACATTGAAATTATGAAACACATCTAATTAGAAGTATTTTGGATTACTATGGAATTACTATTTGTTGTATTTTATGAATAACTTTTCATTTGGAATTACATAGATTGTGATTGAACTTAAGAATCCAAGCATATTTATATAGGGTTTGATGGAATGAAATTAGAGTAAAAAAATTGTTAGATTATGAACTGTTAGTAATATTTTTTCTTTTATGTGTAACTTTAGTTATACAAGTATTTAACCATAGTGAAAAATGAAAACTAAAAAGATGACCTAGAACAGTTTAGCAAAATAGTAAACTAGATTAAATAAAAATTTGTATGCAAGGATTTTAAAACTCAAAATGATATAATTATGAGATAACCACATAAAGTATGGAGATGTGGTTAAGGAAAGAATTTATAGAACATATAACGAGTAGAAATGTAAGGTCGAAGAGGCCCAAAGTATTAGAAAAGTTCAAGCCACAAACACAGATATCTTTTCTAATTAAAAAGGTTTAAATAGTATCATTGTCTGAGTTAACTTTGAGAAGTTAGCTAACTTTCTACAACAAAATTTTTACACTAGTAATATTAGTGAACAAAAATTAAAGACAGTTAACCTTTAAAACGTAGTTCATAAGGTAAAGAATTTTAATAACAAGTATAAGTAATTATATAACTATTATTCTAGAATATTATTGAATACACAAGGAATACTTTGCAAACAAATACAAAAATTGTCTAAACATAATAGTTAAAGGCAAAAAGCACAAAATTCTTGGAGCAACCTTATATGAACAATAATATAGAAGAATAACATATATTATGTTTTATGAGAAATAATATTTATGTTGCTAAAAAATTCAGTATTGGTTAAAGATGACCATAGTATTAACAAATAGTTCCAATTGACTATAGGTTTTTGGTCAGGGTCATTCTTTATATGGTTACATTCAAGGTATATGAGCTTTTAAGATATAGACTTCCTTCTAGGAAGTATTATGAAAAGAACACCTGGCATCTTGTCTTTGACGAACATTAAAGTAGAAACCTGTAATTTAGGGATGCGTTGGGAAAACTCCATATTATCTTTTAGAAAGAAAACCTTTCGTAGTTCTTCTCGGTTTTATCATACCTATGAATGTTTAAAAACAAAAATTAATTAAGGTCTAGTAATATAAGAAATTAAAATTGAGTGAAGAAATAAGTAAAAGATTAAATTTCAAGTTACCTAAAGAAGTAATTATATTTGGGATTTCACATCATACCTCCACAAACAAAGTACACTTTGTGATAAAAAGAAGTTGCATTGAAAATAATAATTGAACTGATAAAAGTAAGCCCTTATTACTAATGGCTAAACTAGTCATAACATGTTAGGGCTTAAATTCTGAAGAAGAAAAAAAACAACCCAAAGCTGGATTTAAAGGGACTGATGTAGGAGACAAGCAATTAATAAGAAATAAGCAAGTATATGGATTCTGGTAGGGTTAAAACCCTAAGGAAAATTCAACAAAATCTATATAAGAATTTTATATTTCGACATAGCTGACCATCAATAGCCAAGGCAAAATAAAATAGCCAGGGCATTTAAGCAAAATATAATTGATTTATTACATTTGGGTTAGGGTTTTAATTCCTAGAAACTTTACTTTGTAAACCTTACCAGAGGTTATGAATAAAAATTTTCAAGTTTTTTAGAAAGAAAGAAGGATAAAGCTTTTATACGTGAGTGAACCTCTTATGTGTGTCTCTGTCAAGAACATATTGCACCAATAAAACCCTAAAGTCATATTTCCATTCTGTAGGAAACCTGTATTGAAAAGAGGTGAAACCCATGTTAAAAATTTGGTCAAATTCATAGAGTACAAAGTGTGAAATACAAAAGAATTAACATAAATAAAAGTTTATATTAATAGTTTACCCGAAGAACATGAACACTGGAACAAGGTGAAATAACCTCCATAACAAGTTCTAGGAAAGAAACACGAAAAAAATAAGTAGCCAAGCAAATGTCACTAACAAAAGCAATAGAGCAACACCTTTGTAAATTTCTCTAATAATTATTATAAATGTTAGTGATAATTAGCAAAGAGTTTGTTACAAAATACATAAGAAAGATGAGGTAGAAATGAGAAACCTATTTAAAAGTATAATGCTTTGCAACTTACTAAGTCAAAATGAAAATCACAAAGTAACTCTACCAACATAGTGAAGTGAATTGGTTATGTAGCTCAATTGATTAAAAGAGCAAGGCGGATTAAACAAAAATCTTAGTTGGAAAGCCGAGGAAAGCTTTGTTAGAATGAAATGACAAAATAAACAAATGCTCTACGCATCAGTGTCATACTATGGCATATGTAATAAACAAAACAATTCGAGGTAACTATCAAAAAATTCCTAAGGTGTAACGACATTATATAATGACATGAAGTTTGATAAGCTCGGTTCGAATCATTGTTGCAATATCAATACTTCATTTCACCATGTTAACATTGGAAAAGGATTAAACTATGTTTTGCATATTTTAAATATGTAAACGTATATCAAGAATTGTTAAAAGACTATAATACCTTGTTAAAATAATTCAAGGGGAAATGAGTAAATTTTATGATATTTCTCTAAATTAGTGGTGTGACACAAATTATAGATTACACACAATAAATGTAAGTTTGGAAATAAGTATAGAAGGTAGTAGTTAACTTATGGAATATCCATAGCTTAAATATCTTTTTGAAAATTTATAGCTATAATTGTGTAAAGACATTATCATAAACAACATGACGGAGAGTGTTTTTCCATAAGGATAAGTCTAGACAAAATATAGGGATTTATGAAGGAATATCTTCCTGATTAAATATAGTGATAAAAAGAAGATCTAATCTCTTATACAAAGAAATAAACTACTAATAAATAAAAAAACATTAGTAATAATAAGATATGTCATTAGTAAAAAACATATACTAATAAATACATAAATTAGTGTGTTTTATGTGGTTAATTACAACTCACTTACCTCATTTCAGTAACTTGGGATAGATAGTACAAAGAGAAAACATAACTTCAAAGCAAATAGGTCTAGTGTCATGTTTTGACCCATGATTTTGGTAACTAGCTTGGTATTGTAAGTGCATAAGCAATGTCTAGAATAGGCAGAAAAGGATTAGTAATAATGAGTGGTAAAAACTAAGTTATAACTTTAGAGAAAGCAATCTACTTCAAGGAAATTCCCTTTGGTTAGATAAACTTTAACCTCTTGGCTAGCACCATTGCAGTGATATTGAAAATTAATTAAGCTACACGAGGATAGTGGTTTATTCTATGGTATTACTCTATTTTTGTTTGATTAATAATCTTTTTTTGGATAAGTGAATGGCAATTTGCCCCTAAAGTCATTGTTTTATAGGTGCCCAATTTCACGTGCACTTGTTAAGTGCGAAGTCCTATATGAATATGATTTATCTGTAAAGGGATAGGATGTGAGGAGATTCTAATGTTGCAGTCCTATATCCATATGATTTACACGATCTAGGACAAGGCATTAGCATATTCTAATGTCAAATTTCCATATGCATGTTGCAAGTCACATCTTTGCATATTCCGAATGTGCATGTAGGTGAAGTAGAAAACACGACAACTATGGCTAGGATTTATGCTGCAAATTGATTGATTATTTCTATCTACTACTATTTCAATTATTTGTCAAAGGATGTAACTTCAGGTGAAATAGTTTATGAATATTTTATTTTATAAGTAATTTTCTTTAATTTTAGTTTTTGCATATTCAAGGAAAATGAGAATACCCTTGATATTATTCTTGATATAGAGTATCATTCATTTAATGAAACACATTTAGGATTTGTATCCTTGACATGGATTTTGATTCAGTTAATGAGATCCAAGTTAAATGTTAAGGCCTTTTTCATGACACTTGAACTCTACTTGGATTAATGAAAATGTTTTTAATCTTATCTAGTGTGGTTTTTGAAATCTACGATTCAAATGTAAAATATTTAGTGTAAATTTGGAAATTCATTCTTCAAATTGCAATACATTATAAATGGGTAATTATTTTTTTATACTTTACATTTTATTTTTGTTGAGAGTGTGTGCATTTTGAGAATGAAGGAATTTGATAGTCGTTTATTTGGTAAGCAAATAAAAATATTGATGTGGTTGATATAAGTAGAAGACCTCATTTGTATCTATAACAGAAGGCATTGATAAATAATAATAATAGTAAAAATTAACCATTTCATTTTATTATTATTTATAATAAAAGATAAATAATAAATTAAGTAAGAGTGTGTTAATTAATTAAATATGTATTGCCAAGAATTATAGTCATAAAAAATACAAATACAATAAAATTCTTGACTAGTAGGAATCATTATTTGTCATTGGACAAAAAAATGTGTATTGTGCTTATCAAAATTTTATTTTATTTCTCATGGCATTTTTTATTACAAGTCCTTAACACTAGGAGAGTTTTCAAAAAAAATTCCTCAAGCATATTTTATTATAAGTCCTTAACTCTAGGGGAGTTTTCACATAATTCAATTTAACATGTCAGAAAAATATAAAGCTTTGATAAATCACTAAAAAAAAATTATTTACACTATTTAAAGTAATGTCTATTTAAAGTAAACAAAAATTTATTTACACTATTTAAAGTAATGATTTTTAGGTTGCAGAATGTGGGACAAGATCCATTGTTCTAAGTGTTGTAAGTGAACAAAGCCACATATTTATTACTCAAAACTTTACTCATCTGTAACAATGATCGGAAAGGGACACATGATTCATTGTTCCAAGTGTTGTAAGTGAACAAAGTCACATATTTGTTAGTCAAAACTTTACTCATTTGTAACAATGATCGGAAAGGGACATGATCCATTGTTTCAAGTGTTGTAAGTGAACAAAGCCACATATTTTTTACTCAAAACTTTACTTGATTACCACTGTCAACTGAGGATTTGGTCGAATATTTTGCTCTTTTATTTATGATTTTCAAGTTATATTATTTATGTCGAATTAAAAAAATTACAATTTCTTTATTTTGTAATAATATATTCCATTGAATAGTTATGCACAATGATAATAATTCATCTACTAATAATTTTTATTAAATGTGTATTTAATAAACATACAGATTTATTATTGAAGACGATTCTCTAAATTTAAGAAAATAAAATTTTGTTTTGAAGAACACTTATTTATTATTGAAGACGATTCTCTAAATTTAAGAAAATAAAATTTTGTTTTGAAAAACACTTTAAGTTAGAGAAAATGATTTAAATTTAAGAAAAGAGGGAAAAACTTTTGAAGAACCCTTTATATAAAAGTAAGAAAAAAAAGAAAAATGTGATTTAAAAAGAATAGTTTATTAAATTAAAAATAATTAATTAAAAAATCTTTTTTCAAAAAAATTATATAAATTATATAAATACTTTTATATTAAATAATATATATATATATATATATATATATATATATATATATATATATATATATTTTATGAAAATTTGTTAAACTAATAAAATTTGAATTGTAAAATTTAAAGAAAGCCAAAATTTCAAACTAAAACAATTAAATTTCTCTTAAAATAAAATAAATCAATAAATCAACTTACCAAGGGATTGGAGCAACATTGAAAAACTGAAAAAGGAAACAAATGAGTATGATAGTGTTAGGCATACACAGAAATAATGGAGCATTGAATTGAATTATTATGAATTGAATTATTATTCACAATGATACATATTTATACAAGTCTAGTGACCTTTGGTTTCATATTTCAAGTGGTCTCTTGGACTCCCTTCGACTATTCAACTTCCACACCAACTTTCAGAGGATTAGGTGTCCAACATTCCCACCCTTAATCTGAAGGGGTATGTATGAGTCCAAGAAGAGAGTTGTAATACAAAATGTGAAAAAATGCATGGTAACAACAGGTTGAATGTACTCTCTGAAATGTTGGAATATTGGAATGCTTAATGCAGTTCTTGAAACTCTTCCAAGTCTGGCACAAAGTTGAAGTCTTCTTCTAGAGGAAGTGCTCAATGCTTTGAAGAGGGAGACCTTCAACCTAGAAAATGGATGTCTGCAACCTACGTAAAAGGGGAGAGCCTCAAACTAAAAAGGGAGCCTGCGGTGGTTTAAGGATGGCCACCAACTCTGGAATACTTAATGCAATTCCTGGAACTCTTCCAAAACTAGGAAGAAGCTGAAATATTCTACTAGAGTTAGTGTCCCCAATTCTTTGAAGAGGGAGAATCTCAACTTGAAATGGGAGGTCTCGACCTCACATAGATGGTTTAAGGTTGACCACCAACCAAAGGCATGCTCAAGGGCATCTATCTCTATGGTTACAACTCTCAATCTGGTATGGCAGGTTGCGGCTTAGGCTCGCTTGAGGTGGCTTTGAAGCTTGTAGATGACCATCACTTTTCCCCCTATCAGATACAAGGTGAGAAGATGAAGAAAACTCAACTGAAAGAGCTTTTAATATTCTAGAAGAGATTTTGACATATAACAAAAATATATTTTTGGTTGTTTAAGCCCATTGCCAAGAAGCGATTCATCCAAGATGAATCTTTGTTCTTGCATGAGCTTTGTTTCTAAAGCATCTGTGTGAAGAATGAGTGGTTTTATGATAGAGCTCACATGAATGAAGATCGAAACATTGATCTTTCTTACGGCCAACTTTGTCACAATATTGGCATTTGTCAATCTATTGTGGTTGTTGTGGAAGAGGAGCAAAATATGGAATAGCTGAAGGTGAAATGTCATGAAGAAATCCAACACTCAAAAACTGAATGGGATTTCCAACACTCAAAAACTGAATGGGATTTGAGTAATCTAGAATATGAAAAGACACATCCTTGTCATATCCAATACCAATTTTGTGCTTGTTATGGATAAGCTCTTCCCAAAGTCTGATGATGAACTTGGGAAGTGTAGGCTGAATTTTTGCTTATGTATTCAAATATGCTCTTGCACTAGTTTTAGTGAATTGAACTTTGGACTAAAAAATGAGATTATTCTAAACAAAAACAAGTTCAAAATCATGATTGTGTTTTTGTAGCTCCTCTTGTTGTAGGAGAGATTCATGTTGCAAAAACTCGATATGTTCATGTGCATGTTGCTGTTGTGGGAAATAAATAGAACGGGAGAAATATAACTAAATTTGGACAATTGAAAGATGAAAGATGAAACACTTTGAAACTTTATTGATGAAATTCTCCGTGTCATTACAAGCCTCTCGGGCCATCTTATTAAACCTAGATACATTTCGTTACTCTAACTACATCTCGTTATTTCATTATTTCAAATACCTAGGTAGTTAGTAAATTTACAATATTTGTTGTCACATTTAACAAACTCCACCTTGACAACAAATTTTCCTAATGTCCATTCATCATCTTTTCTGCAAGCCGAGAGAAGCAAGACACCATCTCAGCTTCTCTACTGTAACTGGCTTCGTGAATATATCTGCATGATTCTCCTGTGTGCGAACCTTCTTGAGGACTACTTTGCCGCCTTCGATTATATGTCTCACAAAGTGATACCTTACATCGATGTGCTTGGTCTTGCTGTGATATGTTGGATTTGTAGCCAAATGAATAGCGCTCTGACTGTCACAAAACACATTCACTTTCTCCTGCGACCTTCCAATCTCATCAAGCAGACCTTTTAACCAAATTGCCTCTTTGCAGGAATCTGAAGCAGCCTCTACTTCAGTAGTGGACAAAGCAACTTTCTCCTAAAGCTTTGACATCCAACTGATTACTCCACCTGCAAGAGTAAAAACATAACCTGTAGTAGACCTCCTTTTGTCCAAATCACCTGCATAATCAACATCCACATATCCGCAGACTGTACCTTCACGACCATCAAAGCTGATGCAATGGTCACTTGTGCCTCTCAAATACCGAAGCACCCATTTCACTGCTCGCCAATGTTCTTCCCCCGGATTTGCCATGAACCTGCTCACAACTCCAACTGCATGTGAAATGTCAGGTCTTGTAGATACCATCGCATACATTAAGTTTCCTACCGCATTTGCATATGGAACATGAGACATATACTTCTTTTCTTCATTAGTTCTAGGACTCAAATCCGAAGAAAGCTTAAAATGGGAAGCTAATGGAACATTAACAGGTTTCACATTGTTCATACCGAAATTTTCAAGTATTTTCTCCACATACTTCTGTTGTGATAACCAAAGCTTACCATTCTTCCTGTCTCTATGTATCTCCATGCCCAAGATATGTTTTGCCGCTCCAAGATCCTTCATTTCAAATGTCCTAGACATCTGAGCCTTTAACCTGTTGATTTCTTCCATGCTTTTGCTTGTAATAAGCATATCATCAACATATAACACCAAGATAATGAATATGCCATTGAAACTTTTGAAGTATACACAATGATCATACTGACTTCTGATAAAATTCTGGCTCATCATGAAGGAATCAAACTTCTTGTACCATTGCCTGGGCGACTGCCTCAGGCCATACAATTGCTTGCAAACTAATCTTCCGCTGCGACCTTGTACAAAACCTTCTGGCTGATCCATATATATCTCTTCATCCAAATCACCATGAAGAAAGGTTGTTTTAACATCTAACTGTTCTAACTCAAGGTCCAATAAAGAAGTTAGTGCTAACACAGTACGAATAGAAACAAGTTTAACTACTGGTGAAAAGATCTCATGAAAGTCAATACCTTCAACCTGAGAATACCCTTTTGCAACCAGTATCGCCTTATACCTGTCGATACTTCCATCAACTTTTCTCTTCAACTTGAAGACCCATTTGCACCCAAAAACGCTTCTCCCTTCAGGAAGTTCTACAAGATCCTAGGTATTGTTCTTGGCTAAGGAGTCCATTTCTTCTTCCATAGCCTTTTTCCATATCTTGCTATCTGCATCAATGGTTCCCCATCTTCAGTAATCAATGCAAACAATGAAGCAGAGTCTTCATACCTTTTGGGTGTTCTTCTTTCCCTTGTAGACCTTCTTAGAGTGACTGGTTACTGACTGGATTCTGGAATTTCTCCAGTTTCCACTGCTTCTCCACCTTTTTCAGAAGTCTCTCCTTCCTTTCGACTTTCTGGAAAAGGTACAATCTCCAATTGAATCCGCTGACCTGGCGATACCTGCCTCTGTTCAACTTTTTCAACATCTGATTTTAAAAAAGATGATTCATCAAATGTTACATCTTTACTAATGAATATCTTCCGTGAAGTAGGATCCCACAACCTATATCCCTTCACTGAATAATCATATCCAACAAAGAAACAACATTTTGATTTTGGATCTAATTTTGAATGCTGATTTCTAGGAATAAGAACATAGGCATCACAACCAAAAATCTCAAATGCGAATAATCACAAGACTGAACCGACCAAACTTCTTCAGGAATTTGACAGTCTATTGCAACCGAAGGTGATCTGTTAACTAAATAACAAACAGTAGATACTGCTTCTGCTCATAATTCCTTTTGCAGATTAGCATTACTAATCATGCTTCTGGCTCTTTCCATAAGAGTCCGATTCATCCGTTCAGCAACACCATTCTACTGAGGAGTATAAACAGTAGTTTTATGTCTAACTATCCCTTCATCCTTACAAAATTGTTCAAATTCTAAAGAGGTAAATTCACTGCCATTGTCAGTTCTTAAACATTTGATTGATTTGCCTGTTTTATTTTCCACCATTGTTTTAAATTGTTTAAACACATTAAATACATCAGCTTTCTTTTTCAACATATAGACCCAAACTTTTTTGGAGAAATCATCAATAAAAGTTAAAAAATACAAGGCACCTCCTTAGGACACAGTAGGAGATGGTCCCCACAGATCAGAGTGAATATAGTCCAAAATCTGCTTGCTATTATGATTGCCAGACTTGAATCTTTGTTTACATTGTTTGCAAAACACACAATATTTACAAAAATCCAACTTCAAGGATTTCAAATCAGGAAGTAGCTTGCGATTCATCAGTACCTGAAGACCTTTCTCTCTCATGTGACCCAACCGCTGATGCCATAGACGAGAACCTTCTTCTGCTTTGTCTGACACGATCGCTGCTTCACTGAATTGAGTGATTCCCTTGAGTCTGTACAGGTTTCTGACCTTTTCAGCCTTCATAAAAACCAAGGCTCCTTTCGAGACTTTCAACACTCCATTCTAACCTGTAAACTTATAACCATTCGAATCCAAAACTCCCAAGGAAATCAAGTTTTTCTTTAGATCAGGTACATGCCTAACATCAGATAAGGTTTTAATTGTACCATCATACATTTTTATTCGCACATTTCCAATCCCAACAGTCTGACAAGATGCATTATTTCCCATGAAAACAGAATTACCATCTACAGTTTCATATGATGAAAACCAATTCCGGTGCGGACTCATATGATGAGAAGCACCAGAGTCTAATAGCCAATAGTCAACATCTTGTGAGATATTACATACAGGGAGTGCTTCAGCAATTAAAACCTCATCATCCATACCTGAATCGACCTGATTTTCTTCCTTGTTGTTTTCCGCCTCCTTCCGTTTCTAGCAATCCTTTTTGAGATGTCTTGGTTTGTTGCAGTACCAACATTTTGCTTTACTCTTCTTGCTTCCCTTTGACTTCGATCTGGAAGAACCTCTTGTCTTCTCCCCCCATTCCTTTGAGCGACCTCTAGCTACCATGGCTTCAGGTGCAGAAGTCTTAATGCTAGATTGTCTTCGTACCTCTTCAAATAAGAGAGCACCCACGACAGATTCAAAATTTAATGAATCGAAAGTGCTCAAACTGATTGAGGTCACGAAGTGATCCCATGACTCAGGCAGGGAACACAACAAGGTTATTGCCTTGTCTTCTTCCTCCATCTTTACTTCCATATCGGACAACTGCCAAATAAGTGTATTAAAAACATTCAAGTGATCTACAATTTTCGTACCCTCCTTCATCCGAAGGCTGTACAATTGTCTCTTTAAGTAGATTCTGTTAGTCAAAGATTTTTTCATATAGAGAGTTTCTAATTTCTTCCACAACCCTGCAGTTGTACTCTCTCCAACAATATTGAAGAGTACTTCGTCTGCCAAACATAATCGAACGGTACTGAGAGCTCGGGCATCCAAGTCCTCCCAGTCCAAGTTTGACATGCTTGCTGGATTTTTAGTTACCCCGTCAAGTGCAATCCCTAACCTTCAGTTTCCACAGAGCAAAATTGTTTTTCCCGGTGAATTTCTCCACCTCAAATCTTGCGTTTGTCATTTTCGCCATTTCTCCCTCCTAGGGTTTCTGTTTTCCCTCCTTCTACAAAAAAAAAAATTCCCCTCTTTTTCTAGGGTTTCAAGGGTTTCAAATATTTTCTTCTTCTACTAATTTTTCAGAGAAATAAAAATCTCTATCAATTCTTGAAAACTGAACCCCCTTTTTTTTTTCTTTTTTTTTTAAATAAACAATTTCTAAAAAAAGACAAACCCCAACTATTACTTCTCACAACAAAAAACCTTCAAAAACTATTCTTCCTTTCTTCTTAAATTTCTGTTCAAACCCTTGTTCTCCAACTGAACCCTTTAGGAAAAATAACAAATTCTGTTTAAAACTCGATTTCTTCAATATGTTTGCACAGCCCAAATAAGATTTTCCTTCAAAAAATCGATTTCTGCATACCTCTTAATATGCAACCGGCTTCTGCAACCGTGGGTTTGACTGCAACCGTGGGTTTGACAACTGTTTTTTGTTCTTTCTTGGCTGTTACAACCTCTGCAAAACGGCGGCTGGGTCTGTTATCAACCTACGACAGGGGCAAGGAAAGCTTCAATGCAGCAAACATTCTCCTTTCTTTCTCAGTGCAATTCTTCCTCCGGCCTCTTTTTCTTCTGCGAACGCACGTCTTATTTTTCTTTTTATTCTTCCTTCGGCCTCTTCAATGGCCCCAGCAAATGGCAACTAGCGGCGGACACTCGGAAACCAATTCTAGCTTTTACTTTCACGGTGGATGGGGCTCCTTCCTTCGACAACTTCTAGACAACGGCTCGACGACTCCTTTGATTCTCTCGACTGATTTTTGTACACCTCACACGGTTCTTGAACGACAGTCAAATACAGTGATCGATTAAACAATCAACAACGGATCCTCCAGGCCACCTTGGATCCTCCAGGCTCCGATACCACTTGTTGTGGGAAATAAATAGAACGGGAGAAATATAACTAAATTTGGACAACTGAAAGATGAAAGATGAAACACTTTGAAACTTTATTGATGAAATTCTCCGTGTCATTACAAGCCTCTCGGGCCATATTATTAAACCTAGATACATTTCGTTACTCTAACTACATCTCGTTATTTCGTTATTTCAACTACCTAGGTAATTAGTAAATTTACAATATTTGTTGTCACATTTAACAGTTGCAAACAATTTCGAATTTGAAAGAGAGGGGTTTTGCGGACATTTGCGATATCATCAATGGTGGAAAGTATCACAGTATTCGAAAACTCCAATACTTCATCAACTTTGGTCATTTTCTCCAATTCCAATAGATGAAGAGTGCCAGGAAAAACGCAGAATAATGGCCATAGAATAGGAAATATGGTGTAGCCAAAAAAAAGTGTCTCCCTCTACTTTCTCAAATTTTGTTGAGCAGAAAACTCCTTTTTTAAAGTAATTTTAAGTACTTGAATTCTATTATATTCTTCTTTCTTTTTTCTTTTCGTTTTAAATGTCCTTGAATTCATGAATTCTTTACCAAATTGAAATGATTTCAGCAACAATCGTTGTACCAATAGCTAACTGTGTGAAAGCACGCACCGTATAGGAGCGAGGAAAGCATGCGACATATTAATTCCACTTCAAGTAGTACACAACATGTTACTTGTGTGAAGGCACCTTCGAACCTTGTCACTATTATTTCTGATTTTAATTCCTGCAGAAGGTATTGATGGAGTTTCGTGCCCTCCAATCTGGAAAATATTCTCAAAATCTTTGGGATACAAATGCTAGCCCTTTCATTCAAAAGTAGAAATACTGAAAGGTGATGGTGTCTTGTCCCAATAATGAAGTGGAAAGCAATGGAGCTACATTGTATTCTAGAACCAAAGCAACGGATGAAGTAATCAAAACAAAATAACCAACGATACCTCCCGCAGCAATTGCCAATTCGACGTAGCAATGAAGGCTCTGAACTGTCATGTGCCACAATTCAATGACCATAATATAATATATATAAACACATGTGGTGACAACGTTAAGATAACAGCCCTTGGAAGACAAAATCTTAACCTGGAGACTTATAATAACGTGGCCATCTTTCTCCAACCCGTAGGCGTTCCCTTTGTAGTGTGATAACAAACAGAAATGAGGGGCTGGAATTCTCTAGAATTTGTCTTTTTATGACAGAAATAGAGAGGCAATTGTTGAAGTTGGCGGTGTTGAGGCCTTGGTCACCCTCACACAAAACAGTGGCAGTGCATCACAAGGGCAGTGGCAGTGCATCACAAGGGCTTCAAGAAAGGGCTGCAGGTGCCTTGTGGGAATTATCTGTATCTGAAGAAAATAGTATTGATATTGGACAAGGAGGAGGTGTTGCTCCAATGATTGCGTTGGCTCCTTTTGATGTAGAAGATGTGCACGAGACTGCAATTGCAGCATTGTGGAATCTGGCATGTTGAGGAGGAGTTGCATGCTACAACATAGACTCGTCGGGAACTGCACCATATCAGCGTGGATATTCTCAGACCTATGATGCCACAATTATATTCACGCTGCAGAAAACCACCAAGAAAAATCTACAACTCACTGTCATTTCTTCATCCGACCACATTCATCCTAGAAACGTGTGATACCTCTCGGGAAAATGTTGGACGCACAGACTGAGTTCTGAATTGCCAAAGGAAAAAAATATGTTCAATTAATAGTGCCTATGTTTATCCTCTTCAACAGGTAGAAGAAAGGAGGTGTCTATGTCTATGGCACCTTATCCCAGTGTCAAAATGTCCAAGCTCGTGTAGAAATTAAGGTCACGAGCGACTAAATCAGAAGGTCGTTCCTCAACACACAAATTTCTCAGGGATTTATTCACACTAGTATACTCACAATAAGATTCTATGGCTTGTTGCGCTGAACGAATAGTGGTTTGCTTCGTCTCTAAAAGAGAGGGCTAAAGTATTGTGAGGTTGGTGTGAATCGGAATATAGAGAGACGAGTATGTAGTTTTTTTGGTTTGGGTAGGACTGGTAATGAAACGGTCATGCAGGATTAGAAAGAAACAGTCCTAAGAGAGGGGTTAGGTTTGCATTGAGGTAGCCATATAACGCCTAACACGCCGACAAAAAACGGGCTTATGCAATGCGACGATATTATAATACTGATAATCCCTGCCTACAGAAATCTTAGCATGAACCGTGACAATCAATGCAGACAGAGTGTTGATATGACATGATAGGAATTACATAGACAAAGGAGCCCAATGCTCAGAGAGGATTGCATCGAAATGAGTGGGGAGAGGCAGTCATGGTACAAAGAATATTGAGAGAAAAATGTCGAGTAGGAGCTGAGCATGCACCAGAGGCTTTCTCAAATGCCCAAAGGATAAACTGCTATGCATTGTAATAGATCTGACAAAGGGCATAAATGGCTACAAAACTAGTGGTTGGGCGAGGCCACAAAAACAAAACAATGGCTTAAATTGGAGTAGAGCCAGAATTGGCTAGAGCCAGAATTGGCTTGCTTGATACCATGTTAAGCATACATGGAAATAATGGACAACAAAATAAGATAAGCATTGAATTGAATTACTATTCACAATGATACACATTTATACAAGTTTAGTAACTTTTTGTTTCATATTTTAAGTGGTCTTTTGGATTCTCTTTGACTATTCAACTTCCACACCAACCCTTAGACGATCACATATTTTAAGGAAATATTACAATAAGATAAGCATTGAATTGAATTACTATTCACAATGATACACATTTATACAAGTCTAGTAACCTTTGGTTTCATATTCCAAGTGGTCTCTTGAAATCTCTTTGACTATTCACACTACTATATTTGGCGGAAATTCCGACACTTGGTTCCGACGCTTTTGACCAAATGTCGGAAATTTTCGCAAACTTTTTCCATCCCGCCCGAAACCGTCGCTATACCAACGTTTATAGAAAAGTGTTGCAATACCGACACTTAGAAAAGTGTCACAATTGTGACGTTTGGAGGAAGACGTCGCAATTGCGACACTATGGCCCAAAACGTCGCTATTGAGACGACTCCAATCGTCGCAAGTGCGACACAATGTCTAGGTGTCGCCATTGCGACGTTTAGGTACCCGTCGCAATAGCGACGCTTTTTCCGTCGTCGGTATAATGACACTTATATGCGCGCCACATAAAAATACGAAACTTATATGCGCGCTACATAAAAATTCGAAACTTATATGTGCGCTACATAAAAATGATTTTATCGTTTCGTATGCGTCGCAATAGCTACATTAACGTTTGATATGACGCGCCCATTCGCCCTCTGCTCTTGCAGAACAACATTCGCCTTTAGCTCTTGCAGAACAGCATTTGCCCTCAGCATTCGCGCTCAGCTCTTGCAGAACAGCATTTGCCCTCAGCATTCGGCCTCAGCGTTAGCCCTCAGCTCTTGCAGAACAACATTCGCCCTCAACTCTTGCAAAATGGTAAGTTCTTACTGCAGGCCCTTCCTCCTATAGTAGGGTTGACTCTATTTGGGTTTTTTTGGTCAATTCCATTGGATTGTGTTAGGCTGTAGGGTTCTCTCTAGATGTCAAGAATCAAGATTCAATACCCTCTATTATCTTCATCACCCAATACAAGATTTAAATTTTTCCCAAAAAAACGCTTATTAATTTGGCAGCCATTATTTCTCCCTGCTTTAAAAACCCTACATTTAAATGAAAACAAGCATTGCATTTCAACTACAAAAATCTATTAGTGTTCAAATGTACATGTGTGCTACATTAACGTCTGATATCACGCACGCATTCGCCCTACGCTCTTGCAGAACAGCATTCGCCCTCAGCTCTTGCAGAACAACATTCGCCCTTAGCATTCGCCCTGAGCTCTTGTAGAATAGCATTCGCCCTGGATTCGCCCTAAGCTATTTCAGAACAGCATTCGCCCTGCATTCGCCTCGACCTTGCACAAAGATTTGTCTCCGCACTCGCCCGCGCCCGCCCCTCCTCTCTCTTTCTTGTAGTACAACATTCACCCTCAGCTCTTGCAAAATGGTAAGTTCTTACCGCAGGCCCTTCCTCCTATAGTAGGGTTGACTGTATTTGGGTTTTTTTGGTCAATTCCATTGGATTGTGTTAGGCTGTGTATGGTTCTCTCTAGATGTCAAGAATCAAGATTCAATACCTTCTATTATCTTCATCACCCAATACAAGATTTAAATTTTTCCCAAAGAAACGCTTATTAATTTGGCAGCCATTATTTCTCCCTGCTTTAAAAACCCTACATTTAAATGAAAACAAGCATTGCATTTCAACTACAAAAATCTATTAGTGTTCAAATGTACATGTGCGCATCACTTGTGTAGGGTATTCCTTTTCCATTTTCACATTATCTAAGAATGTGTGCAGTATAGTTCATATTTTTTGCGATTTAGATTGTCTTGAAAAAGGAAAGGTAAATTATTTCCCATGGAAAAAGAAGGCTTTCCCTTTTTATAGGTTGTTTGGACTTACGTGGAAAAATTTATGGTATGCCTTTCATATTATGTAGTTTAAATTTGAATTAACAGATTATTCTACATGAAAATATAATTACCTATGTGATGTCCTTCATCACTAATTAAAATTATAGGGTTTCAATTTCCTAGACTTTAACTCATCTGATGCTAAATTCTAGGTTCTCATTGGTGGATCACTCTTCCATTGATTTCCTTTCCCTCTGGATCTTGTCATACTTTAAAAGTCATCAATGATACATATATTATTTCAGGTATCCCAAAAGGCTTTATAGTAGAACATATTGTGAAGTTTTTTTGACACCTGAGGATTCTTTTTAGAACTGCAACGTGGTCTATGCTATCGAGTTATATATCAAGCAACTTGTCCTTAATAACCACACTATGAGGTAGGTTCAACCAGTTTGAACTTGTTGGGACATAGCATATGAAGTTGTGTGATGAGTCCATATCACAGGTCTATTATGGTGACAAAAGTGAAGACACGTAATGACAGTTATTATGTTAACATTACTAGAAACATTTTCGAAATTATCCATGCTATCAAGATGTCAAAATTCCAGGCATTAGGTGTCAATACTCGTAGTTAATAGATAATAATAATAATATAAAAAAATCACAACTTTATTCTTGAAATATGATTGTTACACATTGGTAACCTAGTTCATGAGTTACTATCACCCAAAGATTGCAAAACAAACTTAAAATATAAATTAAACCAACGTGAGAATCCAACTAAGGGTTTCTCGACAAAATCATGCCATAACCTGGCATTTTGAAACCCAAATTTGAATCCATCATAAGTAATACAATGCAAACTCAAATGGATTTTCAATGCATGTTTGCATGCTACACTTATTCTCTGTCTAGATATCATTTTTTAAATGGAACCATTAGTCAAGCCCACAGTCCTTTTTATGTGAAAAATTTCAGCTCTATTTGAGCTCTTTTTTGCTCCACCACCTCAATAAACCAGTGTTACACGGGGTCTCGCCCCCCCACCTAGGGGTCTAGATTCCTCACCCCCTCGCGCTCTGGGGTCTTGGGGACTTCTAGGGGATGTTTCCCTCACGCCCCCTCATGCCCCCGCACACCCCCTTTCACGCCCCCTCACACCCCCCTTCACGCCCCCTCACGTCCCCTCACCGCCCCTTTTAGTTTATGGTTTCGTGTTAAAAGTTGATGTGCCACTTAGCATATTTGAGAATCCAAGTGATTCTGATTCAGATGGTGACATGGTTGATCCCGATATATTTGTGCAGAAGTTGGATGTAGAGACTAGTGGGGCATTAACTCGAGCATTTATGCTCATTTATCATTATGATGATATCATTTGATATTCATATGTTATGTTTTATGTTTTATGTTTCAGACATAACTTATTTGCGTTTAAGTTTTATGTTTCAGACTTGAGTTGTAAACTTCAGCTTAAACTCTATTTTGAATCTTGATATAATATGTCATATGATATCTTAAACTTTATTTTCATTGTACATTGTTAGTAGTTACATTAATGATTATATAGTTACAAACTTACAAACTTACATGCATGATTGTATGATGTATGTTTTAACTTTTAACTTTTAACTTTGTTTCAATTATATGATTCATCATTCATCGATTTGTAATTTTATCATTTATGATTTATCTTTCATGATGCAAGTGTATGATGACTGTATATACATTCCTTGCAAAAATATAGTTACATTTTAAATATTAAATTTTATAATTTTATGACCCCGACGTCCCCCCACGTTTCCTGAAAATTGGTAGGGAGCTTTTGCATAGGCCGCTCCCGCGCTCCCTCGTCCCCTCGCTCCCACCTCCGGGGGACTTGGTGGAACATTGCCATAAACATATGCAAACATATATCATGATCTTGGAATTCCATTACATATGTATGTGCCAATGTTCCATAATCATGCCCCATCATCAATTTAAGAAATTTCCATTGAATATCAAATTATGGGGGGGGGGAACTTTTTTCTGCAACATTTGGCTCAAAATCGGGGACCATCTCCGTATGAGGTGAATGAGAACTATAGATATTTGAAGAAGTAGATTAGTGCCTTTTCCTCTGGCCATGGAGTCATATACAGTCATCCATCACAAAAATTTGTCTTTTTTCATTCTCACCTTGAAAGTTGCAAAATTCATGCCCTAATTGAAACGACACTAAATTTGAAAGATATAATAAAAATGCAAGCTAGAAGTGCCCTATTAATACAAAGGGAAAACCTTCCTACCTACCCTAACCGAGATAAATTTTGATTGAATAGGAAACATGATATTTCCTATGGAGTTGATCCAACAACTTGTTAAATGTATGGGACTAAATCATGCATTTGATTTCCATGGAAACATGCGCATGAAGAGAAAAAGTGCAGAATTAATTGAAAATCCATACATGCCACTTATAAAAACTACACCGAAAGGTAAAAAAATACTTAAGGCCTTAACTTAATTTGAATCCAAAAATGACAAAATAGGATTAGTGAAAACACGAGAGTGGTGTGGGTGAACAACATAAATAAAAAGTGAGGATACCTTTCCCCAAGATGCCTTTGTCACCATTGTATGAAAACATGTTTTCCTTTCCCTTTATACATGCAAGTGAATGCATTATAGGTATGGTGTTTTCCTAGAATAGGAGAAGCCTACTTAAATATATCATTCGTGGATTGAATGTTTGGGTGCCTTAATGTGCAATGACATGTTTCCAGGACTGAATTCAATGCAAGGCATATTTGAAACTCTAACTCTGGCTTCCGGTGTCTTATTAGAAATTATTTCAGTTTTCATTTTGTGTTTTCAAGTTAGATATTGTTTTCAAGTTTTTACATTTATAATTTTATTGCAATGTGGCAGACTGATCAGAGCAGTGCAGGAACAACCCCGAGACGGGATGATCGCGGAAAGAGGCCAACGGAAGAACATGTAAAGTGCCAGCATTGCTCTATCTTCAGGTATTTTAGTTATTTACACAATTGAAATAATATTAATTTTGTTCAAATATGCAGACACCTAGCCATGGTACGCCTGATGATTCCCTCTTTGAGGAAGAGCTTTCTTCATCCCTATCTCCAGTGTTCTTGTTGCAAAAAAAGACACGAGATGCAAGGTCGGAATTTAATAATTTGATAGACGCGCCTCAAACACCTGAAACAGAAGAGAGGATACAACATCTTATGAGGCAGCTAGAAAGATATCAGGTAATAATAAAAAGTCAAAAGGATACTTTTTTTGTTCTGCATGAGATGAATTGTGATAGTTTGATTTTTAATTTTTACATTGACTAAACTAACAAAAAGTTCTTTTGTATGTAGCGTCTTCTGGCATTTGCTGAACCCGGTGTTGGTGGTAGTGGGACACAAGGGCAAGAGATTGCCCAACAACCCTCTCGTACACCTTCTACTCCTTTAGGTGCTAGCTAAGAAACACACCCTGCCCAAGCTGACACCCAGCCAACTGCTGAACGTGTTGGCAATGATGAGGCTGATATGGCCAGCTACATTATTGCGTTTCCTGGAGCTACACGTGTCAGCTCCACAGGGACCATTAATGGCACGTTGTTGGTGAACGATGAGGGTGTCCCTATAAAGCATGTACAACTCCCAAGTAAATTTTAATATTTTAACTATTTCATGTACTTTATCTAAAACATATTTATCATGATTTTTATTTTTAAATTAATGATAATATTTTTTTATTTTTTTTGGTTTTATTCTGTGTAGGAAACAATGAGTTCTACAGGATTATGGAGAGCCATGCGTTGGTAATTTTTGGCCCAACCATACGTACAGGGTGGAATTCCCAGAATTCCAACCTGAAAAAAGAACTTCTAGATTATCTAGAAGCCCTTTTTGGGGTCGGCACATTTGACAGAAAAGCGGTGGCTCAGGTAGCCGGTAAATATTTGAAATATACCAGGGACACCTATAGGACGCAATTGCAATTTAACCCTAGATATGAGCGTCCTCTCGCAGTTTCAGAGAGTGAGTGGAGAGCACTCATCCATGACGGAAAAGAGAAAGGGGCAAAGAAAGAAGGAAAAATGCCAACTGGACCCGCAAGGTAAATTACAACTTTAATTCAATAGCTTTAATTTTCTTTATGTCTAAAATAAAAGTGTGCTACGTCATATCTGACTTCAATCTTTTGATGCTAGGTTGCCTGACACCTCAAAGGCAACTAAAGCTAGGATTGAGAAAAAGGGCCATCACAAGCTCGGCCAGGGTGGCTACTTGAAATTAGCTGCAAGAATTGTAATTAAGTAGCTAAACATCTTATAATTAATTGTATTGCCTTCCAACGTTTTTGTAATCCTATCAGATATGATTAAAAATACACAATCATATATAATGTAGGGTGATGACTTCGGAACAGTAACTACAGAGGAAGATAAAAATATCGCTTTCCGTTTTGGCTTTCAAGCTGTAGTTGAACGTCGCAGAAGCTTAGGGCAGGTCCCAAGATCTAGAATGCCCGATAAGGTAAAACATTAACCTTTCAATATTTTTGTTTTCGTCCATAAATTTAATGTCTAAAAAATTTGTTTAAATCAGGGGAGCAGTACTACCGACGAGGCAAATAACCCATTTTTAGAGCCAGATGTAGATGATCCTCTCGTGCAACCTGATCATTGTAGTGGGGACCAGGCCGACAATGCTGCTATCAGTGAGGGCCGTGACGGTAATTAATTTCCACTTATAATTTTTTCTAATTATACCTTGATGGTTGTCCTTATAACGTTTTTTGTTAAAATGACAGAGAATGTTTCCCTTGAGGATCTTACCACCAGAGAGGAAGACAGGGCAACAGTCCCAACGGCGACAACTGGTGCACCAGGTAAATAATCTCATTGCAATTTTTTTTATTAATATTACCTAACTAGTTCAATGATATTTAAAAACTGACAATTAAAATTTAATATTATCTGTTTTTGTAGGCGATGCCCCGTCACTGGATGAGACCAGACATCGTGACTACGCAACTAGGTCAGCGCCGACAACTGGTGCACCAGGTAAATAATCTCATTGCAATTTTTTTTATTATTATTACCGAACTAGTTCAATGATATTTAAAAACTGACAATTAAAATTTAATATTATCTGTTTTTGTAGGCGATGCCCCGTCACTGGATGAGCCCAGACATCGTGAATACGCAACTAGGTTAGCAGTGCGGGTCGAAAGGCACGAAACATGAGCAGAGCACGATGATATTGATGATGTAATTAGGAGCTTTAGAAATAGGAAGAAGAAAAAGAAAATTTGATAATGTAAAATATTGTATTATTATAAGACAAACGTTACCATACTTGGAACGTTTTTGCGTTATATAAAAAAATCATTTATCATACTATTTTTATGTCAAGCATTAATTTCAATGTTTCCTTGCGTACTTTTTGTTGAATTGTTTTTTTATTAGTTATTGAATATTTTTTTTTTATGCTCATGAAAGTAAAAAATGAAATATAGATTGGGTATTGGGGAATTGAGAGTGATGTGAGGGGGGGGGGGAGGGGCCATAAGAGCTTCCACCTTCACGTGGTTGGCCCTGTTTAGTAGAGAATAATTTATTGGAGCGATTTAATCTTGGAGCAAACCTCCCTCGATCCAGTGTAGCAACAAAAAAGTCACCGTTGACTTAGTTGCTACTCTTTCAGATCGTGGGAGGCTTGTTCCAAGTTCATGCGACTCCAATAAATTTTTCTTGAAACGAAGAGGAGCTTATTCAGGTATGTTTGGAAATTTTCAACATATGTTCTAACATTATCATAAGAATGCATCTTAGAGTAAAAATACTACATCAATTACTTGTATTTATTGTATAGATAATGATGGATTTTGATTGACTTGGCAGTGCAGGTACAAATCCTCTTGCATCATGAGCAATACAACTTGTCAACCAGGGTCATGTCCAGGATATTTTTGCTTGTGCGCTTGACCATGTTCGTAATGTCACATTTTGTAAGTTCCTTTACAGTTCATAATTCAATATTAAGCTTGTTCATGATTATTATCTAGGTTTTTTGTACGTGTTTTTTCATCTATTTGATTGTAAGCAACTCTGCATGTTTCCTGTTGTTCACTATGATTTCTCCCATTACCACTCCCAGGATGAATCCGACTTTATTGTTATATAGGTTAATTTATTGTTACTATGATTTCTCCATTTACGATTTCATAGGTTACATCATGTAAAGTTGTCAATCTCAAGTTGGTGATGAGCTTTAGTTCTCCAGATTTGGGGCTTTTCTGATATTTTCTCCCTCATGTCATTCCTGCATCACCTCGTTGTTTGAGCATGCCAATTGTCTACCACTTGCACCAATTGGCACATGTCAATCTCTGAGTGGTGCCACATTTCACCTATTTTCAGTGAGAGTTTAGGGTTTCTCTAACATAGCTTCAGAAATCCGATTCAGTGCCTGCTTGAATATTGTCACATAATACTTATGGTTTGGATTGATGAGCATGTTATGAATGGTTGATTGATTCATAAGAACCACCCATATAGTCATCTTGAGATATTTCAGAAGGTTTCTCAGGTTTCCTTTTTCACCGTTTCTAGTGGGTGGGATGGTGTGGGGTGATCCATCAATATTGGTGCTCTTGTAGTAGGGAATTTGTTTTTGGGGATATAAAGGAGCATTTGATGTAGATATCCCATTGGATGCATTCATAGATGGGCACGAGAAGTCAAGAATTTAAATTAAAAATATGCAACCTCTAGCATGGCAACCTGAAGGCCGCGAGAGACACTGGTTAAAGATTGTTTTGTGCTGGCCTTAATATAGTCGTGATTTCTTTCTATTATCTTAATGCAAATATAAAGTCCGGTCTCATTAAAATGAGGATTGTGGTTGTATTTCTCTTTGGTTGTTTCTCTCTTAATGCTCCAGAAGTTGCCAAAAGTTGCGATAGTTGTTTAGTTTGCCCGTTACAACTTAAAAGTGGTTTTTAGCAATGGGAGTCATGTTTTTTAAGGTTCATACTAATATGAAGATCTTGTAATTCTATATTCAAGATAAGAGAAGATGGCCTCTGCTTTGGGCAGTATGACAACAATTGCCACATCTACCTCATTGGGTAACAATGGAAAGGGGAAGAAGTTGGGTGCAATGTTGGATAATTATGGCAGACAATTGTCTTCTCTTTCAGTTTTTTCACCCATTTCCTTTAATCGCTCAAGCAGAAGAGGGACTCTGAGATTACGCGACAGAGAGAAGGTAGTTAATAAAAGAGCTATGGAAAAGGAGTTGTACTTCAACAAGGATGGCTTAGTGACAAAAAAATTGCAGGTCAGAGAAAAAATTACGTTTAAAGGAAGGTCACCTGCACGTGAAACTTCACTGCGGTGGATCTTTCCTTGTCCACTTATATTCAATTTTAATGTGTTATTTTAATTTTTCATGGAGGTTTGTTTTGGCATATGGTCTGGCATTCAATTGCACACTTACTGAAAGCATTGTCAATTTGTCTTGCAGGCGGTGTGAACAAACTTGCTGATCTTGTTGGAGTCACCCTTGGGGCGAAGGGAAAAATGTTGTCTTGGAGAGCAAGCATGGTTCTTCAAAAATAGTTAATGATGGTGTGACAGTAGCTAAGGAGGTAATTTGTAGATGTGTGCTCTGGTTTTCTTTTTAACGTTGTATTAGTTCCCCCTCTTAAATGTCTTAGATTTGGTAGGCATAATTTTAAAACTCAAAGGTGAAAGGAAACATATTTCTTACCTAGTGGTCTTCTTGGCCTATGGACTAGCCACATTAGAGTAATGCATAAAGCTTTTCACAACAATAAAAGGAAAGGGTTATGGCTTAGTTAAATTTTATTGTTATTGACAGTGTAATGAAATGTATCTCAATGCTATGGCTTTGGCCTTTTTATTGGTTGAATTAGAGGACCCAGTTGAAAATATTGGGGCCAAGTTGGTAAGGCAAGCTGCGGCAAAGACAAATGATTTAGCTGGGGATGGAACCACAACATCTGTTGTTCTTACACATGTTGGAATATTGAAAAATTCTAGAACAATGAATGGAGAATAAATCTCCCTTCCTCTAACACAGAGAAAATAAAAATTTCTTTGACAGGAGACAGAGTTTCAATACTTTGAAAACAAACTTATATTCCCTTCAATAACTCAAAAAAAAACTATTACACTACTTCCTCACTGAGAGGGATTACAAAATTATGACTGCTACAAAACGCAGTGCATACAACCAACTCACTGTCTGTTCAAAACAAACATACTCTGTCTCTAAAACACTCTGCTGTGTTTTTCACTTTCGCACTGCTGTGCATACACACTTAAAAAGTTACACTCAGTCTTTCACTTTTTACACACTGCTGTGTAATAAAAAATTTACGTACTGTCTATAAAAAAAACTACCAAGTTTTTTCGACCTTTTTATTTTTATATGCCGTAACATATAAAACATATTATAATAAACCCTCTTTTAAAAAAAATAAAATTAAAACTAAATTCTATGGCCCACCTTTCATTTCGCATATGATATATATATATAACATATGTTTAAAAAATATGTATATATTAAACTATCAAAACATTAAAGAACCCTTTCCGTCGGACTTCAAAAGTCTGAATAGATTGAATTTCAAACCAAATTCGCGTTCCAAAATGGGATGTTGACGTCTGCCTAATTTTAACTCGAATTCTCAATCCAATGTGCCCTATAAAAAATTCGGGTCCGGTTTTCAGGTTTTCAGATTCCCTTCAATTTCATGCGATCCATTATTAATGCTCCACGTGTCCTCCTTTTGAATTTACAAAACTGTCGGGTAAATTTCTGTTTGTTTAATTTCTGGTTGGTGAATTGCGTTAATGCTGGCTGTTGTGTTTAAATACAATCCTGTCCAGAAATATGGCTGTGGCCGTCTACAAAAAAAATTTGCAGGAATTTTAAATGCTGAATTAAATTTCTGGATGGCATGCAAGCAACCTCCAAAAAAAAATGTTGCTGCTGCATCCGTCCTTCTGCTGCAGCAGTTGAAGTTAAAATTCAACAGCACAGGGTTTAATAAGTGAGGGTGTAAAGGTAACTTTTTGTCGATAGTACTGGATTAAGATCATCTATCATTTTTTTAGGGTCTTATGGTGTTTGGTTTTTTAGTTTTTGGTTGGGCTTATTGAGTCTAAGATAGTTTTTGAGTGAAAAAATTGCTATCAGGTATTAAAAAATTTTGGTTCTTTTGTCAAAATTTATGAGCTTGTTAGGAAATACAAAACTGACAATGGTTGTATCTTAAATTTGTGGAAAAAAATTTGAAATGAAACCTTTTTGTTTAGGTTGTTGCAGCAGGTGCAAACCCCATTCAAATTACTAGGGGCATTGACAAGACAATAAAGGCCCTTGTTTCGGAACTTAAAATTTTGTCAAAGGAGGTAAACGCTTGCCTTTTGAGTAGGCTGGTTTTCCTTTTTGCTGATGGTTTGGTGTATCTAATTGAATTAGTTGCCTAAGGTATTTTTGGTTCCAAACTCCTTTTCATTTTTCATACAGTATTGGCCTTGTGGAATACATTTGATTGTGTGGTCTTGTTAGATCTACAACATTTGTAGTTGTTTAGTCTTATGGCTGAGGTGCACTTTTATTATGGAAATAGTTGATGCAATATTTTCATTTAATCCTTACTGTAGGGTAGCATGTTGAGAAGTTTCTTGTGAAACATTTGGTATTCAAAATGACACTTGATCCTATACAGCATCATGCACTTGAATTCAAAATTCATATTCAAAGTGTGCCAGACAATTCTTGCAAAATTTCAAATATTTATGTTGTTTTAAAACCATTATCTTTTTCATGTATTGGATGCTGAAAATGAGAAAAAGACTTTGGTATGAAACCAACTGGTGAATAATTTCCAGCAAAACAACCACTTCCAAGACATGATTTAGAAGTAGAACATATGTACTTATGAAGCATAGAAAGATATCCTCGATGCATTTTCAATGTTTGGCTAGGGTTATTTTTGGAGAAAATAACTCCTTATTCCTAGAATAGTGATCTTCAATACAAGTAAATGCCAGAGAAGAGAGATCATCGTGTGACACAACAAAACTGAAATTGGACCCCCAAGGAGAGCTGGTGTGTCTACAATCGCTCTGTCAGCATTTTCCCTTGGTTTACCCCGTTCTTTTCCTCCAGCCTGAGTCTTAATTGACTTCTTCATTCTTCGGGTTTATTTATCAAATTCGTAGAATTTGATGAATAAATACTATCCACAATGGTTGGACTTTAATTTATATTCCCGACTTTATATTATCTCCAATCCTTATAACCAATGTTTAACTTTCAACACTTTGTATTTATACTCCACATTTCTTTTTAAATAAATAACTTGTAATGAACTTTCGGCTCTATATTTCACCACCCAGCCTTACAACAATCACGCTCCAGACTTATGCTAATTATCCGCCAATCGTTTAATTAAACAATTTCATTATACTCCAGCCCCACCTATATATATCAATAACCAATCAAACACTTGTATCGTACCTGGCTATCCTCCGCACACCTTAGTTAACCACCGGGCAAGTTCAACGTGCGACCACCGTTCGATGGCCCTTCTCCAAATCAACGACTCTTGGAAATTTCGCTCGGCTTCCAACGTCGGGCTTTAACGTGCGATGGCGCAAGTTAAACAGTGGTTTTACGGAGGTCACTTCGCCACGTGTCGCATTCCCTATGGAATCGCTCGTGAATAGGAAATACCGCCTACTCCGCAAAAGCGGTGCGATATGGGCAACCCGCTTTTGTGATTCCGCTCGTGGTTTTGGTAGAGGGCTTGACCACGGGTGCAAGTCTGGTTCCGCTATCCTTTTGTTTGTTAACTTATGTCCAATCCTCGGGTCAGGTTCCGAAAGCACAACAATTTTGTATCTTTATTAAGCGAGATTTTTATATTTGAATAGTTTTCACGACCCCAGTTCTCTACACAGACATCGCCTTGGATATTTTTACATAAAAATGATTGTTCTCAATAATTATTTATATAAATTTTCCACATGTTTAGTGTGGTATTCCCATGATTTATTATAAATATGTGTATTATCAAAGAAAACCAACACAAATTTTATAATATGGGATCAAACAAAATTGTTCTTAAGTCGAGCCCGCCGGACTTCAAATGGCGATAAACCATAATTCAAACCAAATTCGCGTTCCAAAATAGCCTGCTGACGTCGGCCAATTTTGTGACGCGGAAACCAAATGAATTCCGCCCTAATATTTTTCGGGTCCGAAGTTAGGCTGGCGTACGGAGGGAAGTTGTGACGCAAATTTCTTATCAAATTCGCCCTAATATTTTTCGGGTCCGGATTTCCACTGCACGAGCGGCCCAAACAAAGATCCGCTCCAATCAATTTCTGCCATGTGTGCTCAATAAAAACTTGCCCTGCTCCCAGCTGCGGGTGCATTCGATGGCATTTAAGGTGATGGGACATGGATATGGCGATTTCATATCAATCACATTAACATTTAACGCTGTTCAATTAAGTTTTCACATCAAATCCGCATTAATTAATTTTTAACACTGTTCAAGATCGCACCTCCACTCCTCTTAGCGATTCCGCACGCTCCAATTTGATCCGGCCTTCGGCTCTCGTTATTAATGATCAGAGATTAATTATGACGGGCGTCCTTTGATTGCATTGCAGTCGTGTCAACAAAATGACATTTAGCCATGGTTTTTCAGACAAGCCAGTTGCTGGATTACACTGCCTGCTAAATGTGACGATAAGGAGAAGTGGCCAGCTGAACTGCTGCCTAGACCTTGCTGCATATTTTCATTTCTCTCGGTTCTGTCTCTGTCTGTCTTCCTCTGTTAATTGGAATTATGCTTCGTTGTCTCCTCTTGTGCCCACTGCACCTGAGATTGCACCCATGCCTCGCGTGCGTCATAGGATGCGTTGCCGCAGGGGGAGCACTAGAGGTCAACCCTTGCGCGCTCCCTCCAGCCCCTCAACAGAGTCGACTTCCGACCAGTCCAGTGAATATTACGCAGGTCGATATCCAAATACTAGGAGTGGGCGAGGTCGGCTTGTAGGATCTGGCCACCGTATGGATTCCCCTGCTCCTCGCTTCCCCACCGCTAGTTCACCTTCTCCCACGACACGCACTGCTCAATTTTCCTTTAATTGTTCTCTCAACCACCCGCGAATCATGGCTTTAGTCACTGTGGTCTTCCGCGAGGAGGCCCAAACGGAGGAAGAATGCACCCGTTCGGCGGGTCTGAGCTCGGAAAAATCCGGCCAACATTCGGGCCTTCAGGAGGGGAGCCGTGGCATGCATGTGGAGGTAGCACCTAGCGATCCTGGACCTTCCGAAGGATGGTGCCGAATCGTGGAGGAACCACCGGAGGAGTAGTTTGGTTAATTTGTTTTTCTTGCTTAGCAGGCCCACTTAATTGAGTTTCTTTTAGATTATTTTACTGTGCTAGACCTTTGTAATCTTTTTGAATTCTGTTAATTAAACGTTCAAGACTGGTTTCCCCGTATGAGGGCAGTCTTCTTAATATTTTGATTTTCTGATGAAAAATTTGCCATGTGTATGGCAAGGAAATGTTTTTGACTTCGGTGTAATTTTATTCGCAATGTTAATAGATTAACTTTACTTAGAATTCTCACATGATTAGCGTTTTTCTTGATCTGTTCAAGGATTTTGGGTACTTTAATTTGTATTTGGAACAATGGACGTCGGTACTCTATCTGTTGCTTTACTGTTCTACATACTACTATTTCACTTTCTTATAGATGCCTCGAGCATATTTGAATGCTTTCTCAGATTGTCGATAATCTCCATGTGGACCGTTACTGGATTTTATATCATGTCCCTGTATGTGACATGGGGTATTTTTCTATCATTGTCCGGGGTGGGACTTCCACTTTTCTGGATGGATATTTGGGTTCCAATCTTCAGATGTGAAAATGTAATGACTTCATGGACTGTTTTACTTCATATAATATATTCAAAATAGCATTTTTTCTCTTTTGAAAAAAAAATGATTAATGTTTATCATTATGCCTTCAAAACTAGCGATGCTGGTCTATGTTGCTGGTTTATTGATATGGTCTGATGGTCTTTTTATATTTTGGACATATCACACTCCTCACATGATTAGCGTTTTCTCTGTTCAAGGATTTTGGGTACTTTAATTTGTATTTGGAACAATGGACGTCGGTACTCTATCTGTTGCTTTACTATTCTACATACTGCTATTTCACTTTCTTATAGATGCCTCGGGCATATTTGGATGCTTTCTCAGGTTGTCGATAATCTCCATGTGGACCGTTACTGGGTTTTATATCATGTCCCTGTATGTGACATGGGGTATTTTTCTATCATTGTCTGGGGTGGGACTTCCACTTTTCTGGATGGATATTTGGGTTCCAATCTTCGGATGTGAAAATGTAATGACTTCATGGACTATTTTACTTCATATAATATATTCAAAACAACGTTTTTTCTCTTGTGAAAAAAAAATGATTAATGTTTATCACTCTGCCTTCAAAACTAGCGATGCTGGTCTATGTTGCTGGTTTATTGATATGGTCTGATGGTCTTTTTATATTTTGGACATATCACACTCCTCACATGATTAGCGTTTTTTCTGTTCAAGGATTTTGGGTACTTTAATTTGTATTTGGAACAATGGACGTCGGTACGTACTCTATCTGTTGCTTTACTATTCTACATACTGCTATTTCACTTTCTTATAGATGCCTCGGGCATATTTGGATGCTTTCTCAGATTATCGATAATCTCCATGTGGACCGTTACTGGGTTTTATATCAAGTCCCTGTATGTGACATGGGGCATTTTTCTATCATTGTCTGGGGTGGGACTTCCACTTTTCTGGATGGATATTTGGGTTCCAATCTTCAGATGTGAAAATGTAATGACTTCATGGACTGTTTTACTTCATATAATATATTCAAAACAATGTTTTTTCTCTTGTGAAAAAAAAATGATTAATGTTTACCACTCTGCCTTCAAAACTAGCGATGCTGGTCTATGTTGTTGGTTTATTGATATGGTCTGATGGTATTTTTATATTTTGGACATATCACACTCCTCACATGATTAGCGTTTTTCTCTGTTCAAGGATTTTGGGTACTTTAATTTGTATTTGGAACAATGGACATCGGTACTCTATATGTTGCTTTACTATTCTACATACTGCTATTTCACTTTCTTATAGATGCCTCAGGCATATTTGGATGCTTTCTCAGATTGTCGATAATCTCCATGTGGACCGTTACTGGGTTTTATATCGAGTCCCTGTATGTGACATGGGGTATTTTTCTATCACTGTCTGGGGTGGGACTTCCACTTTTCTGGATGGATATTTGGGTTCCAATCTTCAGATGTGAAAATGTAATCATGGACTGTTTTACTTCATATAATATATTCAAAACAATGTTTTTTCTCTTGTGAAAAAAAAATGATTAATGTTTATCACTCTGCCTTCAAAAGTAGCGATGCTGGTCTATGTTGCTGGTTTATTGATATGGTCTGATGGTCTTTTTATATTTTGGACATATCACACTCCTCACATGATTAGCGTTTTTCTCTGTTCAAGGATTTTGGGTACTTTAATTTGTATTTGGAACAATGGTCGTCGGTACTCTATCTATTGCTTTACTATTCTACATACTGCTATTTCACTTTCTTATAGATGCCTCGGGCATATTTGGATGCTTTCTCAGATTGTCGATAATCTCCATGTGGACCGTTGCTGGGTTTTATATCAAGTCCCTGTATGTGACATGGGGTATTTTTCTATCACTGTCTGGGGTGGGACTTCCACTTTTCTGGATGGATATTTGGGTTCCAATCTTCAGATGTGAAAATGTAATGATTTCATGGACTGTTTTACTTCATATAATATATTCAAAACAGCGTTTTTTCTCTTGTGAAAAAAAAAATGATTAATGTTTATCACTCTGCCTTCAAAACTAGCGATGTTGGTCTATGTTGCTGGTTTATTGATATGGTCTGATGGTCTTTTTATATTTTGGACATATCACACTCCTCACATGATTAGCGTTTTTTTCTGTTGCAGGGTTTTGGGTACTTTAATTTGTATTTGGAACAATGGACGTCGGTACTCTATCTGTTGCTTTACTATTCTACATACTGCTATTTCACTTTCTTATAGATGCCTCAGGCATATTTGGATGCTTTCTCAGATTTGTAGATAATCTCCATGTGCACCGTTACTGGGTTTTATATCATGTCCCTGTAGGTGACATGGGGTATTTTTCTATCATTGTCTGGGGTGGGACTTCCACTTTTTTGGATGGATATTTGGGTTCCAATCTTCAGATGTGAAAATGAAATGACTTCATGGACTGTTTTACTTCATATAATATATTCAAAACAGCGTTTCTCGTCTTTTAAATATATATATATATATATATATATATATATTTTTTTTTTTTTTTTTTTAAATTGAACCCTCCGTCGGTCTACCGACGCCTTGTAGATGTCGGAACTGCGACAACCCAGAAAAGTCGGAAGAGAGATAGTATAAAAACGTCGGACCACATTTCGTCGGAATTACGACAGCTTACAAACGTCGGAAGAACGACGTTCCAAACGTCGGACCACATTTCGTCGTAATTGCAACATCTTACAGACGTCGGAAGAGCGACGTCCAAAACGTCAGACCACGTTGCGTTGGAATTGCGACTGTTTACAAACGTCGGAAGAGCGACGTTCAAAACATTGGACCACATTTTGTCAGAAGTGCGACAGTTTACAAACGTCGGAGGCGCGACGGTTTGTGAGACATCGGAAGAGTGACGCTTGTTCAGAAGCGATGGAAGAAGTGTCGATATTGCGACACTTTTTACGTGCGTCAGAACTGCGACGACATGAAAAACCACGTTTTGTCCGCCCTCGAACTGTCGCTCTTGCGACGACTATGTGTCGGAATAGCGACGAATTGGCCGTCAGAATTTCCGCCAAATTTTCTAGTGTCAACCTCCACTTATTTTAAATAAACATGGTTAAGCCGATTGAAGAATTTAAACCGAAAGGTGTGGACGTCTTAGATAAGCGTCGTTATCTGTATACACCTAAAAGGAATCCCAAAACCTAATGTAAGAAGATTATCTCTAAATTTTGAAATATGAACAAAAGTTATTGAGTTGTTAGGTTACATTTTTCCTCACAATCAATTTTTAGGAAAACCAATGGATTTATGATTATCTGAATCATAACTTGTTTATCAATTCGTAGTAAAACTGCCTTCAATACAAAATATATAAAATTTAAACTATATAATCTTTATAATGAAAACTTCTCAGAAATCTTTAGATAACTCAATCCCTTTATATAAATTGAAATAATTAAAAACTAAAACAGTTAAACAACTAGAACTCCAATAAAATTATTTTCAAAATCAAGAACTAATTGATCAAAATTCTAATATAGGGATGTGAAATCATCATATAGTTGGGGTAGGCAACGGGTAGATATTGGTGATATACGAGGAAAAATATATTTAGAGAAACAGAATACACTTCTATTAAACCCATTGAAGGCGAAGAAAATAAAAATAATTTATCTAAGAGTCATTCAGATCTACCAGGTTTTTTTCAAAATTTCTTTAATGAGCACTTTCAAATTATAGGAAAGCACAAAAATGTCATAATATATAAACATATATTATCTATATGAGTATCAATATACTGCTAACCTTGTCAAAACAATATAATAATTTTAAAGAATGAAGGAATAAATACCTCTAAAATGGCAATCGTTTGTCAGAAAACTGGACCTTGAAAAATTCAATGTAACAAAAGTAAAGATGGCAGATACATCAAAACCCTACGGCAGGAAACTTTCCTTGAAAAAAAAACTTCATTGATGTCCAAAATACATGGAAAGACTTATTTATGATAGCACTGTAAACCCTAATGCTCTGGATTAATGTTGCACAAATTACAAATCTAGGGCAGTCGCAGATGGGGACTGCAGCATGGTCAAGGTCGGAATTTAAGGAGGACTGAACAATGGCTCAACAAATCGATAACAATCCCTCGGAGAGTCCATGAAGTGATCTAAATTGGAGGTCATTAGGAGAAGATCTTGGAAAACAAGTACTGCATGCAGTTGGGAGTCCCTGCGGATAAATAATTTTAACATAATTTTGTTTTGAAATTTATGAAGAAAATAAAACATATCCCTCGATATAATGGTGACAAATAATTTTAACATAATTTTGTTTTGAAATTTATGAAGAAAATAAAAGATAACTGGAAAAAATAGATTGGTCTTGTTTAAAGATAGCTAGAGAAGTAGACTATCCACCTATGACACAATTTGACTATTAAATAGTAGAAAAAGGTGCCCTCTAAATGCAGGGACCTATCCCCAGTATGGGATGGTAGAGACGATGAGTGAACAATTACTTATTTGATTGAGGAAGGAAGAATAATTACCAGATAGTAGTTGATGGCTTCATTGGATTGTCAAGTTCAGATTGGCCCGCCTTCCAACGAAGGGTGAGTGAGATTACTCTGCCCCAGCTAGCCGCGTTCTATGCCTTTTTGGCTTTTATGCATTCCCACTCTGATATAGAGTGATCAATGTTGCATACATCTCCATTTTCACTATGATACAGAGTGATCAAAGCTGCATACATCTCCTCAGCTAACTTCCTTGTGATGTGAGGTGTTAAACGGTCCTTTAGAAAATCCCAAGGTCACTAGAGATGCACCATATCCAAATGAAATAAAACGTGAAAATTGCCTTCTAATTTATTCTATAACTGCCCAGAGATCGCTATGGCTTCAAACAGAAAAGGAGGGTTAAGTTTCACACTGTTTTCGTTTATATTCCATGACATAACAACCCCAGAATGGCTTGATGACGGCTTCTGTACTGTGTTGGTAGGTGTTGAAGTTACCTTACCCCAACCCCAGGACTTTACGACTTGTTTTGTTTAGAGTCCAAATATCGTCGAGGGTCTTGATAGTGTATTTTCCAATGTTAGCTCCAGTAACGAAGTATGTTGTATGCACATATGAATATAATATTACGAAATGATGTTAATCTTGCTCAATGAATAGCTACTCAGATTTACAAGGAGCACAAAGTAATACCTTTAACATTACCATCGCCATATATTTCAAATTTCTCTGTTGGAGGAGAAAGATCAGAAGGACGAGTATGATAAAAATAGAGCCAACCAGCTATGGAGTTGCACCAGATGTACATGAAAGGAATGTTGGCAACCTCCACGGCCTGCCTAATTTTTCTCTTCTCATTGTAAAAGGTCAGTCCAGGTTCTACTGGCTCTGCTTTGTCGATGTCGTGCCTGAATTCCGAAGGCAGAAACCTCTGCAACCAACATGGATGAATCTATGTTTTCAGATATTCTTAGAGTAAAACGAAAGTAAAAGACCTTAACTTTTCTGAGTGCCATGAGCTGCTAGGATTATTCAATACTCCAGTTGCAAATTGGAATATAAATTTAACATCGCTTTGTATCGCTAGTTGCACGACCAATCCAATTTAATGTGCTGGAAGGTGTTGAAGTTACCTTACACCAACCCGAGGACTTTACGGCCATTCAGACACCTCTCTATGCTTGGTAAAAATATGATAACGCTCTGATGCTTATTGGAAGGAAGTATTTGGTTCCTGCCTTAGATCAAATACGCCAGTAAAAAATCTCAACTACGCATGCCGGCAGGAAATAAAATATTCCAGTCAAGAATATCTACTACGCATGCCAGCAGGAAATAAACCGCTATACATGCGAGAGAATATTTGTGTTGGCCCTGCCCATTGTCTATGTGTTTATCCTGACTAGATACACCTAAATTAGCCAGATGGGTTTGTTGTCTCTGCCGATGTCTAGATAGCTTGGCCTTGGTCCACTGAAACTCCTATATTGGCCTTTATACATCACTGCCTCGCGTAGCACCCCTTCCACCAGTTCGAGAGCCTATAGACCCAACAGAGCCAATAATAGAGGTAAAAAAAACTATATTAATTTGACTCATTGTAAAAAACTGTATTAGTTTGACTCATTGTGATTTATGCAGGATTTCAGTGGGAGGTAGAATTATGCAGGATTTGAGTGGTTAGGTAAAAGGATGCAGGGTGTGCAAGCCTCATTTCCATTGTGAAAATAAAGCTCACGGGGAACACTGGAGAACTGGAGATCATCCCATGACTAGAGAAAATTTGATTGTTTATTGAAGTAATGCCTATATTTCCTTGGAATGAAGAAGGGACATGAGGATGTTGAAATGTTGCAGTGGAATGAAGCGGGGGCATGAGGATGGAAAAGGTGACAAGCGGCAAGGAAAAGTGGCAGGTGGCTTGTTGTTGGAAGGGTGGAAAACTTTGGATATGTAATTTCAAATAAGAGGTTGAATTTTTTGACCCTAAATACTTCGGTTAAAATTTCAATTGTCAATGTAAAAATTTTAAAATTTTGGTTAAATTAACATAAGCACCAAAAAAATATTTAGTCAAAAAATATTTTATACTCGGTCAACGACCGAATGATAGTTGTAGTCCTTCCATGGCAAGGACTAATAATGGGAGAGAAATTAAGATCGCGCGGCGACAGGAACATACGATCTATGTTTACAAGCAACATAAATAAACTTGAATCTTCGAGATATGGAACCTTAACATTAATTAAAATTATCCAAGGTTATGGCCACATCTAATACGCTTCTAAAGCAGACCAAACCCTGGAGTTAAATGTCAAAGGAAGAAAGTAGGTATCAAGAAACTTGTATTCAGAACAAAATCTAGCATAAGATGTGTTATGCTTTTGAATGAACGAACTTGTTCTACAAGGAAATTGCTACAACTTGGTGAGGGTTCAAGACTAAACAAATCATGCCTGCAATAAGCAGAGACGCTGAACTCAAACATTCATCACATAATTTAAGATAGGACGAAGGAAATTTTAAAAAAATAAGAAGAAGAAGAAGAAGAAGAGTCAGGTAGTTACCCATAACCAACTAGGAGTAATTTGAAGGAAATTAAAAAAGAGAGAGGGAGAGTTGGGTAGTTACCCATAACCAGCAAGGAGTAATTTGTGTCATTGGATCAATGGTCTTGTCGATCAACGGTGATGAGGGGTTCCAGGTGCACCTCAGCATGGGTGTTGGAAGGTTCACAAAACCTAGGAGACATAGATCATGAATACAATCTGTTGATGAACCATTGGGAGACAGTTGATGAAGTGTCATGGAATACAAACCACACTTGGCCACTTAACACAAACCCTATTTGTAGATAAGCTCTAAGACGAAGCATATTCGTAGGACATTAAATCTTCGTTGTTGATGTAAAAATTCAACCAACCCTCATTCATTGAGGTTGAAATAGGAAGCTTTTGACTAAATATTGTATTCATTACCAACTATATAGAGCTAAACAAGTGGAATTGTGATGCAATCAAAGGTGATTTTCTAATTTTGTGGAGACCTTAGCAATGTAGTTAGTATGGTGGCAATGTCTATGGAATAATCATGTGTGCATGTGTTGTAATTTCCAAGTAGTGGAGGAGACTTACAACAATGCTTTGTCATTAATTGCTTGCTTGATCTTCACCCAATTTTGATTCATGTACCAAAAAATTATAGTCTCATTCAATCACAAGGGAGGGAACTCAAATTAATAATGTATGGTATGAATCCAGTGTGCAAGGGTACAAAGGAAAGTTTATGCATGAATAAGGCATCCATGAGGAGGTCAAAAGAACAATCGCAATACCGTTATCCATCAAATCTTCATGAAAACTTGGATCGAAGAGTATAAGTTGACATTCCTTCAAAACATATCCAATTCTCTGTGGAGATTGAGGAGAATAGGGCTATTCCATTTCTTGATGTTGGTAACAAAGAAACAAAATGGGACATTATCCAACATGTGTTTAAGAAAGCTACACAAATTTGAACAATATCTTCATATGGACTCACATCATCACCGAGCGCAAGTAATTGGTGTCATAAGCAATTTGGTTATTAGAGCACTTCCTTTAAGTTTTCATGAATAATGGGTATAAGAAAGTGAATGTTTGGAAGATAATTCAAAAAGTTAGAACCAAACCTTAGAATAGGGAAGAAGAGACTTTGAAAGTCCTTCCATATATCCAAGGTGTAATGGATAAGATTGCCAAATTATTTTAAATTAAGAAAATCATTACCACTTTCAAACATATGAACACCATTAGAGGAATAATGAAATTATTAAAGGATTCTATTGATCCATGTTATCATAGAGGTTTTTATGAATCTCTTTGTTCCTACGAGAAATCATATATTGGGGAGAATATTTGATCTTTTCGATTAAGGATTAAGGCATATGAGTTGATATTGGGTAGGATTGCTTCCATACCTTTACTACACCAATTTAATCGTGGAATTTTACATAGTTTTTAGGATCAAAAAAATTGGTAAGAATATCTACAGTTTGATCTTTTGTAGGACAATATTGCAGCTCAATAGATCCATCTTCGACAAGTTGTCTTATGAAATGGAAATGAACATCAACATGTTTTTTATGCTCAGGAAGATTGGATTTTTGGCAAGTTTCATCACCCCTTGATTGTCACATAAGAGGGGTGTTAGCTATGTTTGTTGCATATGTATATTTGAAAGCATCCTATTGAGCCAAACTTCCTCGCACTCTCCTTTCATTGCTCCTCGATTTTTTTCTTTTGTAGAGGAAAGGGCTATTGTATGTTGTTTCTTGTTGGTCCATGTGACTTCACCTATGCCAAGGCTAAAGACATATCCATAAGTGGATTTCTCGTCATCAAAAAAACCTACCCAATCTGAATATGTATACCCACACAACATAGGTTATTTTCTTCTATTATACATAATGTCAAAGTCAAATGTCCCATTCACATATGTCAATACCCACTTTGTTGCATCCTAGTGCTCTACTTTTGGTGTTGTCATGGATCTGGAAATGAAGCTCACATTGAAACATAAGTTAGGTCTAGTGGTTGTAAGATAGATCAAGCTCCCCACTATTTTCCTATATAGGGACTCATTAATTTCCTTAAGAGTCTGTCTGGGTTGAAAGTTTCAGTCTTTTTTCCATATATGTAGACAACATTTTGCAATCTATCATTTTGAACTTATCCAACAAAATCCTGGAATATTTTGATTGGGAGATGAAAATGCTACTACCTGTTTGCCAGACTTCTACACTTAGGCATTATTGTAATGTTGTAGAGGCTACAACACCCTCCAAACTTTTGTCTCCCTTCAAAGTTTGGTGCCTCCTTATGATCATGTCATCCTTCATTTCAATCCATCAAGGTCATGCTCGATCATGTTCATGTATTCCCTCAAGATTTCTAAGTGTTAATCTACATGTTTTCACATGTCCACCTCTTGATGTCTTCACAAGTGCACATCTCGAGATAGGCTAAGCACACACTTCACAATGGCAGAGACTTCACAGCTCTTGGTGCCAGTAATTGTGCAGTTCCTAGTGATAGTGACTATGTAGCTCTCATTCACAATGATTGCGCTGTCCTTTGTGCCAATAATTATGTAGTTCATAGAGACAATGACTATGCAGTTCCCTGAGGCAGTCACTGTGCACTTCTTGTAAACAATTGATTGTGAAATTTCCAGTGATAGTGTAATGGAATCCTCTACAAATAATGATTTCACACTCTTTGTCGAAAACGAGAATGTATTCATTCAATTTAATGTTGTCACACCTATTATTGGCAGCTAATTTAATCTTGGCTCCTATTTTCTCGACGTGCACTAAGCACACTCACTAATCTTAACCTTAATTACATGTATGCTCCCCGTATAAAGAGTCTAATCCATATTTCATCCTTATATTCATCTCTCTCTTTTAATCTCTGTGCATTATTTGACTGTAAGGAGAATTATCTCACCCATGGTTGCAAATTCCCCATCATGGGTGTGAGTTTCTGAACTATCGCTTTTACATTTGCATGTGTCACTTTTTCTTTCTTTTTCTCTTACAAATTTAATTTTTGCTTGCTCTATCTTTTTCAAGTGCCTCTTTTTCCTGCTTTCATTCTTCCATGTGTCACTTGTGCTTTCTTTGTGTTTGCATGTGTTGCTTTTGCTTATTTTCACACAACTTAAGAGCACCATGGCACACCTTCTATAGGAAGCTCCAACACACTCTCTTGCACTAGTTGATGTTATTTATCAAAAGAGCATGTGTTGGACACTCTTCCATAGCATAGCACACCATTTAGTTACGGTTGAATTTTTTGTCGTAAAATACATCTTAAGTGTTGCACTTAGAGACAAGTGTCATTTACCGTCATTTCATTGTACGCTTGTTAGTCGTTCTGCGTGTATTCTTATCATATTATTGTGTATATGTGTGTATGGTGATGTTTGAGACTTTTTATATCCTCTTACTCTCTTGTTTCATTGATATCACACTTAGTTTTGGAGTCCTTCCCTATCTTCACACCTTGCACTAGTCACGACCACACTCAGTGTTCTGGTCAAGTGATGAGTGTATTGCACACTCCTAATCCTTAGCGATGTAATCCTTACCTCTTGGAACTACGCATTGTACCCATCATGAAGATAACATCCTTTAACTATGCATTGAGTAACTTCAAAGTACATACCTTCAATCGTGTTGCTTAGCGTTTCCCATTTCACAATCCATAATGATTCCTTCTTTGTATTGCACATTGCATAGTTTCAGTGGATAGTTGGGTCATCTTAAGACTCCTGCTATTCTCAAATGTGCAGTTCCTTGAGCCTCCTCTTCAATCATTGTGTACTATGCAGTTTCAGTGCAAAACCTTTCCATCCTTGTCTCCTTATCTTTCTCAACTACACAATGCCTTGTACTGTGTTGCATCAACTACACATTGCACAGTTCCAATGGACAACATGGTCTTCCCTTGGTCCCTACAATTCTCAACTGTGCAATCCTTAGTCCCTCTCCCTTAGTTATTGTGCACTGCATAGTTATAGTGCCCAAGCTTGTCACTCTTTTCTCCTAAACTTATCCTTTATGAAATTCCTTGACTAGACTCACCTTCGCTGCGTACTACACAATTTTAGTGAGCAGTAGGTTCATCATTCAGCCCTTACAGTGATCAACTGCGCAGAAACTAGACCCCTTCCTTCAAGCATTGTGTACTACACATTCTCAGTGAGCAGGTAGGCCTTTCTTGCCTCCTAGACTTGCCCAATGTGAAATCCATGACTTTCCTCTACCTTGTCACTATGCATTATGCAATCACAAGGCCTAGTCTCTCACTCCTTGCCTCCTGATCCTTCACACTACACCCAAGAAGGACTTTCTCTCAGTCCTTACGCATTTTCCCATCATAGTCAGCATCTCACATGAGTAAGCAAGATAGAATAAGTAATTTCTGGACTAATGTTGTCTTGTCATGAGTAAAATTTATTTGCAAGTCTGATCATTCTGACATGGAAATATTCTTCTCAAGGAGATGTTACAAGAACACACTTGTGGAGATGAGATACAAATATACCATCCTGCAAGAGATAAAGGAATCTTGGACCACAATAGAGAGATGGAAAATTAGGTTGACTTAGAAGGTTCCAATATTCATCTAGACCCTTTGGAGGTTGAATATGAAGTATATCATAGATAAATTATCAAGAGATGAAGAAATAGAAGTGGATAAAGGAACCTCACATCAATACATTGTCATCAAGTCTAATGTCACAGTAACCAAATTATAGTCATTAAAAGTGTCAACACAAGAGTGTTGTTTGGTCCCATGTATATTGCCACATTATTGGTGAAATGTAATTATGTAATTTAAAAAATGAGAAGATATAAAATGTGTGGAAGCCCAAGGAACTGACATGGAATGTGAAGAGTAACTAGAGAGTCCTAGAGTCATGTATAAGCTCAAGAGTCACATAGGAATTCAAAAAGTCACTTGAGAAGCTCAAGAGTCACAAGGGAGGCCAAGACTCACATGGGAACTAGAGAATCACCTCATTTTTTATAAATACACCCTCGTAGCTCAAGAAACGAGACTTTTCACCTTGGCTTCTCTAGCTTGGTATAAGAGAGAAGATCACTCTTTTGAGGAGCAAGTGGTGACTTAATGTTCCACTATTGGGGCTAATGTTGCATCATTGTAGTCGTGTATCTTGGGACTTTCACTTAATATATGAAACTCTTGGATTTTATGTTCTTCATTGTTTGCGGTGTATGTTTATGTTTATACATACGAATCAAAATGAACTATTTTGTTGGCTTTAGTATGCATCTATTTGAATGTGCGTTGTTATTCGATTTCATGATCGTTGTTACCTTGTGAACTATTTTACAGGTAAACTAACGATTTTTTCCTTGCTATTGTGTCTTTTTTAGGACAGTACTATTTTTTTTCTTCTAAAGGCTCACTCTTTATTTCCCCTTCCATGAAAGTACCTTATATGCATTGCAATTATATGCTTCACAACGTCAATTTACTTGCTTGTTTCAATGGCTATGTGCATACTCTCTTATGTTGTTTATTTCAGCCTAGGAAAATCCCTAAGAATAATGATGTTTGGTCCTATTATCTGGATGGGGCTCCTACTCCAAATGGTTTGAGGTCTAATTGGGACTTCATACTAGGGAGACCCCCTTTGTTGGAAGATTTCCAACACCATCAAAAGTTGGAACTAGAAGGCAATACGGGAATTTTGAGGTCTAAAATGGGCCTCCTAAGAAAAATGTACAACCAAAATAAACTTTATGAGAACCAAAAAGATTCAAGATGATTATGTCAACCATGGGGGATGATTCACCATTTTTGGAGTAAAAAAGTAAAAAGATTAAAAAATAATAAAATAATAAAACTAATTTTTCAACTTGTATTTTCAACTTATCTCCTTAAGGGTTTACTCAAATTTTGAGTAGGAGTACTCATTGGATGCAAAATTTAATTCCCTATCCAAGGAGTACCCATGTTGCATACTTTTGATGGACCCTGCTACATGAAAATTGAGAAATACATGAAAAACGTGATTGCAATCACGTTTTTCATGTATTTCTCATTTTTTGTGTAGCAGGGTCCATAAAAAGTATGCAACATGGGTACTCCTTGGATGGGGAATTAAATTTTGCATCCAACGAGTATTTCTACTTGAAATTTGAGTAAAACCTTAGGGAGACAAGTTCAAATTATGAATTGAAAAAGTAGTTTTTTCTTTTTTCCCTCTAAAATTTAATAATGTAATCAAATATTATTTTATTATTTCCACTATTATTTTATAATTTCATTAGGAGGCCCATTTTAGACCTCAAAATTTCCCTAATGAGCGCTAGATGACAGGAGAACCCATGAAGTTTGTTTTGAACCTCCCATCTTAAATGCCTTCTTCCCAAATCATACCCTCGAGGTGTTTTGCTACAAGTGGAAATCTTATAGTTCCCATGTAATTAATTCATGACTTGTCACATTTGAAGTTAAATGGAAAGGATGGAACATCTATAGCTGAGCATGCACTTTAGTTTCTTAATTTTTGTAATTTTCATGAAGTGGATTGCGAAGATGTTTTTTGTAGATTATTATTCCTCACTTTTGAAGGTTGCGCTAAACAATGGTGTCATACCTTGTCAGATGCCTCTATTCATTCATTCAAACAAGTTTTGAAGTAGCTTCATCAATACTTTGACAGGTACAACTACAAATATGTTTATAAAAGGAACAATCGACTTATAATGAAATATGATGTTTGAATATTTTCTTGATCATTTTCTTCATATTTTTTATGATTTTCCTAAGGATGATGTGGATTGGGATTTTATGAGTGAAAATTTTTAGTATTTGGTTCGAGCATCTATTGAAAAAATTGAATATGAATCATCTTCAACCCTCATTCAAAACTCTGTTTTCAAAACTCATCTTCGTCATGAGGCACCTCAAATATCAGAGGAACTAAATGTCCCTTTTTTCTTGTTTCCCCTCCTTTTCCTTTACCGAATAGAGTAAAATCATGTAATAATTTTTAAGTTAGGAAACTTGAAAGTTGGAATCTTGATCCACTTATTCCAACCTAATTTCCTTCCCATGATCAATATATTATCCATAGGAGCTGGTGAGCCCTGGTATTGCACCAAGAGTGCTGCAACTCCCAGGGGCTAACCTACTTTACTTTATCAACCTAGGGTTCGTATAAACTTGGAGGTGACAGTGATATATACACAGGAGATACACTCTGTTCATGTCATCCTCTTTTGCTTTACAAAAGGGTGCTATTTCTTAAACTATGATAAAAACTGAAAAGTAAATTGCTGAAAAGAAATGATAGGAAGGAAACTAAACTTAAACTGTTGAAAGGAAACTAATTTAATTTGCAGAAAAGAAATGACAGAAAGGAAATTAAACTAACTTTCTGAAGATAAATGGAAGAAAGGAAACTAATTCTAAACCAAACTTAACTTGGCCAAATGGCTAAATGCACTCTACTTATCCTATGATCTATCTACCATACTTCTACCCATGCAACTAAGCTATCCATGACTTAATTCTAATTGAGAAAGTGTTGATTTGCAGCTTGGAGGGAAGAAAAGGGCTAAAGTGGTGAATGGAGGGCTTAAACGCATGAAACAAGGCTTCGAAGTGGAAAGAGCAGGGTTAAACCTTATAAAACCTTATTATAGTGCATATGGATTTGGAGAAGAATGAATTGAAAAGTACGATGGTGGAGATGCGATGGAGGCAAAAGTTGTGATATGCGATATCGCAATCGCAATATCGCAAAGCTGGAGAGGTCAAGGTTAACAAGAAAAAACTAAAAAGTGTGATTTGCGATGTGCGATGCAGCGGATGACGTGGAAAAAAGTGGTGGGACCAGCAGCGGAGCGCGATCGCAATATCGCAATTGGTGGATCGTAGCAGTAATGTCTTAAAAGAAAAAGGGAAAACGGTGCGATTTACGATTCGCGATTTCAAAATATTGCAATCAGCAGAAACAAGCGGTAAATCTTGAAGAAAAAGGGAAAAGGTGCAATTTGCGATATGCGATGTTGCAATATCACAGTTAGTCAAAAACGAACGGTAAGTGTTAATGGAGAAAGGGGAAAAGTGGCGATTTGCGAAGTGCGATGTATGGTAGCAGGAATTTCGAGGAAGAAAGGTCATAGGTCAAACTTTAAAGGTTTTCAACTATTTTGTGAATAAAAGGGTGTGGTAGATATGATAGGAGAAAGGAAGTAATAGAACGTAACAGAGGTGGTTGGGAGCAAATACAAAGATGTAAAATGAAGAAGAGAAGCACCACGAAACTGCTCTGGGGTTTTACAATAATTCCTGCAATCAACCTGCTAATTCATCCATGAAAAATAGATGAAGTGTGTGATAAAATTAGTGAACAGAAATCAATTTTTGGGTCTATGGGAAGTTTTACCCTCCTCGAGCTCTATTGACAGAGATGAGAAGGGAGTCTTGATCCACAAAATTTTTGGTTTTTCTCCTCTATTCTATTACTCACAAGAAAATGAAAAACTACAGCAGCATACTGAAAGTATAACCAAACAGCAATGAAACTATTAAAAGCAGAACTAATTGAATGATGGAAAGAAAACTAGCTAAATGGCAAAACGGAAACTTGTATGGTAACATCAGAGAATCTGAGGCACATGGATTGGGCCCTAACCCAAGAGCCTAGCTCTCTGAAACTTAAATCAATAAAATGAAATCAGTCTGCTCATTTCATAAAAAAATAGCCTCATACATTGAAAGTTTGATCACTGAGTAACTAATAAAAAATCTCAATAGCTTGCAACAAAGTTCCAACTAGAATCAAATGGAATTTACTAACCCCTTCTAGCTCTAGATCTGCTTTATTTATTCTACAGGGAAGCTACCAAAAACTCCCTAGAAAATGGTGATTGAGTCCACTTGAATCCCAGTAAACAAAGATTGGGTGCACTCCCCTTTGAGTTGCTTGGCTGCCTCTGGAATTTGAATTGTTGGAGAGAATCCTTGGGGATCCTTTGGCTGCCTTTGGATTTCGAATTGCTGGAGAGAATCTTTGGGATCCTTTGGCTACCTTTGAGAGTTAAGGAGGGTGGACAATCCTCCTATAATTTTTCTTTGTTGTCTCCTCCAAGTCTTTATGATAAAATCCTTATAAAAATGCTAATAATTCATGATTTTCTGTACTCAACCTCATATTAGGCACTTTGAGTATGTTAGCCTTAATCACGACCTATACTAGCATCATAAAACCAAATAATAATAAAAAAATCAAGAAAAAGAGATATAAGAAGGAAAAAAGGTGACTATTAACCCCTCCAAATATGTCTCATTAGGGGAATTTTGAGGTCTAAAATGGGCCTCTTAGGAAAATAATAAAATAATAGCTAAACCAATAAAATAATGTTTATGAATTTGCAATTCATTTTTTGCACCACAATCCATGTAACCATAGTTAAATTCAATTCAAAAGTTGTACCAAAATAAAATTAATAAAAAAATTGTATTGATGTGACTATAAATAAGAATGAGATTTTCAAGAAAAAAGTCATTATCATTGAACAACTAATGCATTTGTAATTTGTACTTAAATAACTTAAAATAAGATATAAATATAAATTTATAAATTCTTAGTTATATTATATGCTATTAATTAAAATTTTATATTATTTAAATTGTATAATAACATGTAAGTAATATACTAAATAAAAATAATATAATATAATAAATGTATAGGGATATGCATTGTTTCTTTCAAGAAATATGAAATGACAATAATATTATTTTATTCAAAAAGTGTGAAATGACATTTATTATGAGTACTTTACTTTATGACTTTAAAAGTACTTAGAGCACTACCATGATGAACAATGAGTTTTTATCCACCATTGAGAATGTGACAAGTAAGTACCTTTAACTCAAGCAATGCCACCTCAACCATTAAGGATGATGTCATCCCCTAAAATGTGGTTGGTTCTCATAAAGTGAATTTTGATTGTACATTTTCCTTAGGAGGTCCATTTTAGACCTCAAAATTCCCCTAATGAATGATGGAGCCCATTAGGAACTTTGAATTTTATGACACATTCATAAAGACTAATGTAAAGGTTGATACCCTGGTTTCCCAAGATGACATTAACGTGCATAATCCTAATCTTATTGAAAACATTGCTTCTTCAAGGGACGCCTTTCAAAATTTATCATATACACCTCATGTCTCCCTATTACTCGATTCACTTGGTCAACCCACCCCATCACCATTTGCTTCAGATACACTTGATTATAAATTGGCTAGTTCAAGTGGTGATAAGATACAAGATGGATACATTTCACAAGTAAAGGAGTAAAAGGATGAAGACTCATTCTATCTTACTTCTCTTTTTCAAATCCCTCTATGTTCATATTACCCTTCCACATTTTTAGTTGATAAATAATCATGTGATCTTGGTGATCATTTAAGAAAAATCCAAGCCCTTGATCAAAATGGAGGCTTGGGAAAACATCACCATGATCACAATGACTCCATTGATATACGTGGTGATGAGTGCCCAAAACATTTTTCGGTTTCTTGATTTCTCAAAAAAACTTGGATATGCAGGGTTTTGATCTAGAATTTAGTAGGATCACATAAGAATTTCTTCTTCTATTATGAAACCAGCTCCCAAAATAGAAGAAAATAGAGGTCAACGCCTTAGAATCAGCCACCTCGAGGGGGAAAACTCTTTTACATTACATAAATGAACAATTCTTGGATGATACAAATGACAAAACCTCCTTTCTATATATATGATTCCAATGGGTCACAATATAATCCTAGCTGACATAACAATAACAATCTAATGGCACAACAATAACAATAGTGGGCTTCTATGGGGCACAATAATAACAATATGGGGACTACATGGGCACAACAATAAAAATAAGGGGGGCTATACTAACAATAAAAATAAGGTGATACACTAATATTATAGGTACCTAACATGCCCCTCTCCTTCAAACAAGTGTTGTCCTCAACGCTTGATTATTTATGGATGCTTCTATATAAAATTCTCATCCTCCCTTGTGGAATCTTCCGCAGGTAAGTTCTTCAACTTGATGAGATACTCTGGAATTGATTGATTTCATAGCTATCAAATTCTTGTTTCTGTTACTGCTTCAGGTTCCAATATTATTTTTCCTTCCTCGTCAAGTTCTGGCAATATTGTTTGAACTGGGACTTGCTCCATCTTTTCGCCATTAGGAATCATTTCTTGTAGCAACTTTGTCAAACCTTCCATGTCTTCTTTTATATCATTCTTCATGTCTTCCATGTTGCCTTTCAGTTTTTCTTCTATACCGTCAATCTTAGCTTCCATTCCATTCTTCAAACCATCTATCTTAGCCTCCATGTCTCCTTTTAAACCATCTATGTCATCTTTGGTTTCTCTTTGTGAGATCGAAATTTGTTGCACATGGTACCGTAATTTTGATATATCATACTGCAATTCTTCCTCTTCATGCGTCATAGTAGAATTTTATGAGGGCTTAATGGGTCTAGAATTATTTTTGGGAGACGTTGTAGAACCCACTACTGATACAATGCTTCAATATGCCCTTGGAATCACTTCAAATGATTTTCAAACAAATTTATGGAATTTTAAAAAAATAATGCACACATTTTTCTTTCTTTTAGGAGATCATATTGAAACGGTTGTAGCTCTGTAATTTAGGATCTCCAAGATCTGAACTTTGGTCCTATGGTAGCCCTCTGATTTTTCTTTACAATGCCACATATCAGACCTAATTTGGATTCTTCAATAACTTGTAAGAACTTGTACGGTGTTCCACGTGTCACTTTTATCCAATTTTTATAGAATTCCAATCCGATGCTCAGGGAGAGAGTTATGACGATTTTCCCAAGGTCACCTATTTGAGATGAAATTCGGGAACCTGCGAAAACCCTAACTTCCACAGATCATATCTCCGAAAATATTGTGAACCAAGATCTGAAATTTTAACACGAAGTACATCAGGATTTATTCGCAAATTGGTTTTTTTTAGCTTTTGACCCTTTGTACAAAACAATTTATAGCTAAAATGCCACGATGACATGTTTGAAGCAGCGAAACCCTAGAATCCAAAGCTTTGATACCAAATGTTATGAAACCAGCTCACAAAATAGAAGAAAAGAGAGTTCAACGACTTAAAAATCATCCACTTCTAGGGGGAAACCTCCTTTACATTACATAAGTGAACAAATCTTGGATGATACAAATGGAAAAACCTCCTTTCTATATATAGGAGTCCAATGGGTCACAATATAATCCTAGCCGACATAACAATAACAATGTAAGGGCACAACAATAACGATAGTTGGCTTATTTGGGGCACAATAATAACAATATGGGGACTACATGGGGAAATTAATAACAATAGTGGGGCTATACTAACAATAACAATAAGGGGATACACTAGTATTATAGGGACCTAACATCTTCTTCAAAGCGATACAAGGTGATGAGGTTATGTGTGATGAAGAAGAAAGTAATTCAGTTATTGATCATTTATTGTTTGATATGTTTAACGATGATGAAATTACCATTAAAATGATTGATTCTAATAGCTTCCATTTAAAATCATAATGATATTGTTGAAATAATTTATGATAGTTTTCTTCGCACCAATTGTGACCTGGCCATGGTTTCAAAATTCAATCATCTGAAATTTGAAAGTTCAGATACTTGTGAGGAAGTTGAGGCACTTTAGCTTTAGTCGATGGTTATGTCAGGTCCTCTCAATCCTAATAAGATCTTTGAATTAGGTAAAATTAGAATTATCTCGCATGATTCTTTTCTTAGAATTGTTTCATTCAACCTAAGCTCACTCTTGAAGGATCTTCAACATTTTCATGTTAATCTTGTTGATCCTCAAGGTAGATTTAATGGTTCCTGCAAATCCCTTGTATTGAAATGAGGTTTGTAATGCATACCTCACACAAATGTACTTATCATTTGTAAAATCCCTCTAATCGATACATCATTATCTTTGGATGATAGAGAATCTCATGCACTAACTTTGATTTGAATATGGGAAAACTAGTTTTGTTGTGTTAGATCCCTCATCAATTAACTAAAAATATATTTAAGATCGTCTCAAGTTAGCCAATTGTGAAGGGGTTTATGTGTCAATTTTTAAGTGTCTTGAAGATAAATTTATGAGTTAATTAGCTTTTAAAAACTCATGTACAAAAAATAAAATGTAGATAAATAGCAGGCAACAAACACATTACACAATAGTTGATAACGAAGTTCACCCCTCCCGGTCTACATCTCCATGGACCTACTTCAACTGGCTAGGCCCTCTTTGGATTAATGGTCAAATATATTATTACATGCACCTAAAGTGCTCCAATGGCTTTGCAACCTGCTCCATTGGCTTCAAAAGACCCAAAAACCTCAAAATTGACTTTTCAATCTCTAAAAATGGTCTTCAACTGATCTAGGCATGACCTCCTCTCCTGGTGCCCCTGAGCTTCTTTAATCTTAAAAGGAACAAAAACACTTTCAGAAGTTTTCCAACGCCTCTAAAAATTGCACCATCATTCTCAAAGCATCAAAATCATCTAGGAATGACTCTTATTGAGCCAAAATTGGTCGAAATTTACAAAAGTTATGCTTCATTCAATTTTTCCCTAGGAATCTCCTCCAAAACTGGAAAAACTCCAGTTAAGGCCGCCAAATATGGAAGTGGCGCTGAAAATAATGAAACCCGCAAAAATAAATTGGATTTTAATTAAAATATAATTGTGCATTAAGTGGGATATTAGCACTAAACGTGCAATTAACAAAATCCGTTGAAAAATTCGGATTAGCACTAATCTGGGATTATGGGTTAATAATCAATGTTTAAACTTTATCTCGCCAATAGTGTTAAGCACTATGTCTATTCATAGTGAAAGGGTCATCTGGAGAAGGGGCTGACCCGCAGGGCTGGCCCCCTCCATACCCTCGCCGGTCTAACCATTTGAAATTAAATATAATCCACAACATATTATTGTTAAGTTGTAATGTTGTGATATGGTGGTAAGAACGACACGTTGTTTGGGGGGAGGTTGCGAGGTTGAGCCCCGACCTCTGACCAGCCTGTATGTAATATTTTTCCTACCCAATATAACATTAATCCAACCAACATTTAAATACATGCCCCATGTGAATATTAAATCTGCCCACTATGTAATTTTGAACTTTGGTATAATAACATTTCAGACTTTGGCAGTAGAAGGACCAGGTCCCCCTCGAAAAATTCAGCCTAAAGTTATCAATGACTCGATCTCATGGGCCTTATTTGATGGGGCCTCTGAGTTAAATGGCTCATGTGGCGCTGGTTTAGTTATTCACCTCTCTCATGCTATCTCCTTTCGTGCTTTGGTGGGACTTGGGCAAGGGTCAAATAATTTTGCTGAACTTAAAGCCCTCCATTTTCTTCTTTGTTGGTTGATTTCAAAACATTTCAGGAAGATTCAGATTTTTGGTGATTCTAGGAATGTTGTGAATTGGTTTAATGGGACCCAACAGTGCAAAAATTATATGTTGTTACCTTTGCTTAAGGAGATCCGTCGACTCAAATGTTTCTTCACTGAGATATATGTTTGTCACATTTACAGGGAAAGGAACCAGGAAGCAGATCGATTGTCTAAAGAAGGTGCTCAGCAAGATTTGGGGTCCTAGACAGTAACTGAATTGTTGAATGGGGCTGTTCATGCTAGGGAATAGCCGGTTTTTGGTTAAACTCAGCTGTTTTTATTTATTTTATGTAAATATTTGCTCTTAAAAACTCTAAACTGCTACTTCTGTGGGCTCAGAACTGTTTTCCTTATGTAAGGAGGTTCTGGGTTCCATTTTTTATTAAAAACTGCTGATTAGGGACTGGGATAGTTTCTACTGCCAGTCCCTCTTTTTGATAAAAGGAAGCTTTGGGCTTCGCCTTTGCATCCTTAATCCTTCTGTTCTCATCTTTATTTCGGTTTCATATCCGGGGGATGATGAATTAAAGGAGATGCATTGGTTTCTTGAGAGGTTTTTTGCTTTTTACTGGTTGCTTTGCATCACCACAGGTCTTGTAAAGCAGTTGTTTCACCATCCCCCTTTGAAAGAAGGGAATGGCACTGTACTGAAATGCTCTGCATATGCTCTAAGATTATCTATTTCTAATAGAAAGTTCAAATTTTTTCTATGGAAAAAAAAAATAAAAAAAAATAAAATAAAAAATTTCAGACTTTGGATAATTTGAATTTCAACCATTATTAAATTCCTCCAAAAATTGGTCCACCAGAGGGGGCACATGGCGGCCCCTAGCTACACCACGTGTCCGCCTCTAGTTGGACTATCCGACCTTAATTAAAAAAAATTGAAATTCGACCTTAAAATTGAAATTGACCTTAGGAGACAATCATAAAATAAAAAATCACCTTCCAAACTCTCCGTTGAATCCTAAAATGACGCTTTTCACAGTGTCATTGGGCGAAAATGGAGGAAAACCCAAATTTTTTACCTTTGACCCTGTTTGACCATTTTTTTTAAATCCGCTTGTTTGACACGACGATTAGCGGGCTCTAACTTCCTCATATGGACTCTATTTTGAGTGAAACGAATTGCATCGGATTCCTAGAAACAGGGCTGATCCGGTCATTATGGTTTAGTGTGATTTTGAGCACTCTAAATTTTTGGCACATTTTTTCCCCTAATCCAAATTCCAAATACTCCTTCCCACTGACAAGATTTCAGACCCACAAAAGTTGGTTATCTGATATGAGTTGAACACTCTTCTCTTTCCAAAGTTCTATCCACTTGATTCTACTTGGAAAAATCGCCATGAAAACCACTTGGGTGCACTGACATGCCTTGCCTTGCAAATGGCTTGGCTCTTCAACCAATGTTCTCTTTTTGGTGTTGACCCCATCCAACACTTTTTGTTTTATTTCTGACTGATAAAAAAAATTTCTGTACCAAAGTGATCCCTCGGTGCTTGGAAAACTGATTGATGGCCTTCCCACTGAGAATCATGTTCCTCCTTTGCACAAACATGCATTCAATGCAAGCTTCTCTTTGGAAACCACTTTCCCAAGTTAAGCCTATCTGAGTGAACTACAACAATGAGTTCCAACATTAGTAATAATATTAAAATAAATTACCATTCTTTTACCTCCACGGTTCCAAATTCCACATCTGGAAGAATGCAGTCGCCATCTCTTTCACTTCTTGGCGTCAACACATAAAATGGTCTATAATGGCTGCAAATTTTTGGTTGCAATATTTTTGGCATATTTTCCCTCTTGTCCATCATCCTCCAGGATTTAATGCTTCTCTTGCCATGATTTGAGAATGAAGGCTAATCATGAGCCTCTCTCTCAAGAGTGGACCTTCCCAAAATCTCATGACATCTTGTCACAGACACAACCATCAGTCTGAAAAAAACATCATGCCAGAAACATAACTGGATGACTATATCCTTTTGCTCCTTCAAAGAAACGAGTTTCACATCATGTGAACATCGCCATGTACTCTTACATCTCAGTGTACAAACCATTGACCGAACACAAGTCGACACTCATGCATGTACAAATGATCAACACTCTCAAGTTGACAAACATACATGATAAACAAAATGAGTCAACATACTCCTCTTTCAAACACCTTCCTGGCGTAAACATGCAACATGCATTCAATTGGAAAAGAAATGCATCAATCATCAAAAGACATGCAAGGCCTTAATTGGATAATATATATAACCATCTATTACCAAACCATTTCAATGGTGCCTATTTCAACTGCACATCATCACGTGAATCATCTTGACCCACATCGATTATGGAATCCTCTTTTCCATTCCTGTCAATATCTCTTTCCACCTTCTTCAAATGTCGTGGATGACTTGTTGGATACAAAGTCTAACACTTGTCTACAATATGACCTTGCTTATGGCAATGAGTGCAAAAAAATTGCATATTCTTTTCAACATGGTTTTCCTCGTCCAATGGACCTTTGACTTTTTGTCTCCTTTGTTTAGAAATTTTTCTGTGCATGGCTATCTTCTTCCAACATCTTGAAACATTATGGTTATTCAAACCACAAAAGGAACATGCAAAATTTCTCCAAATCTTATGTGAGAATTTACCACGTTTATCATAATCAAAAGCAACTTTATTAAAGGCATATATATACCTTGAACATTCACCTTTGTCGCCTTCTTGAGGAGGTGAATTTGATGAGGTAGTGGCTCTCTTCGGAATACCAAAAATGGCTTCAATGACTTTATATATTTCAACATCCTCTTGTTTTTCATTCTCATTACTTCATAATTATGAGCAACTTCTTTCAAAGTGGGTGTAAAACTTTTTCTTTCCTCATGAACACAATCTTCACAAGCTTGAGGTAATGAACATGTAATGAAAGTCCTTCTTGGAACACCTTCATGTGCCTCCTTGGCTTTAGAGCATTCTCCATCATGTTTTTCATAACCAAGACCCAAATATCTAGGCCTTTCCTCAACAACAATTGGCTCAACTATGCCTTGTGCATGTTTGCCTAATCCTTTACCTTCATAGCCCATTTTCGTCAATAATTTGGACCCTATTCCTCTAGCGTGTCTTTCAAAAGCACCTACACATTCATCTTGAGAATAAATTGAAGATAAAATTGAATTGCATACCTATTTTTCATGCACATACTTGGCTAAAGTTTCTTTGGCATCATGGAGTTGAGTCACCATCCCATGCATCCTTGCTAGGTTTTCATTTGCAATATGGAGTTGAGTCTCCATCTCATGCATCTTTTCAAGAAGCTCTTGCTTCTCCTCCTTCATGGAAATCAACTTCTCTTGAAGTATAATGCTCTCCCTCTTATCTTCATACATCTCTGGCCGCTCATATCATTCATGATGTAGAGCTTCTACAACATCTCTTTATAAAAGAATTTTACTAAGGAATATTGGCTAGAAATAGTTCTTGATGAAGTTGTCATCACTTGTAATGCATAATAATATTATTTGTTGTGATTTGAGAATGAAGCTCTCAATCTTGAACTTCTTATGAAGAGAAGGAATACACATAAATTTGCACACATTTAAATTCTCCTTGCACAAATTCAAAAGCAACAACTAATTCTTCTAGCTATCCTTGGCTAAAATGAGTTAAACTATGCTTTGATACCAACTTGATCTGAATATGGGAAAACGCGTTTTTTTGTGCTAGCTCCCTCATCAGCTAAATAAAAATGTGTTTAGGATCGTCTCAAGTTAGCCAATTGTGAAGAGGTGAAGAGGTTTATGTGTCAAGTTTTTAAGTGTATTAATAAGCAATTTATGAGTCAATTAGTTTTTAAAAACTCATGTACAACAAATAAAATGTAGATAAATAACACATAGCAAACACATTACACAATAGTTGATAGCGGAGTTCACCCCTCTTGGGCTACATCTCCATGGACCTGCTTCAACTGTTTAGGCCCTCTTTGGATTAATGGTCAAATATTTGATTACATGCAACTACAGTGCTCCAAAATCTTTTCAACCTGCTCCATTGGCTTCAGAAGACCCAAAAACCTCAAAATTGACTTTTCAATCTCTGAAAATGGTCTTCAGTTAATCTAGGCATGACCTACTCTTCGGGTGGCCCTTGACTTCTTTAATATTCAAAGTGGAAAAACATACTTTCAAAAGTGCTCAAACGCCTTTGCAACCTGCACCATCGTGCTCAGAGCATCAAAATCATCTAGGAATGACTCTTCTTGAGCCAAAATTGGTCAAAATTTGCAAAAGTTATGCTTCATTCAATTTTTCCTTAAGAAGTGGCACTGAAAATAGAGAAATCTGCCAAAATAAACTTGAGTTTAATTAAAATATAATTTCACATTAAGTGGGAGATTAGCGCAAAACGTGCAATTAGCAAAATCCATTGAAAATTTTGGATTAACATTAAATGGGATTATGGGTTTATAATCAATGTTTAAAATTTAACCCACCATTAGTGTTAAGCGCTATATCTGGTCATAGCGCAAAGGTCATGTGGGGAAGGGGCTGGCCCGCAGGTCTGGCCCCCTCCATACCCCTACCGTTCTAACCATTTGAAATTAGATATAATCAGTGGCATAGTATTGTTAAGTTCTAATGTTGTGGTATGGTGGTAAGAACGACGCGTTGTTTAGGGGGAAGTCACGGGGTTGAGCCTCGACCTCCGCCCAGCCTTTATGTAATAATTTTGCTGCCCAATATAACATTAATCCAACCAACCTTTGAATACATGTGCCATAGGAATATTAAATCTACCCACTATGTAATTTCGACCTTTGGTATAATAACATTTCGAAATTTGGATAATTTGAATTTCGACCATTGTTAAATTCCTCCAAAACTTGGTCCACTAGAGGGGGGCGCCCAATATAGCATTAATGCAACCAACCTTTGAATACATGTGCCATATGAATATTAAATCTTCCCACTATGTAATTTCGACCTTTGGTATAATAACATTTCGGACTTTGAAATTCAAACTTTGAATAATTTGAATTTCGACATTGTTAAATTCCTCCAAACCCTAGCCCACCAAAGGAGGCACATGGTGGCCCCTAGCTGCACCACATGTCTGCCTCTAGTTGGACTCTCCAACCTTAATAAAAAAAAAATCAAATTCAACCTTAAAATCGAAATTGACCTTAGGAGACAATCATAAAAAAATAAAAAATAAAAATCACCTTCCAAACTCTCCCGCGAATCCTGCAGTGACACTTGTCATAGTGTCATTGGGCGGAAATGGAGGTAAACCCAAATTTTTGACCTTTGACCCTGTTTGACCATTTTTTTTTTAAATTTGCCTTCTTGACACAACGATCAACGGGCTCTAACTTCCTCATAAGGACTCTATTTTGAGTGAAACAAATTGCGTCAGATTCCTGGCAACGGGCCCAATCCAGTCATTCTAGTTTGGTGCGATTCTGAGCACTTTTAAATTTTGGCAAATTTTTTACCCTAATCTAGATTTCAATCAAACTTATAGATCTTACCGATGTGCTAACATTTTTCATATCATTAATAATTTTCCCATTGTTCTATCTAATGATATTTTTTGGCTTAAATATGTTGATTGCATCAAACCCGTGAATTTTTATGATTCACTATCTTACCATTTAGATAATTGTTAAGAAGTTGAGACACTTCAAATCTTGCTGATGGTCATGTCAAGTCCTCATGACCTTGACGAATTTCTTGAACAAGATCGACTTATATCTTTCTTACGATATTATCCTCATAGGGCCAATTCATTGATTAATTATTTATCTCTACAATAATTTTGATCCTTTCAAACATGTTTTTTTCAATATCAGGATCTAATCTACGACTAGATGGAATAGTCATACCTCACAAACTCGGTTGTTAATCATAATTTCCAATTTTATCCTAAGCTTAGTTAACATATGGATGAACATTCATTTTCAAGCTCCCTTCATTAAGATAAATCTAAATTTTGGATAAATCTAGTCTTTATAGCACATTGCTATGCTTGTAGACAAGATTGTTTCAATTTCTTGTGCAAATTGTTCAGGTAAACATAAATATTTTTGCACATTGTTTCATATTGGTTCTAATTTTTGATATATTTATGTTTTTAGGTCGGGAGAAACTTTCATGAATTCATTGGAAATTTTATTTCACATGATCTTTACCTTCTAGTTTAGATATATTAGGATTTAGGTTTATTTTTTTTTTTTCTTAGTTGCATGCTAGTTATTTTTGCATTTGCATTACAATACTTTTCTTGCACACTCTTTATCATTTGTTTTTTTGTTCTTCTTTCGTATGTTTTATATTTTATGTCGTGTCATGTTTTCTTTCATGTCTTTGCTCACATTTTTTTTATAATACCATGTATGAAATATGTCATGTTTGGCTCTATGGTAATGTGGAAAATGTAGAAAGGGAAACGGTGACAACTAGCAACGCTTCTGATCTGAAATGTGTGAACAAAATATTTCTTATACAAAGATAGACAGTAGGGGATTTTACTGGTTATTTTACCTTTTCTAGAAAGGATGAAACCAGAAGCTTCTGGCCCTCTTACTGGCTTTGCCTAAAGAAATATGAAGTAAACACTAAATCGATCTGGCAATGAAAGTATTTGTTTATGTTTGCAAAGCATTCATTAACCAAATTTTATGTGTGAATAAGAAAGTTCAAGTATTTTGCAATGGAAGTAATGTGGTTTTAAGTGAAACAAATGAGTTTTGATCACTGTATAAGTCTCATTGTGAAATGTGGACTTATTAAAATTTACTGTTTAATATAGTAAACTCTGGAAAATAGCAGCAAAAATGCATAGCATAACAGTAAGCATTTGTTTAAGAATTTCACCCCTCTCTTGGGCTACCTCTGCTGGGTCCAAAAGCCTCCAAATAGGCTTTTCCCTCTTTTATTAATGCTAAAATTAAATATTACACCATGAAGAAAGCCTAAAAAAGCTAAAATAGCTGAAAATTCAGAAACAGAGTGCTGGAAATAGTAAAAATTGACTATTCATTCACCTCAAATGGATGAATATAGTCCAAAACAGCTGATCATTCACCTAGCCATAGTGGCTCCAAAATCAAATTCGCTGATAAAATCACTGACAGAGTGCCCTAATGGCTCTGCAACCTATTCCAACAGCTTCATAATGCTTCAATACCCCCAAAACAAAACAAAAAATCGTCTCAAATGGACTTCCCTAGCCAAAGTTATGGTTAACTGAAGTTTTCCCAGTGTCCCCTTGAAAAGCTCCACTAAATGTGGAGCAACTCTAGATAAGTCCGCTAAATAAGTGGACGGGCGCTAAATTTGGGCGGACCGCCAAATAAACCTCCGAAATGGGGGGCTAAGGAGTAATGCCACGTGACCACACCGATCGGAAGGCATTGATTCAACTTTGAGTTTCATTCGGCATTGGATAAGGTTCCAACCGCATATATAAATGTTTTCCGCCCTGGGCGCTTGTCCACGGGACCGATCCTAGCCACTACGCACCGAGCCCGGTTGGCTCTTGGTTTTGAGCGGAAGGTCCAATGCGGAGGGCGCTGGCCCCCTTTCGGGCCCCGCCCAAACGAAAAAGAAAATTTAAATAAAACAACGCGAGCATAGTTAATAAGAACTATTGGTGGCTCCGCCGGTTGGGCCATTTGGTTGCTATCATGTCGACCCAAGGCCGACTCCTGCCTGTGACGCAAACAAAATTTTGAATGCCATTTCATTGAATTCTTGGGGCCACGTGGCGGCCTCCGGGCTGGCCACGTGGCGCCCACTGATTGGCCGTCTGCAGAATATTCTGTGGAATATTCTTTTTTTAATAAAAACTTTTTGTAAAGTCCATTTGGCCATTTTTTTCACTAAAATTGGCAAACTTCAATGCTGAATAACTTTCTCATACAACGTCTATTTTCAGTGCCGTTCACGTCTACAGGATCATTTTTCCGAGCTCTTTCCAGTTATTCTAGTTTGGACCAATTTTGAGCAACTACATTTTTGAGCATTTTTCCACAAGAGACTTGATCTCCTGATCACACCTCCCAAATGGGAAGCTTTTGGACCCCAAAAGCTCTCTGACTAGTGAAACTAATAATGTGGAGACTAATTCTCCACTCTTCCACCCTTGAATAACTGAAATCTACCCGATTTCATCAAATGGAGCTTTTGAGAAAATGATAAACTGTCTCTGGAATCAACTGATCGACCATTGCTAAGATTGACGGAGTCATGATGCAAATGATTAAAATTTGTAGAACAACAGTTGTAATCTGCATAAAACAAAATTTTTCTACACTGATCAAACTTCCCAAAAGACTTAAAATAACTTTCACCTTGCAAACTGTTCCCATGGCGAATTCGACCATACTGAAACCAAATTTTTCCCATGCTGAATTGTGTGTCCTCCTTGCTTTCACTGCTTTGCTTTGACACTTCATTCACTGCATTGGCTGACCCAAAAGGTAATTTGTGCAACATAACATCATCTTCTTTCAAAGACAAACTATTATAAAACTGAGAAATATTATTAGCAACATCATAAAAAGGCGAATGCTCAAAATCTGGTTGTTTCAACATTAACAAAGTTAGACTTTGACTTACATTAACCAGTATTTTCAATTGACTTGCATGGAGTAAAGAAGATTCCATCTTCTTCTTGTGTGCTCTCACAATGTACTCTTTACCATCTTTGAACAAGTGATACTTGTTTTCATGGCGATGAAAGATGGCCTTCCTGTCAAATAAGTAAGGACTTCCCAAAACAATACCTGAAATATCAAGCGGCACCACATCAAGTTCCATTGTGTCAATAAAGTGTGCAGTTATTGCAAAGCGCAATATGCACTTTCTTGAGACTTTCAAATTTGCATCCTTGCATATCCATCCAAGTGGATAAGGCTTCGGATGTGGAATGGTATCAAGTTTAAGCTGCTTGACCAAGTCTTCAGATATAAGATTCGCTTGTGACCCACTGTCAAACAGTGTGTCAATTTTGGTATGTTTTGAAATTACCCTCACATGGAAGATCTCTATCCTCCTCTTTTCTTCATGAGTATCTTTGTGACAATTCAAAGAGCTAGAACTGGGAGTTATGTCTTGCACCACTTCTTTCCCCTTAATGTTCTTTAAAACGATGGCGATGCTTTTTGTCTCATCTCCCGAGTCTGACCCTAAGTCTTGCTCAAATGTTGCTACAATTTTCTCCTTTTCTTTGGTCTTGTTTTTGTTCTTGTATTTTTCTGGTTTCAGTTCAGGATGAAGCTTCCAACAATGATCTTCATCATGACTTGTCTTTGAACAGTTCTTGCAAAAAAACTTTCCTTTTTCTTTTCTTGAATTTGCAACTCTTTTCTTTCCTTTGTTTTTGAAATTACTATCCTCATCAAAAGTATTCTTTCCTCTAGCTTCTAAATGTGTAGCCTGCACACAGACTTCATCTAAGCTGGTAGGATTAAACATTAGAATAGTATGTTGTAGATAATTGTGCAAACCTCATATGTATTTCAACAAGGTGTCTTGACTTTGTAAGTATACCCCAAGTAGAAGTGCTCTCCTTCTAAACTCTTGGGTATAATCTTGCACATTTTTACCCTTAAGTTGCCTAAAATTTTTCCAATTCATGATTGCCTTCTGAATATGAGCAGGAGGATAAAATTGTTTCTTAATAACAGTAATAAACTCAATCCATGTTATATTTATCTTACCATGCTTTTTAATCTCCTCTCTGGTCTTGGCTTCCCACCAAACCAAATTTGCTCCATCCATTCTCAAAGAGGCTAATTGGATTTTTGTGTCATCATCATGCAAATTCTAAATTCTTAGATAAACTTCCAGCTGTCTAATCCAGTTATCCAATTTTTTTGCATTAACATCACCATTAAACATTGACAACTCAAACTTCGCATCAAGCTTTAACAAAGGATTTTTAAGAGATGTTTTTGTTTTGTGCGACTGATTAACATAATTTGAAGAGGATGATGTGGAGGAAGAGGATGACGATGGAGATGAAGGATCACCATTTCCTCCATTCCCTTTCTTAGACTCATCCTTGTATTTCTTACCTCCTGAAGAATCTCCTTCTTCTCTTTGGTTTATAGACCCTTCTCCAGCAATCCTATCATTTCTCTCCTGGTATAGGATCCTAACCATCTCAGTCATGTCCAAGAAAGATTTTCTAAAAACTCTTTCTTCTTCCTTGGGATCCATTTCCTCATGTACTTCTCCTTCTCTAGAAGACATGTTTGTGGCTGATTCTAAGGCTAATGAGGATGAAATGGAAGGTGGAGATAATGGCACCCTAGCCCTCCTTGGTTGAGGATTATCTTATGCTCTAACCAATTGACCTTCCCCTCTTTTCAATTTCAGCCTAGTAAGCATCAAATTTTGTAGAATAACACAATCTTCTTGCACAAATTTCACAAACTTTTTGAGCACAACCTAAAGCTCTAATACCAATCTGATCTGAAATGTGTGAACAAAATATTTCTTATACAGAGATAGACAGTAGGGGCTTTTAATGGTTATTTCACCTTTACTAGAAAGGATGAAACCAGAAGCTTCTGGCCCTCTTACTAGCTTTGCCTAAAGAAATATGAAGTAAACATTAAATCGATCTGGTAATGAAAGTATTTGTTTATGTTTGCAGAGTATTCATTAACCAAATTTTATGTGTGAATAAGAAAGTTCAAGTTTTCTGCAATGGAAGTAATGTGGTTTGAAGTGAAACAAATGAGTTTTGATCACTATATAAGTTTCATTGTGAAAAGTGGAATTATTAAAATTTACTGTTTAATATAGTAAACTCTAGAAAATAACAACAAAAAAGCACAACATAACAGTAAGCATTTGTTAAAGTAGTTCACCCCTCTCTTGGGCTACCTCTGCTGGGTCCAAAAGCCTCCAAATAGGCTTTTCCCTCTTTTATTAATGCTCAAATTAAATATTACACCATGAAGAAAGCCTCAAAAGGCTAAAATAGCTACAAATTCAGAAACAGAGTGCTGGAAACAATAAAAATTGACTATTCATTCACCTCAAATGGATGAATATAGTCCAAAATAGCTAATCATTCACCTAGCCCTAGTGGCTCCACAAGAAAATTCGTTGATAAAATCACTAACATAGTGCCCTGATGGCTCTGCAACCTATTCCAACAGCTTCAGAATGCTTCAATACCCCCAAAACAAAACAAAATTCGTCTCAAATGGACTTCCCTAGCCAAAGTTATGGTTAACTGAAGTTTTCCCAGTGTCCCCTTGAAAAGCTCCACTAAATGTGGAGCAACTCTAGATAAGTCCGCTAAATAAGGGGACGGGTGCTAAATTTGGGCGGACCGCCAAATAGACCACCGAAATGGGGGGCTAAGGAGTAATGCCACGTGACCACACCGTTCAGAAGGCATTGATTCAACTTTGAGTTTCATTCGGTATTGGATAAGGTTCCAACCGCATATATAAATGTTTTCCGCCCTGGGCGCTTGTCCATGGGACCGACCCTAGCCACTACGCACCGAGCCCGGTTGGCTCTTGGTTTCGAGCGGAAGGTCCAATGCGGAGGGGGCTGGCCCCCTTTCAGGCCCCGCCCAAATGAAAAAGAAAATTTAAATAAAACAACGCGAGCATAGTTAATAAGAACTATTGGTGGCTCCGCCGGTTGGGTCATTTGGTTGCTATCACGTCGACCCGGGGTTGACTCCTGCCCGCGACGCAAACAAAATTTTGAGCGCCATTTCATTGAATTCTTGGGGCCATGTGGCGCCCATTGATTGGTCGCCTGCAAAATATTCCCAGAATATTCTGTGGAATATTCTTTTTTTAATAAAAAATTGTTGTAAAGTCCATTTGGCCATTTTTTTTACTGAAATTGGAAAACTTCAATGCTGAATAACTTTCTCATACAACGTCGTTTTTCAGTGTCATTCGCGTCTACAGGATTGCTTTTCCGAGCTCTTTCCAGTCGTTCTAGTTTGGACCAATTTTGAGCAACTACATTTTTGAGCATTTTTCCACAAGAGACTTGATCTCCTGATTAGCTTCGCTTGCCTTTAGTTCTCTTTTTTGTTTGGGCCTAAATATATTTTAAGGTCAAGGATGCGTGTACCGAAAATATGTTTCATCTTAAATGAAATCCTTAGCAGATCTACAATGTTCGTATCTATAATAGGATATTTGTTCCATTAGATAATTTTTTAGGTTAGAGATGGGCCTCAAAACAAAAATGTACAACCAAAATCAACTTTATATGAACTAATCAGATTCAAAATTATGATGTCAACCATGGGGGATGATTCATCATATTTGGAGTAAAAAAGTATAAATATTGAAAAATAAAGACTACTTTTCCAACTCATATTTCCAACTTATCTCCCTATGGTTTTACTTAAATTTCAAGCAGGAACACTAATTGGATGCAGAATTTAGTTCCTCATCCAAGGAGTACCCATGTTGCATACTTTCGATGGACCTTGCTACATGAAAAATGAGAAATACATGAAAATGTGATTGCAATCAATTTTTTGTATGTATTTCTCACTTTTTGTGTAGTAGGGTCCATCGAAAGTGTGCAACATGGGTACTCCTTGGAAGAGGAATTAAATTTTGCATCCAACAAGTGCTCCCGCTCAAAATTTGAGTAAAATAATAGGGAGATAAGTTGAAAATACGAGTTGAAAAAGTAGTTTTTTTTCTTTTTTTCTTTTTTCCCTCTAAAATTTGATGATTAATCTAATCTTATTTTATTATTTCCACTATTATTCTATAATTTTCCTTAGGAGGCCCATTTTAGACCTCAAAATTTCTATAATTCTTGAATCGACCCTTTATATTAATCGGTTTTAACATGTCAAATTAGTTGAGTATATAAGGGAAAGGAAGAAAAACTTAAGCAAGCACACTAATTTCAGAGGTGTATATATAAGAGTATCTGCAAAAAAAGGAACAATCTCTATTTCTCATTAAATAAGTCAATATCCCTCTTTTTCCCTTGGTGAAACAAATGTTGATAAAATTCCAATGAGCATAATGTAATAAAATAAAGAAAGGGTGAAAGAAGAGAAAGGCTTCTTGTGCAGAGAGGTGAAGTAAGCAACTTCATCGAGGTACTGAATAGGCTCACTGGAAGCGAAGCAATGCTTGTGATTCCTTGAAGTGACTCTGTCCAGGTAATGAACATGCATGTTGGCAACATAGAAACACTAGAGATGGTAATAAAACTTTGAAAATATTAAACTTGCGGAATTTACATACTCCTACTCCCTAATCAAAACCATTGAAGTTTGAATAGTCATGTGAAATGTGTTAAGTCGACAAAAGGAATAAAAGGAACTACATGTGTAACCGGGATAAGTAAAGAAGCTAGGGTGATCAATAAGATGAGATAATACTTCTATAAGGATAGACCTCTGTTGGAATATATTATATTCCTTTGAAGGTGTTAGCGCTCGAATCTGCCACAGGCTGAAAGAGGCAAAACTCAAGGCAACATCAAACCAACCTTAGCCTCGTAGCTAGCCCTACGAGGACAGGAGAGGGCTCTCTCCGGGTCTAACTCGCAAAAGATATTCAGAAAGGCTCGAGATGACCAAATTGATGACTGATCTTAGGCTAGTAAACTGATAGAAAAGGGATTTTTAATAAAATGATGGGGTTTTTCTGGGCTGCATGAGGCAAAGAAACAGCTTGAACAGAGAAATGTAATAAAAAACACAGATTGTCTCCTGAGGCAAGGTAGGCAAGAAATTTTAACATCAAATTGAGATTAAATGGAGTGGCTGGATTGCTGAAGAGTTGACAAGGGCATAGAAGATGAGTCCTTGTCAAACAGAAGAAAACATTAAATATGAACAAACTTAAAGCGATAGTATATTATAAATTATGAATTCTACCTTAACACTTGATTCGTTCAAATGAAAACGAAAATGAAATGACATGAACACATAACATGCTACATATGAAAAACAAAAGAGGACAAAAATGTTAAATCTCATACCACAAAAGGGATCTCGTGGGTCGTAGCCGTATTTTTTAATTAAAATCTCTCACAACTGTACAATGGAAGCTCTGTTTTCTCTCCTCCACCAACGCTCAGAACTCTCCCTTCCCACCCTTACAAAATGATTTTCAATACATTAAATAAACTCTGCTAGGGGAAAACCATCGACCCCAAGACAAGGAATTTGTTTTATCATTATTAAAAAAATAAAACTAAAAACCAATCAGCTTTCCTGAAGATAGAATAGTGCTCCTTCTTCTACTCAAATCTGTTGATGACTGATGAATAGGCAAAATCTGGAGCGCAGCTTGAAGACCCAAAATAGACCAACAAATTCGATTTCCTTGCTGGGATAGTGGTCTGTTTTTTAAATTTGGCTTTTGACTTTTATTCACTTCCATTACCATTATACCATCCTCCCAAAATATTATGACAAGTGTCTCTGCTGAGGGCACGTTTCCATGCTGCCACATATGTTGAATCGAATGCCCAAATGGTGCAATGACTGCCACCTAGGAAATGCCACTTTGCACATTTCCGCCCCCAAATGTTCTGGAAATGTGTTGGCCCTTCGAATTAGGAAATCTGGAGTTATAAATAGGAAATTTAATCCTATTCTTCTGCTGTCTACGTTTTAATTTGGGTTTTTACTTTGATTCTATCCTTGACTTTTCACCGTGGCTATAAAAACTAAATGGAACTGACTTTTAATACATTTCGTTGATTCTTCAAGAAGTCATTTCAACCAAGAGCGCCATATAAATATCGGACTCTGTGTTGGTTAAGAATTTCGATGCCATTTGGGAATTTGTTTGATTCATGTTGAGATTTGTATTCCGCCCATTCCAGCTGCAACGTAGCCTATTATATGACAATGAAAACACCTACGGAACTGATAACGCATCACCATTGTCACCATTATAGAAAATGTTTCCTTGCACTAACTTTGTCATTTAAAATGAACATCCACTCTGCAGCAAAGCAAACGCTGCAATCTGTGCTTCCACCAATCACAAATCCGATTGAACAATGAGCCACTTCTGTTCCACGAGGAAAAATCCAAGCCTGGGCGCAAAAATGAATTTCTGGGTTCTGATTTTAAGTGGGTCGCTTTTTCCCAAGTGGGTCGCTTTTGCCCAAGTGGGTCACACGCGTTATAATTTGCACTGGAGAAAACGCCCAGGTGGGTCGCTTTTCTCCAAGTGGGTCGCTTTTCCCCAAGTGGGTCACGCCCGTTATAATTTGCACTGCGAAAAATGCCCAAGTGGGTCGCTCTTGCCCAGGTGGGTCGCTCGACCTCCAAACCCTGTCAAAGATGCTTCAAAACTCGAATTCGGCCTTCAAACTCCAGATTTCGATTTGTATGCTGTGGATTGTTGGAAATGAAACTTGTTTGGCTTTTTATATATGATGTAAATATCTTTCACAATCAGATTTGATCCCAATCTATTTGATAACCCATATTACAATGTTTTTGTATTTTCACATTTGGCTTTTTAATACAATCTCTTTTTGGCTTTTCTGAGCTCAGATTTGATGATTTTGTTGTCTTCTTGTGTAATTAATATTGGAACTTTTGGCAAGGAGAACCAAGATTCGCAACTGAGGAACTACATGGTGAAAAGATACATTCGATGATTTCTTCTTTCAAACCCCGTTTTGAAGAAGAATCAATTTCACATTATTGAGCAACATATAAAATAAAAACTTATCGAACCTTCCTCAGTCTCAGACAAAACCCCGGACTCAAGAATTAAATGACTTCATGTTCTCGGGACCACAAGAATATCAGTGATCGCGTACAACAAGGAATGAACCTTGGTGAATTTGATTGCAGCAGTCTGACAAGACGGAGTCTAACATTGGCTCCAATGGGGATGGCAGCTGCCGCTTCTTGGAGGTGCCAAGAACCGCAGAGCTTTGGGAGAGCAGACAGTGCCTCCGTCCATTGGGTGATGGAATCCATTATTTGACAAAAGACTAATGACTAAATTTCGAAACTGAAACTGAACTCAAACTGATTTGATCTGAAAACTGAAATAACTGAAAAACTGGCTTCAAACTAAAGCTGCAATGAAACTGGAACAAGATGCTGCCCTTTGGCTGCTTATTTATTTACAAAATCTACCCTACTCTGCTGCAAAAATAATAGATCAGGTAATACTGAAATGCCAGATCAACCACTCATGTAAACCTGAGAATGATGCCGCTTGAGAATGCTTCAACCAGATCACAGATGTAATTGCTGGCAGCCCTTCATGCACGTAACGAATCTGGCTATGTATCAGACAGCTTGATCTATCAGTCAAACTGAAAAACATTTCCATGTATGTTGCCATTGGATCGCGAAAGCCAGACTCTGTTGGCTGCCCCAATTCTGCAATACATACCTCCAGCTGCACACTGTCAATGCAAACATCTGTAGGCAAGTCTGTTATTTCTTGTTTCGATGGAGAAAGGATTTCCAAGAACTTTTTAGGGTCTTGGAAATCATATGACTGGATCTGCTCATCTAAACACTGAATTTCCTTCTCAATTCTTTCGACAACTAACTCACAGACACAAGTTTTAGCTTCAAGAGGAAACTTCGGAGACTTCAAACATTGAAGCAAGACATTGAAAAATTCTTCATTAATTTCAAAATCTGCTAACTGATTTCTTACTTCTTTTACAGCTTCACAAAGTGCAGGGTTTGCCACATACCCTACCATTGCATGAATGAATCAGCGAGCACTGGAATCTCTGGATCGAGCTGGAGTCGCCGGGTGAATGTTTCAGCCTTCATATGTGTCCGACTGCTGTCCACCATCAGCATCAGATCTGCAACTTGATTTCCTGTACTGGAGCAAGACAATCTACAAATCGACTGTCACATCAATAGCAAACCATCTTTCCCCAGTATGGTCGCCACTATGTTAGCGCTCGAATCTGCCACAGGCTGAAAGAGGCAAAACTCAAGGCAACATCAAACCAACCTTAGCCCCGTAGCTAGCCCTACGAGGACAGGAGAGGGCTCTCTCCGGGTCTAACTCGGCAAAAGATATTCAGAAAGGCTCGAGATGACCAAATTGATGACTGATCTTAGGCTAGTAAACTGATAGAAAAGGGATTTTTAATAAAATGATGGGGTTTTTCTGGGCTGCATGAGGCAAAGAAACAGCTTGAACAGAGAAATGTAATCAAAAACACAGATTGTCTCCTGAGGCAAGGTAGGCAAGAAATTTTAACATCAAATTGAGATTAAATGGAGTGGCTGGATTGCTGAAGAGTTGACAAGGGCATAGAAGATGAGTCCTTGTCAAACAGAAGAAAACATTAAATATGAACAAACTTAAAGGCAGAGCATATAAATTATGAATTCTACCTTAACACTTTATTTGTTCAAATGAAAACGATCATGAAATGACATGAACACATAACAGGCTACATATGAAACAAAAGAGGACACAAATGTTAAATCTCATACCACAGGGATCTCAGGGGTCAGAGCTGCATTTTTTAATTAAAATATCTGTCAAACTGTACAATGGAAGCTCTGTTTTCTCTCCTCCACCAACGCTCAGAACTCTCCCTTCCCACCCTTACAAAATGATTTTCAATACATTAAATAAACTCTGCTAGGGGAAAACCATCGACCCCAAGACAAGGAATTTGTTTTATCATTATTAAACAAATAAAACTAATAACCAATCAGCTTTCCTGAAGATAGAATAGCGCTCCTTCTTCTACTCGAATCTGTTGATGACTAATGAATAGGCAAAATCTGGAGCTGCATTTTCTGAAATGTAGTTTGAAGACCCAAAAATAGACCAACGAATTTGATTTCCTTGCTGGGATAGTGGTCTGTTTTTTAAATTTAGCTTTTGACTTTTATTCACTCCCATTACCATCCTCCCAAAATATCATGACAAGTGTCTCTGCTGAGGGCACGTTTCCATGCTGCCACATATGTTGAATCGAATGCCCAAATGGTGCAATGACTGCCACCTAGGAAATGCCACTTTGCACATTTCCGCCCCCAAATGTTCTGGAAATGTGTTGGCCCTTCGAATTAGGAAATCTGGAGTTATAAATAGGAAATTTAATCCTATTCTTCTGCTGTCTACGTTTTAATTTGGGTTTTTACTTTGATTCCATCCTTGACTTTTCACCGTGGCTATAAAAACTAAATGGAACTGAATTTTAATACATTTCGTTGATTCTTCAAGAAGTCATTTCAACCAAGAGCGCCATATAAATATCGGACTCTGTGTTGGTTAAGAATTTCGATGCCATTTGGGAATTTGTTTGATTCATGTTGAGATTTGTATTCCGCCCATTCCAGCTGCAACGTAGCCTATTATATGACAACGAAAACACCTACGGAACTGATAACGCATCACCATTGTCACCATTATAGAAACTGTTTCCTTGCACTAACTTTGTCATTTAAAACGAACATCCACTCTGCAACAAAGCAAACGCTGCAATCTGTGCTTCCACCAATCACAAATCCGATTGAACAATGAGCCACTTCTGTTCCACGAGGAAAAATCCAAGCCTGGGCGCAAAAATGAATTTCTGGGTTCTGATTTTAAGTGGGTCGCTTTTGCCCAAGTGGGTCGCACGCGTTATAATTTGCACTGGAGAAAACGCCTAGGTGGGTCGCTTTTCTCCAAGTGGGTCGCTTTTCCCCAAGTGGGTCGCGCCCGTTATAATTTGCACTGCGAAAAATGCCCAAGTGGGTCGCTCTTGCCCAGGTGGGTCGCTCGACCTCCAAACCCTGTCAACGATGCTTCAAAACTCGAATTCGGCCTTCAAACTCCAGATTTCGATTTGTATGCTGTGGATTGTTGGAAATGAAACTTGTTTGGCTTTTTATATATGATGTAAATATATTTCACAATCAGATATGATTCAAATCTATTTGATAACCCATATTACAATGTTTTTGTATTTTCACATTTGGCTTTTTAATACAATCTCTTTTTGGCTTTTCTGAGCTCAGATTTGATGATTTTGTTGTCTTCTTGCAGGGGTAATTAATATTGAACTTTGGCAAGGAGAACCAGCATCTGCAACTGAGGAACTACATGGTGAAAAGATACATTCGATGATTTCTTCTTCAAAACCCTGTTTTGAAGAAGAATAAATTTCACATTATTGATAATGACATAAAAATAAAAACTTACTGAACCTTCCTCTAGTCTGCAGACAAAACCCTGGACTCAAGAATTAAAATGACTCATGTTCTGGACCACAGTAACATCAGTGACTGCGCATAACAAGGAATGAACCTTGGTGAATTTGACTGCAGCGGGCTGACAAGACGGAGTCTAATAGAAGGTAATAATGTCTTTGTATTATGTCGAAAGTTGAATACAATCTTATGTAAAAGAGTAACACATTATATCCCATATTCATTATGGCATTGTATACTCGTGTACCCATTTATTATATAAAGAGGTGTTATTTTGAAGAATTATATTATCCCACATTCAATATGCGAGAGTAATTCCTCCACATCTCTAGGTATATAATAAGGTCAAGGGAGACTTTCTGAAATCAATCACATCATATCTTGTGCTCATACTGTTATTTGTATTGAGTTATTTGTAATTGCTCTGTTTGTAAGATTGCAGGAGATTTCTAGAGATAATAGAAGACAACCTTCCTGTGGACATAGCCCAATCGGTTGAACCACATATATCTGTTGTATTCTTTCTCCTTGTTCTCTTTATGTTCCTATTTATATGTTGATATGTTGTTGGTTTCTTATATAGATAGCTAGTTTAGTAGATCTAATATTCTCACATGGTATCAGAGCCATGGTTACTATGATCTAACATCTTCTTTGAATTTAACCATCAAAGTGTATATTCATTTTTTATTATCTGAGAACTCATTTTTTTGTATATTTTCTTTCTATCTGGTAGCCATTAAGCTTCTCTTCAGATCTGGGCATGATTCTACATATTTGAGAATTTTTTTTCTCATAACCCTAACTTTTTTATGTAGTTTTTTTGCAGATTTTTTTCAAGGGGCTCTTGATTGTTTTTCTAGAATATCTATATGTTTTTATTTTTATTTTCAAGGGGTTCTTGATTTTTTTACAAGGCAGAAGATTGGCGGACTGAGGGTTCTGAGCAGAATTTCAGTCACATAAGTGGATGTAGAGTGGTTGTGCCATTTCCGAAAACTGGTTATAATAAGAATTTGGAGCATTATTGAGTGTTTTTTTGTTTTTCCACCTGACATTTTGTTAGATTTGTTACCTTTGTTAATCCAAGTTATCATTGATGGCAACAGGTTGAAAGACTTAATGATAACATGGAAGATATCATTTGAAGTTTTCTCCTACATGATGGTGCTATGACCCCATGATTGATAAGCCAAATAGTGGAAAAGACAAATGAAGAAGAAGCCAAGCAATGGAGAAGGCATTCTGTCCTATGTAATTTCTACACACAAAAATTAAGGACAGTCACAAAGAAAAAATATTTTTATCTCCTTAAAGGCATCTTTCCAAATTGACACCTATGCCATCTCTTAGAGCATATTTTTGTCTTTCCGATGAGCTATTACTTGGCCCGAAACTCCATGCCATTTGGGAGATATGAATTTTTCAAGTTAAGGATATATTTATGTGTTTTTGAGCCAACCTATGCTCAGGGATACAAGTCGGCCTCCAAACAAGGTCATGTCAATTCGTTTTTTGTTGCAAAGAAGACTATATATATATATATATATATATACTATTCGTACTCATTTAAAAAATAAAGGTTTCGGTGGTCAAGCACAACACTTGGTTATAAGAGATACACCACAGAAACTAAGTTCACACCTCGTGAGCTTAATGAAGTTTTAGAAGCCGAGAAATATTACTTGACATCTGTGATAAGGCTTGAATATTGGAAAAGATGTGACAAGTGAGCTTGGACAAACTGCTTGTAAAAACCTCTCCACGAAATCGTAGAAGTACAGACCTGTGGAGGAGGCCAAATCTCAGTCACTCGGAGCTGTAGCTTAAGGCTGGTGGGCAATAATAAGGAGCTTGTAAATTCTGTGGGTAACTTACACTCTCCAGTACCTCAGACTATTGTGAACAATCACTGAAGAAGGCTCAGACTTCTCCTTACACCTGAGGCTGGAAATCCCTTGAACGTAAAATCTACGGTAACTTCTGTGGTAACTCACTACAGTATTCGAACTTCAGACCCGTCATTTGTGAAGGAACTACCCTAGGTATTGTTGAAGATTTTGAACAGTGTGGAAGCTACCTAGTGTAGAATTTTGGACAGCTATCGTTAATCAAGTGCTCAAACCTGTGGAGAAGTGTTTGGACAATGGTCTGTGAAGCTCGGATTGAAGAAGTCTTGTGGAAGATTGTAATTTATAGTCAAGAATTTGTAGACAAGGACAGTCACATATGAAAAAGGACTCTTGGAAACAATTTATTGGATAGTAAAGGACAGTTTTGGATCAAATTAATTGAATGGTGAAGATTCTTGTTGAAGACAATTAAGTAAGTACATCTCACATTTTCTCTCTAAAGAATTATGAAGGATTGGTGTCCATGGGGTAGGTGCCCCTAAACACAAGGTTGGTGCCTTGAGAAGCTAGGGTCTAAGCCCTAGAGGTTGGAGCCTCATCAAAGTCCAAGTTGGTGCTTGGAAAATATGTTGATGCCTGTTTCATTGAAAGGGTTAGTGCCTTTCTCTCATCTATTGTATACTATTATTAAAAAGGGATTGAAGTTCACTTTAATTCTTAATATCATTATTATATATATCTCTTTGTCTTTAATTGTGAAGAATCTAACTGGCAATAATTAACAATTGAAAAGAAATATTGATTCACCTCCCTCTCAGTATTTCTAACAATTGCTATCAGAGCTAGCTTCTTCATTATCAGCCTAACACCTGGAAGAAGGATTCTTATGCACAATTAAGAACATGTAAGCAACAGGGAAACTCCCTATCTTTGATAGAACAAATTTTAGTTTCTGGAAAAAGAGGATGTCCTACTATATAATGTCTCTTGGCCCTGAAGTATGGCACTCTGTTTTGGATAGATACAAATCTCCCACCAGTCTTCCAACTGATCTTGATGAAATAAAAGCCTACATTGCTAATTCCAAAGCTTTAAATTCCATCACTAGTGGAATCACCGATTCTGAATTTACGAAAGTCATGAACTGTGACTCAGCCAAAGAAGTATGGGATAAATTGGTTTCGCTATATGATGGGGACTCCAAAGTTAAGAAGGAAAAGCTTAAAACCTATATAAGACAATTCAAGAGTCTAAAAATGGATGATGAAAAATATATTTCATCATAATTCCTCAGAGTAGCTAAAGTGGTTAACTCTCTTAAAGGACTAGGGGAAAATATTGAAGAAAGCACTGTAGTTCAAAAAATCCTGAGATCACTTCCTGACAGATTCGACTCCAAAGTAAGTGCCATAAAAGAAATGAAGGACCTAAATAATCTGAATATGGATGACATTCATGGAATTCTTATTGCCTGTGAGATGAGGAAAGCGATCCCAAATTTCAAAGAAGCAACTTTCAAAGCCTCAAAATCTACAAAAGGGAATTACAACAACGATGAATTAGATACTGAAAACGAGTTAGCTCAATTTTTACGAAGACTAAAAATGGGATCTAAGCTAAAAGGTAAGTAACCTCTTATTTGTTTCAATTGTGGAAGAATAGGTCATTACGCTGCAAAATGTCCTCATAAACATGATAGTGATGATGAAAAGGACTCCAAAAGAATGATGTACAAGAAGAAAGGGTTTAATAAGAAGAACTTCTCTAAAGAAGATGAGTCTAATGAAGATGAATTCGTAGTCATAAAGAGGAAATCAACTAGAAATGTGTATCAGTACAAAGAAAGCGATGATGAATCAGATAAGGAAAGTAATTATGTTGGAAGCAAATAAACACTATTCAAGGCACTTACAAATGATGATGACTCAGAAATAGAAGATGAAAGAAACATGGATAGTTTGCTAATGAGTGCCATTGAAGAAAATGAGAACCTACAAAAGAAGATAATTTCTCTTAAAATAGAAAGAGAGGAAGCAAAAATAAGGGAAGACTTCTTGAACATCAAGTTAAAAGAGAAGAATGATATATGTGAAAAACGTGAAGCTGAAATAGTGTCCCTAAGAAAGGAATTGGAGAAAATCAAAAGGAGTTGGCAAAGCTCTCTAGTTCTTGACAACATTCTTAACACTCAAAGACCTCAACATGACAAGTCTGGAATTGGTTTCAAAGGAGAATCATTGAGTACGAAGAATAATTCTAGAAGTTATGGTGATGTACTCTCTTGCCATCCAAAAGAAGACAAATTATCTGAGGAAGAAGGTCACATCTCAAAACCAAGATTTGAAAGAGAAACTTCAAGGTAGGATGTTGATTCAAGCTATGTATACTACAATAGGTATCAAACTATTTTTCTTGAGCATTGTTACAATTGTAAAAACTGTGGGCATCAAGCTAAGCATTGCAAGGCTCATAAGAATGAAGCACCAAGATTGAATAATCAACCAAACCAACTACGTGGGCCTAAAGAGCAAGAACAAATCAAAACTTACAATTCCTTTGATCCTTTAGCTAAGTTTGACCCATCTTGCTCATTATGTGATGATTATGACCATAATGAACAAAATTGCCCTCTCAAAAGGGAAAAATCTAAAAATGTAAATCTCAAAACTGATAAATGTGGCCTAGCTCTATGTGCTCATAGTGAATAAAATCATTGGTTCGTGGATAGTGGATGCTCGAGGCATATGACATATGACCAAAAGAAGTTTATCTCATTGAACAAGAAAAATGGAAATGTATCCTTTGGAAGTGGATCTGCTAAAATCACTGGAAAAGGGATTGCTACGCTTGTCAATGGAATAGGAAAGGCTCAAAATACCTTTTTGGTAGAAGGGCTCAAACACAATCTCTTAAGTGTCAGCCATATTTGTGACCAAGGACATAATGTTGTCTTTAGTACAAAAAATTGTGAAATAAGAGATTCATCCTCAGGAGAGCTTGTGGCGAAATGAGTACAAACACCAGATAATGTTTACATTCTCAGTAGAATCCAAGAAGATAAATGTTAGTTAATTCAAACATATGAAAGCTGGTTATGGCACAAGCGATTGGGACATACAAGTTTTGATAACCTAGTCAACATCAGCAAAAATAATGTAGTAAGGGATATTCCAAAAGTGTGCAAACCAAATCAAGTTGTATGTGGCCCATGCCAACATGGAAATAAAACCAAAACTAGCCACAAAACTAAGGAGTTCTCAACAAAAAAACTTTTGGAAATTATTCATGCAGATTTGTGTGGGCCAACTAGAAGTTCAGCTCTTCAGGGTGAAAGGTACTTTGCTCTATTTTTTTATGACTATACTAGAATGATGTGGATATATTTCATAAAATATAAATCCTGACCATTTGAATGTTTTAAAAATCTTAAGGCTCTCATTGAGAATGAGAAATATTCTAAGATTAAATGTCTTATAATGGACAGAGGAGGAGAATTCACCTCAAAAGAGTTCGATAAATTCTGTAAAGAGCATGGAATCGAAAGAGAAATCTCTACTACTAGGGCACCACAACAAAATGGAGTAGTTGAAAGAAGGAACCGAATCATTCAAGAAATGGCAAGGACAATGCTACTAGCAGTCGATTTGCAACCAAAATTTTGGAGAGAAGCAGTTGGCACCGTAGTTTACACCTTAAATCGAACTCAACTAAGACCAAATAATGAAAAGACTCCTTATGAATTATGGAAAGGAAGTCCTGCTTCAGTAAAATATTTCAGGGTTTTTGGAAGCAAATGTTTCATAAAAATAAATGATGACTCACCAGGTAAATTTGATTCAAGAGTTGACGAAGGAATATTTCTTGGATACTCCACTAGGAGAAAAGCTTACAAATGTTATAATTATCGTCTACGAAGAATAGTGGAAAGCATTGATGTAAATATTGATGAAGGCCTTCCAGAAAAAAGGAATTGAAGATCATGAAGTTGAGCCTTTCTTTGAACAAAGTGAAGAAGAAGAACCTGAAAAAGAAGAGGAGAATGAAGAACCTCAAAGAGAACCTCAAATTGAATCTTCACAAACTCCCTCGAAGATCAATTTTATTCAAATATATCATCCAGAAGAACAGGTCATCAGAAATATAGATGAAGGAATCCAAACTCGAAGAAGGATGATAAGCACCCCTAGAAAAGATGATGTGGCTCTATTATCTTTAATAGAACCTAAAAAAATTTCTCAAGCAAGAAAAGATCCTCATCGGATAAAGGCCATGGAAGAAGAAATGTCTCAAATCGAAAAAAAATGAGACTTGGGAATTGGTACCTTGGCCAAAAGATAAAAATATAATTGGAACAAAATGGGTATTCAAAAACAAGATGAATGAAGATGGAAAAATCATCAGAAATAAAGCCAGACTTGTCTGCAAAGGACACTCGCAAATCGAAGGAATTGACTTCGAAGAAACCTTTGCACTAGTAGCTCAAATGGAAGCCATAAGAATGTTTCTAGCATTTACTTGCTCAAAAGGATTCAAGGTTTATCAAATGGATGTAAAATCAGCATTCCTGAATGGAGATCTCAAGGAGGAAGTTTACATGGAGCAACCAGAAGGATTTGATCTTGCTGAAGGAAAATACCTTGTATGAAAACTAAAAAAGGCCTTGTATGGATTAAAACAAGCCCCTAGAGCATGGTATGCAAAGTTGGATCACTATCTGCAACAAGAAGGTTTCAAAAAGGGAGTGGCTGGTAGCAATCTCTACATGAATATGGACAAGGAAAAACTTCTGATTACTCTTGTTTACGTCGATGATCTATTCTTTTCTAGCAATGATGATGAAATGAGCCATGAATTTGCTCTAAATATGTCCAAAAAATTCGAGATGTCCATGATTGGTGAGTTGTCTTACTTTCTTGGGCTACAAATATCTCAAACCTCTGCAAGCATGTTTTTATCTCAAGCAAAATATCTTAAATACATGCTTAAAATATATGGGATGGAAGATTGTGCACCTATGAGCACACCAATGACCACAAATTGTAAATTAAGCAAAGACGATGATACCCCCCAAATAGATGCAACTCTTTACAGGTCAATAATTGGAGCTCTACTATACTTAACTGCTACAAGACCAAATATTATGCAAGTAGTAGGAATGGTAGCGATATTTCAGTCAAGTCATAAACAATCCCATCTAGCAGCTGTGAAAAGAATTCTCAGATATCTAAAAGGAATGACTGATTTCGATCTTTGGTATCCTAAGAGTTCAACTCTTATTGTGACAACTTATTCAGATGCTGATTGGGCCGGAAGTGTGGATGATAAAAAAAGCACCAATGGAAATGCATTCTTTATGGGAGATTGTCTTGTACCTTGGCTCAACAAAAAGCAATCATCTATATCCCTTTCTACAACTGAAGCTGAGTATATAGTTGTTGTTGATTGTTGTACACAAATTCTATGGATGAAGGAAGCCTTGAAGGATGTCAACATAGAAAATAAGCAACCAATTTCTATTTTTTGTGACAATAATAGCGCCATCAGTCTTTCAAAGAATTCGGTTATGCACTTAAGAACCAAACATATTCCAATCAAATACCACATTCTCCGTGAACAAGTTGCTGAACACAATATCAGGTTGGAATATGTCAATACAAAAGAGAAAATTTCGGTTATCTTTACAAAACCCCTTCCACGAGAAGCATTTGAGTATCTTCACCAAAAGATGGGGGTCATTTCTATTGCATCACATTAAATCAAGAAAAATTTCAGGGGTACAATATGTTAGGGGGAGCAACATGACAGGGGGAGCACTTTGGCACCCCATTGCCATTGATATCAAAGGGGGAGAGAAGAAAAATATTTCCATACAATGACAAAGGGGGAGATTGTTAATCCAAGTTTTCATTGATGGCAACAGGTTGAAAGACTTAATGATAACATGGAAGATATCATTTGAAGTTTTCTCCTACATGATGGTGCTATGACCCCATGATTTATAAGTCAAACAGTGGAAAAGGAAAATGAAGAAGAAGCCAAGCAATGGAGAAGGCATTCTGTCTTATGCATTTTCTACATACAAAAATTAAGGACAGACACAAAGAAAAATTATTTTTACCTCCTTAAAGGCATCTTTCCAAATTTACACCTATGCCATCTCTTAGATCATATTTTTGTCTTTCCGATGAGCTATTACTTGGCCCTAAAATCCATGCCGTTTGGGAGATATGAATTTTTCAAGTTAAGGATATATTTATGTGTTTTTGAGCTAACCTATGCTCAAGGATACAAGTCGGCCTCCAAACAAGGTCATGTATGTTCATTTGTTGTTGAAAATAATACTATATATATATATATATATATACTATTCATACTCATTTAAAAAAAAAAGTTTCGGTGGTCAAGAACAACACTTGGTTATAAGAGATACACCACAGAAACTCAGTTCACACCTCGTGAGCTTAATGAAGTTTTAGAAGTCGAGAAAGATTACTTGACATTTGTGATAAGGCTTGACTGTTGGAAAAGATGTGACAAGTGAGCTTGGACAAACTGCCTATAAAAGCTTCTCCATGAAATCGTAGAACTACAGACCTGTGGAGGAGGCCAAATCTCAGTCACTCGGAGCTATAGCTTAAGGTTGGTGGGCAGTAATAAGGAGCTTGTAAATTCTGTGGGTAACTTACACTCTCCAGTACCTCAGACTGTTGTGAACTGTCACTGAAGAAGGCTCAGACTTCTCCTTACACTTGAGGCTAGAAATCCCTTGAACGTCAAATCTACGGTAACTTTTGTGGTAACTCACTACAGTATTCGAACTTTAGACCAGTCATTTGTGAAGGAATTACCCTCGGTCCTGTTGAATATTTCGAACAGTGTGGAAGCTACCTAGTGCAGAAGTTCGGATAGCTATCATTAATAAAGTGCTCAAACCTGTGGAGAAGTGTTTGGACAGTGGTATGTGAAGCTCAGATTGAAGAAGTCTTGTGGAATATTGTAATTTATAGTCAAGAATTTGTATACAAGGACAGTCACATATGACAGAGGAATCTTGGAAACATTTTATTGGACAGTAAAGGACAATTTTGGATCAAATTAATTGAATGGTGATGATTCTTGTTGAAGACAATTAAGTAAGTACATCTCACATTTTCTCTCTAAAGAATTATGAAGGATTGGTGTCATTAGGGTAGGTGCCCCTAAACACAAGGTTGGTGCCTTGATAAGATAGGGTCGAAGCCCTAGAGGTAGGAGCCTCATCAAAGTCCAAGTTGGTGCTTGGCAAACAGGTTGGTGCTTGTTTCTTTAAAAGGGTTTGTGCCCTTCTCTCATCTATTGTATACTATTATTAAAAAGGGATTGAAGTTCTCTTTAATTCTTAATATCATTATTATATATATCTCTCTATCTTTAATTTTGAAGAATCTAATTGGAAATAATTAAGAATTGAAAATAAATACTGATTCACCCCCCTCTCAGTATTTCCAATAATTGGTATTAGAGCTAGCTTCTTCATTATCAGCCTAACTGCTGGAAGAAGGATTTTTAGGCACAATGAATAACATGGAATCAATAGGGAAACTCCCTATATTTGATGGAACAAATTTTAGTTTATGGAAAAAGAGGATGTCCTACTATCTAGTGTCTCTTGGCCCTGAAGTATGGCACTTTGTTTTGGACGAATACAAATCTACCACCGGTCTTCCAACTGATCCTGATGAAAGAAAAGCCTACATTGATAATGCCAAAGCTTCAAATTCCATCACTAGTGGAATCATCGATTCTGAATTTACGAAAGTCATGAACTGTGACTCAACCAAAGAAGTATGGGATAAATTGGTTTCGCTATATGATGGGGACTCCAAAGTTAAGAAGGAAAAGCTTCAAACCTATAGAAGACAATTCGAGAGTATTAAAATGGATGATGAAGAAGATATTGCATCATACTTCCTCAGAGTAGCTAAAGTGGTTAACTCTCTTAAAAGACTAGGGGAAAATATTGAAGAAATCACCGTAGTTAAAAAAATCCTGAGATCACTTCCTAACAGATTCGACTCCAAAGTAAGTGCCATAGTAGAAATGAAGGACCTAGATACTCTCAAGATGGATGAAATTCATGGAATTATTATTGCCTATGAGATGAGGAGAGGGATCCCAAATTTCAAAGAAGCATCTTTCAAAGCCTCAAAATCTACAAAAGAAGGAAAAGGATGGAATTACAATAGCGATGAATCAGATACCGAAAACGAGTTAGCTCAATTTGTACAAAGACTAAAAAGGGGATCTAAGCTAAAAGGTAAGTACCCTCTTATTTGTTTCAATTATGGAAGAATAGGTCATTACGTTGCAAAATGTCCTCATAAACATGATAGTGATGATGAAAATGACTCTAAAAGAATGATGTACAAGAAGAAAGGGTTTAATAAGAAGAACTTCTTCTCTAAACAATATGAGTCTGATGAAGATCAATTCGTAGTCATAAAGAGGAAATCAACTAGAAATGTGCATTAGTACAAAGAAAGCGATGATGAATCAGGTGAGGAAAGTAATTATGTTGGAAGAAAAGAAACACTATTCATGGCATTTACAAATGATGATGACTCAGAAATAGAAGATGAAAGAAACATGGATAGTTTGCTAATGAGTGCCATTGAAGAAAATGAGAACCTACAAAAGAATATAACTTCTCTCAAAATAGAAAGAGAGGAAGAAAAAAGAAGGGAAGACTTCTTGAACATCAAGTTAAAAGAGAAGAATGATATCTGTGAAAAACGTGAAGCTGAAATAGTGTCCCTAAGAAAAGAATTAGAGAAAATAAAAAGGAGTTGGTGTAGGTTTTAACCCTGAACAGAAATTATCTACACACGAATCTTATAATAGAAAATAAATAATAGCGAGAGCATAAAACATAAACAAATAAACACGGAGATTTTCCCCTGGATCCCAAATCGGGACGACCAGCTTGATTTTTCATTATATTCCTTTTAGTGTTAAAACACATATATATACATGCTGAAGCATACATAAACCCCAATCCATTAACCCTGGATTAGAACATAACCGTAGTTCCCTTGACCGGATCTACAAAAAATACCAGGGGCCGAAAACCATCGTACCCCAAAACCATGCACAAAACCATGGGCGCAAACTACCCACCAGAAATTAAGGACCAAAAGCTCGCTGTGACGCCGCCCGTACTTCGGACAGTGGGGGCTATCGCCCCCCTCTTACCCCCCACGCGTGCTTTCAGTCGTGGAAAGAATATAACACATACCCAACATTCTCCTACTTGTTGTTTTCTTTCCACAGGGGGCCACAGGAGAGCTTAGTCATTGGGCCAATTCTTCAACACCCATTGTTTCTCTACACCAAGAGAACTTCTGAGTGCTCACAGACTTCGTCAATGCATCCGCAACATTCTTCAAAGTGTCCACCTTTACCAGCAACACCCTTTTAGCCTCAACCATATCTCTAACAAAGTGATATTGAACATCAATGTGCTTTGTCTTTGAATGATAAGCATGGTTCTTAGCCAAGAAAATTGCACTTTGGCTATCACAGTCTATCCTTATAGCTTGATGTACCAACCCCATACTTGAACACAATCTCTACAACCAAACTGCTTCCTTGCTTGCATGAGTGGCTGCTATGTATTCTGCCTCTGTAGTTGAAAGAGCCACTACAGACTGTCTTTTACTCATCCAACTGACTGCGCCTCCAAATAGGCTAAACACATACCCACTTGTAGATATTTTTTGGTCCAGATCTCCAGCCCAGTCTGCATCAACAAAACCACGAATGTCCAACATTCTTTCCAATCCCGGTCTTCCCTGGTAGCACAAGCCATAATCACTAGTGCCACGTAAATATCTGAAAACCCGCTTCACTGCTGTCCAATGCTCCTTCCCTGGGTTTGACATAACCCTGCTCAATACTCCCACTGCATGTGCAATGTCTGGTCTAGTACAGACCATTGCATACATCAGGCTACCCACTGCACTTGCATATGGAACACGGGACATATCCTCCTCTTCTTCTTGTGTCTTGGGACACTGTTCAGCAGACAACTTTACACCTACAAGAATAGGAACATTCACCGGTTTACTATCCTGCATATTGAACCTCTGCAATATAGTCTCGACATACTTCCTCTGGTTTAACTAGAGCTTCCTCTTTTCCCAATCTCTCTTAATTTCCATGCCCAAAATATAGTTTGCAGCACCAAGATCCTTCATGTCGAATTTGGAGAACAGTTGGGTCTTCAAATCTTGGATAATTTCTTTGTCATTTCCAATCAACAACATATCATCCACATACAAGACCAAATAAATAACACAGTCACTAATTAATTTAAAATAAACACAGTGATCCTCCTTTCTTCTGGTGAAGCCAAGTCCCCGTATATAGGTATCAAATTTCTGATACCACATCCTTGGTGATTGTTTTAACCCATAAAAAGACTTCTTTAACTTGCATACCAGTTCTTTCTTACCCTTCACCATAAATCATTTAGGTTGCTTCATGTAGATCTCCTCTTCTAGATCCCTGTATAGAAATGTTTTCTTCACATCCATCTGTTCTATCTCAAAATCAAATGCAACAACAACAAATAAAAGTAATCTAATAGAAGTAACTTTGGCAACAGGAGAAAAAATATCACCAAAGTCAATTCCTAGCACCTGGGAATAACCTTTTGCTACCAACCGAGCTTTGTATTTCTCCATCTTGCCTTCTACATTCATCTTCTTCTTAAACACCCATTTGCTCCCGATGGGCTTCCTTCTAGCTGGCAACTCCACCAGATCCCATGCCTCATTTTTGTGCAAGGATTCCATTTCATCAACCATGGCCTCCTTCCAGAGTTTTCCATCCTCTGAATCTACTGCCTCCTTGACAGTTCTGGGTTCATCATCAGTTATAGTTAAGGCAAAACCTGAACAGAAAGCAGATGGACTATACCTTTCTGGTTGCCTTCTTTCCCGAACCGATCTTCTCAAAGTTGGAGTTTGTGGCTCTTCATCTTCTGAGTCTTCTTCTGTTGTAGAGTCTGATTCATCCTCCTTTAGCTCAAACTCTATCTTCTCAGGTTCCTTTGGTAGGACTTCATGTGTAACAACATCTTTCACCTCTATAAACACCACATCTCGGCTGTACACAACCTTCCTTGTTTCTGGGTTCCAAAGCTTGTAACCCTTTAAACCATCCTTATACCCAATAAAGATGCACCTTTCAGATTTATTATCCAACTTGGTCCTTTTCTCCTTTGGAACATGTACATATGCATCACATCCAAATACCCTTAGATGTGAAAGAGAGGGTTTCTTACCAGTCCATACCTCATGTGGAGTCTTATCCTCCAGCACTAATGAAGGTGATCTGTTAACCAGATAGCATGCAGTCTCCACTGCCTCTACCCAGAATTATTGTCCTAACCCGGTACCACTGAGCATGCTTCTTGCCTTTTCCATCAGTGTTATGTTCATTCTTTCTGCAACTCTATTTTTTTGAGGTGTGTATGGAGTAGTCTTCTATCGTGCTATACCACACTTCTTACAGAACTTTTCAAATTCCTTCTTGCAGAACTCCCCACCATTATCTGTCCTCAACGCCTTTATCTTCTTCTCTGTCTGGTTTTCCACTAGAGCCTTAAATTCTTTAAATTTGTAAAAAGCTTCAAATTTCTTCCTCAAGAAATATATCCATGTATTCCTTGAGAAGTCATCTATGAATGAAACATAGTACACAGACTTTCCCAGTGATGGAATTGACATAGGTCCAAACACATCATTGTGCATAAATTCTAATATCTTGTTTTCCCTCTTAGCACCAGAAGGAAAACTCACCTGATTTTGCTTCCCATATATACAATGTTCACAGAAATTGAAATCCAGAGAGAAATTAGACATACCTTCTACCATACCATTTCTATGCAGTATCTGAAGGCCCTTCTCTCCAATATGTCCAAGCCTTTGATGCCATAGCATGGTCTTTTCTCCAGAGATAGCTAGGCTTTCTGCTCCACTTTCAGGAACCACAGAACTGTTACATCCATCAATAATAGTGCTACCTTGTAGCTTGGACAGAGTTCCATTCCGAACTCCCCGCATTAATACCAATGCTCCCCAAACCATCTTGCAGACATCTTTATCAAATAATGTTTTTACACCTGCATCATCCATCTTGCTTACAGAAATCAGATTTCTGGCCAATGCAGGAATATGAAGAACACCAGGAAGTGTTCTAATCCTTCCACCTTGCAACTTTAACTTGACCTATCCACGTCCGATGATTCTGGCCTTCCTATCATCCCCTAGGAAGACATCACCACCATCATATTTCTCATACTCGCAAAACCACTCCCGATGGGGAGTGAAGTGAAAGGATGCACCTAAGTCAATCAACCATGACTCATGATCTACATGTGTATTTGAAGAAGAAGCCAAATACACATCCCCACCATCATCCGAGGTGGTTTTTTCCTCTGCAGAAGGAGCATCATCAGATCCCTTTCCTTTCTCGGGAGCTTTAGATCTGCAATCCTTTTTGTAGTGCCCTTCCTTTCCGCATTTCCAGCATACCTTTACAAACTTTCCAGGAGATTTAGATCTCCCTCTAGATTTGGATCTCCCACTCGAAACCTTACTCTTGTTTCTGTTTTGGGACCTTCCTCGTACAGATAAGGCATCTCCATTCTGGCCCTCCATATTTCTTCGTCTCATTTCCTCCGACAACAAGGCTGAGACAATGTCATCAAAATTCAAGGTAGTTGTATTGCTACCTATTGCAATAACCAGACTGTCCCACGAGTCTGGTAGAGAACACAACAAACTGATGCACTTATCTTCATTTGAGATTTTAATATCAACAGATGACAGCTGACTTACCACAGCATTGAAGGCGTTCAGATGCTCTGTCACCGAGTCTTCATCCTTCATCCTCGGGTTATACAGCTGTTTCCGCAGGATCAAATTATTCACACGAGGGGCACTTAGATTGGTACAAAGTCCTAGCTTGTCCCACAGTCTTCACCATAGCTTCTGTTAGTCATTGAAGCCTAGAAAATCTCTGCTTCAAACATGGGGGAAAACCACCCGGTCGGGACCTTAAGACAACTCCTTTTCCGTTTGGTATGGTGGCTCCGACTGGATTTAAAGGAACAATTTCCTTATAACTAAATGGATTGGTTTGGATGGGTGGAAATGGGACTAAATTAACTGAAATAAAACTATCTAATTTAAACTAAATACTGGTAAAGAAATTCTAACACTAACCTGGGTAATTATATGTGAATACAACTTAAGATTGTTCCAATTTAACAATAACCATGAAAATGTATTATTATTTAAATTGAAATGTGCAGAAAAAAATAAAGATAACTCTGTTTAAGAAATTAAATAGAGTTGTATTAGCATATTGCATTCATCATTGTATACCATCTATATATACTTATGAAAGATAACGTTTCAATTATACTCAGAAATGATATATAAAAGGAAGTGTTGTGAAAACAAATATACATAAATGATAGCAATTTTAAAGCGAATATAATAAGACAAAAGGAAATCAACAGTGAACAAATAGAAATACCTTGTTCATCTTGAAGACTTTCAAATGCAATCTGATACTCTAATCCAGTAACTCTGATGCAAAATCAAATTCCAAGGTACAGAAATGCAACACTTCAAAGATAATTCCGCATGAAAATCACCAGATGTGATCCTTTTTAAAAATATATAAGACAATGGAGTACAAAAATGCAATCTCCAAGTCAAAAATATTAAGATCCAGGACCCTTCTCTAAATGCATGAGAAGGGTTTAAATACTACTTGGCTAAATCTAAAAATAGTCTTATTACAAAAATTAAGGATTCGGTTCAATGACCGTCCTTTTCCTAGGCTAAAATACAGTAAAATTAAAACTAAATCTAACTATCTATGAACTTGATCTTTAAACTTGTAGGCATCTAGCATAGTTTTGAGAAGACGCGGTTGACCGACTTCAGAATTCAACTGTCCTAAAAAGACAGAGTCGGCAAGCGTAGGAGCAATCTTCTCTGTAGCATTGATGATACAATTAAGCGCACTGTGTTGACTGTATGGCTTCCCCAAGTACATCCAGTATGAGTCCCAATTCAATTTTGTCAGCCCTTGGATAGATTTTGCTCTTTCTTCTGCCTTTTGCTTCCATTCTGTTTGCAGTTGATGTGCCTGTGGGAGATATCCTGGAACAGTTTCTGGAATCAAATTAGCTTTGTGTAAATTGTCATTTACACAATCAGTAAGAGTGTTTGCCGCTGTAGCTGCCTCCTCTAGCAGCCTTCTCTTTTTTCATTTCCTTTTATTGGAGCTTTTTGCTCTGTTATCAATTTTGCAATTTCATCTTGATTTTGCTTCACCATTTTTTCATATCATACTTTTAGCCAAAGTAGTTTCTTTTTATCGATTTGTCCTTTCGTAGTAGTTTTTCTTTGTGCCGAACACGCTCTACATCTTTTCCTTGCTCAGCATTAAGTGCCTTGAATTTGGTCAATGTTTCCTCATTTTGTCTTATAGTTATTTCAGGTCTCTTTGACTCTCGACTTTTCTCAAGAAGAGCTTTATGTTTCTCTGAGAACTCCTGACCTCCACAGCTTCTTCAGTAACTTCTAAAAGCTCTATAGAAGCTAATTTTGGCAAACTTACATACCTTAACTTGTGGTAGAAACTGTGTCAATTTGCCCACTTGGATATTTGAACTTGTGAACAGCGTCTAAAACATCCTTTTTTGGTACTGTCCACTCGTGTTTGATTTTCTTCAATGGTTCATCTCTTTTGGTCCATTCCTGTGTGCATTCTGATAAATTCGCATGTTCTCTGGCAAATTCTTCCATAAATTGCTTATTATAAGGCGCATGAGGTTCTGGCAACTTATACATTAATCTCACATCTTCCGTGGTGAATGACCCGATTAGCTCTTGAGCTGGAGTTTTGAATTGTCTGTCTGAAATATCATTGCTATCCAGCACCCATCTCACCATGTCTGTATATGGGATAATCCTTGGCGTTGCCGCTATTCTATGCAGAAATGAGCAAGCCAGTTCTCTAAGGGTTGCCTCAGACGTATTACTGGAACCTGCTGTAGCTACAACTTTCATCACCACAGGGTTTTCTTCTTCTAACAGATTATACATTCCTTCCCAAGTGGATATACCGGCATCCTTATTACAAGCGGTGTCTGCATACAGCGAAGCCATTTCTCTGTTTTCAGAATTCAAGCTCTTCTCCTTCTTACCCATAGTGTTTAGTGAAAGCTTTGTATAGACGTTTGCTCCTTCGTGCCTGCGTTTTACGAGTTAAATGAGAGTAATGGCATAAGAAAGGTGATGAGACTATTTTAAATGCGAAGGCGGATGAAATATAATATTTTAATCGTGAAACGACTTTCAATCAAAACAAAATCTCATTTACCATTAATTGTCAATCCAATCATTTAATTAAATCATTAAGGCGCATAACAGATTTGATATATGGGAAGATTGCCTTTGGACAACGCGCCTACATGAATCTGCGACATTGTGATCTGCGATTTGCTGCGCAATATCGCAATATCGCAATATCGCAAAATGAAGCCATCGCAGTTATGTAAAATAGAGCAAAAGTGGAAATTGCGCAATAGCGCAAAAGCGCATATCGCAAATCTCGCAAAAGCGCAAAATGGTAAACAACGCAAAAGATATTCATTTAACATTTCTGTTTTCTGCGCTATGCGATCTGCGACCAATATGTTTATTGTATAGGCTTTTTGGGATCGCATTACATTTCTGTTTTCTGCGCTATGCGATCTGCGACCAATATGTTTATTGTATAGGATTTTTGGGTTCGCATTATCGCAAAAGCGCAAAATCACATTTTCATTTTATAAAAGATATATATCATCTTGCGATGGATGCGCTATTTTGTTTAAAGAACAACTTTATTGTAATCTATCATAAACTTAAGTGTTTCTTAATGTTCTTTCTAAGGGATTTCTCTAAGTTTATGATAGAAAGTTTTATTTGAAAAGGAAAACAAATCTTAATTGATTTTTTGGATTTTTTAACTAAGGGTCCCCATTTATTTAGCATTATTACTAATATTAAATAAAAAGGGGGGTTGTTGCTGGTCACAACAATTGGCGATTCACTGAAAGAAACAATTATCTCTGAAAAAATAAAATGAACACTATATCTTTAGTAAGTAAATATTTTTAAAGATAATGAAAACTATCTTAGGATAATTCAAATAAAATGTAACTATGAAAAAGAAATAAAAATCATTTCATAATTTCTTTCTAATTCCTTAAGAATAAAAACATTTTGGGTTATCTCAAGCTTTGATTGGCGTTAATAATGAAGTAAGTGGATTTCTCCAAGTTTTGGTTTTATAATATACTCTATTGCCATAGGTATTGCCTTTGTTGCCAGCAAACATTCATAGTCTCGACAGGGTTACCTTTAAACCATTAACCATTCATTGTCCCATCCAACTAAAATTATGACTTTTTAAAAGATAAATTCATAAGACCTATTATCTCATGTTTTTGTCTTTTACTTATTTTTTATTTTAAGAGCCATTGTTCTGGTTTGGTAGCCAGTTAATAAAAATGCCATTCACTAGTTATAATTAAACTGAACAAGCTGGCTCGTGATGAGACCCCTTGTCTTATATTTATAAGCCATTACCCTGTTTTGGTATGCAGTATTGGTAATGTCAGTTTTATTACTCCTTATGAACATGGTAAGTCGACTCATAATGAGACCTCTTATCTCTTAAATTTTCAAATTTCTTAGAATTACATTCTAAAAAATCACAACTTAAATGGATGGGGTGAAATAGTTTTATCCTTAAGAATCAATGGATGACAATTTTCAGAGTTCTTTTTTTTTTTTTTTTGAGTTCCAAAACTTTTGAAATATTTACTTTTACAGATAACCTTTCTCTGCTCAATAAACCTATGATGTTTTACATTCTTCTCAAGTTTTCAAAAGATCATGCAAATGATTGGAATAATCTTTCAAGGTTTAACATCTTATTTTAAACTATTCAAAAATTGTGATCATTACTTTAAAAATTCTTATTTACACAAAATAAATATTTAGAATATTCTTCTGAAGAAATTTTCTTAAATAGTAAACAGTCAATCAAAGACTCATAAACAACCTTTATTTGCAAAAAACAAAAACAATCAAAATTCTGCAGAAAGGAATATGTATAGTTTAAGAAGGGGTTACCTCCTTATGAAAAGAATTTCTTCAAGATAAGCCCATTTACAGGAAGAGATTCTCTCTTACCTGTTAGATCTTGGAGTATGAATGTATTTGAGCTTATCTTCTCAACGATCTGAAATGGTCCAAGCCACATTTTCTGAAATTTGGTATGTTTACCTTTTTCTTCGTGTGCTTTATCCCATTTTAGAACAAGATCACCAATTGACAAAATTTTTGAGCCGGTAGAACTTGCATCAAAAGAAGATTTTACAAGCTGTTGATGTTTTTCATGAGTAATTTTTGCTTTATCCCTATCTTCTTCTAGTTTAATGATTTGATCATATCTCAATTGAATGGATGAAGAAGGATTTTCTTCAATAAATTGCACTAGGGCTAATGATGGAAGAGTTAAATTTGATGGTATCACAACTTCTTTTCCATAAACCAGATTGAAAGGTGAAGTCCCTATTGAAGCTTTTTCAGTGATACGATCAGCCCATAATGCAAAGATTAAAGACTTGTGCCAATTCTTTTGATTTTGATCAATTGTCCTTTTAATGATTTTGATAAGGTTTTTGTTAGTAGGTTCAGCCAAACCATTACCTTGTGGATAATAATTTGCTAAATATTTTAATTTAAAACCTCTTTTGACTGCAAATTCTATTAAACTATTTCCAGAGAAGTAAGATGCATTATCAAAGACTAGAGCGTTAGGTACACCAAACCTGGTTATGATGAATTGATCTATGAAATCAATAATTGCATCAGAATTGGCTATCTTCAACGGGATTGCCTCTACCCATTTTGTAAAGTAATCAGTTGCAGTAAGGATGTACTTGTGCTGTTTGGAAGAATGAGGTACTATCTCACCAATAATGTCAAGCCCCCATTGTTCAAATGGTTGCTCAATAGTCACTGGTTGCAAAGGAAAAGCTGGTTTCCTTTGTCTTCCACTTGCAGTTTGACAAATTCGGCACTTCCTTACGTAATCATGCGTATATTTAAAAAGGGTAGGCCAGTAATAACCAACACGAATTATTTTGTGAGCTGTGGTATCACCTCCAAAATGACCTCCTGCTGGTCCATCATGCAACTCCTGCAAAACCTTTTCAGCTTCAGTCTTTTCAAGAAATCTTAATAAAATTGAATCATAATTTTTCCTAAATAACACATTATCAATGATCTCATGTTAAAGGCCTTTGTGCTTAAAAGCACGTTTACTCTATGTGAGATTAGAAGGAGCATACCCATTTTTCAAGTAATAGATAAAATTGACATGCGGGATTCGAAATACGTAACATGGTGACTTATGAATATCTTGATTGAATCTTGATTTTACGGTATGTTATGAGCTCCTGCCAATAATCTGCAAAAACCTTGTCCTCTAACAATCATAGCTGGTTTTAATATCAATATCATATTCTTGCAAGGCTGTTACCCAGTTAGCTCTCTTTTCTCCTACTTCTTTTTGAATTAATAATTGCCTCACTGTAGAGAATGGGACAATGATTTTTGTATGTGTTTTCAAGAGAAAAGGTTTGAAATGTTTGATTGATTTAAATACAGCAAAGGCTTGTTTTTCAACATCTGAATAATTAAGCTCAGCTCCTTGTAGATTTGAACTAAAGAAAGAAATTGGTGCTTCGATTTCTTGATCATTGATTTGTGTTAAAACGGCTGCATAGGATGTTTCAGTGGCCAGAGTATACAAAGTAAAATCTTTAGAAAAATCCGGGGTATTCAATGCTGGTGCATTAATGATCGCTTGTTTGATTGACTCAAAAGCTTCTTTCTCTTTATGCGCCCATTTGAATATTGAATTTTTCTTGATCATATTTTGCATAGGTAAAACAATTAAAGAAAAATCAGGAATAAATCTTTTAACAAAATTGATCTGTCCAAGAAATGATTGCATGGATTTTTTGTTATGAGGTAAAGTAATATCAGAAATTTCTTTCACTCTATCTGGATCAATATATATACCATCTTTTGACACAACAAATCCTAAAAGTTTTCCTTTATCTAAAACAAAGAAAGATTTCTTCAGATTTAAGGAAATACCAAACCTTCTACATCTTTCAAATATTTGTTTTAAATCATGTAGATGATTGGCTCTCTTTTTTGAAAATACTGTTATGTCATCAAGATAAACAACAACTGATTTATTGATCGGACCTTTAAATGCTATGTCCATGGCCCTTTGAAAAGTTGCTCCTGCATTTATTAGACCAAAAGACATTTTCTGATAAGCATAAGTTCCCCATTTTGTTCTGAAAGTTGTTTTCAATCTGTCATCTGGATGAACTAAAACTTGATTATAGCCCGAAAATCCATCGAGAAAGGACATAAGTTAAGAACCAGCTACCTTTTGAAGTATCTGTTCCATGGTTGGCAATGGGAAATTGTCTTTTAAACATGCCTTGTTTAAATTTCTGAAATCAATACAGATTCTTATATCACCATTCTTCTTCCTTACAGGTACCATATTGGAAACCCAATTGGAGTGCCTAACTGGAAAAATGATTTTGGCTTTTAAAAGTTTATTAAGTTATGATTTGATTTGACTTTCGAGATTTGGATGGATCTTTCTCAACTTCTGTTGAACAGGTTTAATATCAGGAAGCATTGGAATCATGTGTTGAATAACCGAAGTATCATACGTTTTTAGATCATCATAATTCCAAGCAAAAATGTTTTTATACTTGTTCAGCAGTTTAATGAACGCATTCCTTTCCTTTGGTGTTAAATTGAGTCCTAAGTTAACGTTTTGAGTTTTAGAATCAGAACCAAGATTTACTAATTCAAACTTCAAAGTAGAGCTTTGAATTTTAGCATTAGTGACTTTCTTGAATCTGTCTTTAATGTCATATAAATCTTCTAATTTAACAACAGATTTTGGAATGGGGTTTTCATTACCTTTTGAAGTGATTTGTAAATCATGATCATCTTCGTCAATAATTTGCTCATCATATGATTTCTCTGAAGTCATGAAATTTAGAATATCTTGATCATGATAGAATACTCTCCAATTTGTAACATTATCTGGGACAGATGGACGAAAATTCAATTCTACAGAAAACCTATCAGGACTGCAATCTTCAGCAGGTAGGAGTTTAGATGCAACATTAGCTAACAAGTCAGCTGATGTATTCTGATTCCTAGGAATAGGAGAAATATTGAATGCTAAAAAATGAGTGGTGAGATCTTGTGCTAGGGTTTGATAGTGTTTAATATGTCATGAAAGGCAATGAATAGTATTCCTAACTTGTTTTATGACAATTTCGGAATCACCAAAGACTTTCAAGTATTTAACATCTAACCCAATAGCTTTATAAAGTCCTTGAACCAAGGCTTCATATTCTGCGGTATTGTTGGTACACTCAAATTCTAACCTACATGACAGCATAGTTTTCTCACCATCTGGATCAATTAAGATGCATCCAGCTCCAGCTCCATCACTAGACTTTGATCCATCAAAATATAATGACCAAAATAAAGACTTATCTATTGGCTTATCTACAATTACATCAGAAATATTTACAATTCTGGAAGAATCAGATTGTGAAAAATTTTCTATTTGAGAAACAAAAGTATTTACAGAAAAAGGTGATTGAGGAGCTTCGAAGTTTCCAAGAAATGATTCAGCAGAATAACCTCCAAGAATATTGTTGTTGAATGCCACAAGCTCATTAGGTTGTTCGAATTCAGTGACAGTGTGCGTCATATGTTTTTCTCGTTCAATTTTAATTTGATTTAGTTTCCCTTTATAGGGAAGCTACATATGTGAATAATCAGTTGAGATATAACCATTAAGTTTCACAGACCAGTCCCTGCTCAAGATTAATCCATAGAATTCAGGAATATCAGCAATCAAAATATCAATTATTTGGACAATCCTAGGATCAGAAGCTAATCTGATAGTAACTGAATTGATTTCTCCCACAAATTGAACTTTAGAGTGATCCAATTGAACGATATGAACTGCTGATTTCTGTGATTCGATATTCAATTTAGCACAGACAGAAGTAGGCATTATATTGGAGGAAGCTCCAGAATCAATGAAACAATTGTGCAGATTTTTATTGTACATCTCATAAGTCAAAAGAAAAGGAGGAGTTTGAGAATTTGACTTTTCCCCAATGAGCACAGTATCAGTAGCATCTACCTTATCTGGTGGCTTACCAGTTCCTCTCGTTGCTTTCGCAACTACACCGCTTGGTAAAGGAGCAATTGGTGTAGCATTTAATTCTTTCAATAGCAACTTTTGCTGGTGTTTTAGTTTGCTAAGTTCATGTAAGGAAATATTAGCTTTGATATTTTTCATGTCCTCGACAATGTTGTATTCCATAGGATCTGACACTACTAAAGTCTTTGTTGTTGATGTGAGAGGATTAGAAGAGGATGGCTGATTTTGAGTAGGTGATGGAGAAGTTTTCTTCACAGTGGGTTTGTCTTTGGTACTTGGAGTTGTAATTTTCTTTTTAGGAACTGTTTGCACTGGTTCCGCTGTGGATTTACTCCTAGTACTTACAGGCATAGCTTCTTCACTATCAGAATTAGGGAGAATAAAATCCCACATTCCATTCAATTCAGCTATTTCTTCATTTTCATCTTCCTCATCTGATACTAGAGATGTATCTTCTTCTTCTTCCTCTTCCTCTGATTCTGCATTAGAGATTTCATTAGGAGGTTTAGATTCAACTTGGTTTCTTCTGAAATTTCGGAATGGTTTTTTGGTAGAAGTTTCAGCTACTTGTTTTTTAATTTCAACCATTTCATTTGACATGGTTTTAAGAACTTTCTGTAAACCTTCCATGTCGTATGGATCTTTGGCCTTTTTCTTTAAATCATATTTGAAGCTGAATTTCTTTTATTTCCTTTCCTCGATAGCATTTTTCTTTTCCAGAGAAGTAATTCGTTTTTCCACTGCAATAGCTTCTTTCATCTTCTCAGCTAACGTAGGCTTTGCAGCTCTGTCTACGAAAATTTCTATGTTTGAGGGTAAGGCAGTTATGTACCATTCAATTCTGACTTGTTCACTGGGCTATGAATCTGTGTGAATTTTATTTAAGAGTTTGTTGAATCTAGCGTTGAATTCTTTAATGGGTTCCTTGGGTTCTATCTTCAAATTTGAGAGGTCATTGAGTAAAGTTGCTATTGATCGATCATCTCCAAATTTGGTTAAAAAATGATCTGCAAAAATGGCCCAACTTGTTATGGATCCTGATGGTAATGAAAAGTACCATGATCCTGCTACTCCTTGAAGAGTATAAGGGAATAGTCTAACTACAACATCTTCATGTGTGACTCCATTCAAATTTAAAGCCAGCATAAAGTTATTGATATGTCCTTCAGCTTGAATGTTAAGATCTGGGCTAAATTTTGGAAGCCATTTTCCAGGATTGTCTGGTAAATCATGTAAAGGTGCAGCCATGTTGACTGCCCCTGGAGTAGCCCATGGTCTAGCCATTATTGGAACAACTATTGGAGGAGTAGTAGAAACTAGTGGTGTTTGAATAGAAGTTATTGGAATAGATGATGTTGAGATTGATGATGATTGAGGAGATGATGTGGAAACAACTGTACTTTGTTGAGTTGGGATTTCGGAAACAGGTATTTGAATATTAGATGTTGAACTTATATCACTTACTGATTCCGATTGAGTTTTTCTTGTCTTGACTCTACTAGGTAAAGGGAATTCTTTCGGAGAAATACCAAGTTTTTCACTTTGAAGCCTAGTAAGAGGTTTGGAAGAAACAAATTTTGAAGTTACACTACCTTCAGATATTTCAGAATCTTCTAAAGATAATGAGAATCCTTTCAATTTATGAATTAAATCTTGAACTTCAGGAGACTCAGGATTTTGATTGTCTAAATGTTTTGAGATTTTGGTAGTGGGTGTATGAATATTCTTTGCAATTTCTTCTATAGGATTTTGTATTTCAGAAGAAATTGAAGAAGTTGATGAGGGTGTTTTGCTCTCAGAATGGCTTGTGGATAAAGATTTACTTGCCATTCATAGCTCAGGCCCTCCTTCTAGCGCCAAAAATGTTGAAGCCTAGAAAATATCTGCTTCAAACATCGGGGAAAACCACCCGGTCGGGACCTTAAGACAACTCCTTTTCCATTTGGTATGGTGGCTCCGACTGGATTTAAAGGACCAGTTTCCTTATAACTAAATGGATTGGTTTGGATGGGTGGAAATGGGACTAAATTAGCTGAAATAAAACTATCTAATTTAAACTAAATACTGATAAAGAAATTCTAACACTAACCCGGGTAATTATATGTGAATACAACTTAAGATTGTTCCAATTTAACAATAGCCATGAAAATGTATTATTATTTAAATTGAAATATGCAGAAACAAATAAAAATAACTCTGTTTAAGAAATTAAACAGAGTTGTATTAGCATATTGCATTCATCATTGTATACCATCTATATATACTTATGAAAGATAACGTTTCAATTATACTCAGAAATGATATATAAAAGGAAACGTTGTGAAAACAAATATATATAAATGATAGCAATTTTAAAGCGAATATCATAAGACAAAAGAAATCAACAGTGAAAGGATAGAAATACCTCATTCATCTTGAAGACTTTCAAATGAAATCTGATACTCTAATCCAGTAACTCTGATGCAAAATCAAATTCCAAGGTACAGAAATGCAACACTTCAAAGATAATTCCGAATAAAAATCACCAGATGTGATCCTTTTAAAAATATATAAGACAGTGGAGTACAAAAATGTAATCTCCAAGTCAAAAAATATTAAGATCCAGGACCCTTCTCTAAATGCATGAGAAGGGTTTAAATACTACTTAGCTAAATCTAAAAATAGTCTTATTACAAAAATTAAGGATTCGGTTCAATGACCGTCCTTTTCCTAGGCTAAAATACTGTAAAATTAAAACTAAATCTAACTATCTATGAACTTGATCTTTAAACTTGCAGGCATCTAGCATAGTTTTGAGGCGGTTGACCGACTTCGAAATTCAACTGTCCTGAAAAGACAGAGTCGGCAAGTGTAGGAGAAATCTTCTCTCTAGCATTGATGATACAATTAAGTGCACTGTGCTGACTATGTGGCTTCACCAAGTACATCCAGTATGAGTCCCAATTCAATCTTGTTAGCCCTTGGATAGATTTTTCTCTTTCTTCTGCCTTTTGCCTCCATTCTGCTTGCAGTTGATGTGCTTGTGGGAGATATCCTGGAACAGTTTCAGGAATTAAATTAGCTTTGTGTAAATTATCATTTACACAATCTGTAAGAGTGTTTGCCGCTGTAGCCGCCTCCTCTGCTGCCTTTTCTGCCCTTTTGATTTGTGCATTTTCCTTTATTTGAGCTTATTGCTCTATTATTAATTTTGCAATTTCATCTTGATTTTGCTTCACCATTTTCTCATATCATACTTTAGCCAAAGTAGTTTCTTTTTATCGATTTGACCTTTCGCAGTAATTTTTCTCTGTGCCGAACACACTCCACATCTTTTTCCTTACTCAGCATGAAGTGCCTTGAATTTGGTCAATTTTTCCTCATTTTGTCTTACAGTTATTTCAAGTCTTCTTCAACTCCCGACTTCTCTCAAGAAGAGTTTTATGTTTCTCTGAGAACTCTTGATTTCCAACAGCTTCTTTAGTAACTTCTAAAAGTTCTATAGAGGATGATTTTGGCAAACTTACATACCTTATCTTGTGTTAGAAACTGTGTCAATTTGCCCACTTGGATATTTGAACTTGTGAAAAGCGTCTGAAACATCATTTTTTGGTACTGTCCACTCGTGTTTGATTTTATTCAATGGTTCATCTCTTTTGGTCCATTCCTGTGTGCATTCTGACAAATTCGCATGTTCTCTGGAAAAGTTTTCCATAAATTGCTTATTATAAGGCGTTTGAGGTTCCGGCAACTTATGCATCAGCTTCATGTCTTCCGTGGTGAATGACCCGATTGGCTCTTCAAATGGAGTTCTAAATTGCCTGTCTGAAATATCAGTGCTGTCCAGCACCCATCTCACCATGTCCGTATACGGGAGAATCCTTGGCCTTGCTGCTATTCTATGCAGAAATGAGCAAGCTAGTTCTCTAAGGGTTGCTTCAGACGTATTACTGGAACCTGCTGTAGCCACAACTTTCATCACCACAGGGTTTTCTTCCTCTAGCAGATTATACATTCCTTCCCAAGTGGATATACCGGCATCCTTATTACAAGCGGTGTCTGCATACAGCGAAGCCATTTCTTTGTTTTCAGAATTCGAGCTCTTCTCCTTCTTACCCATAGTGTTTAGTGAAAGCTTTGTATAGACGTTTGCTCCTTCGTGCCTGCGTTTTACGAGTAAATGAGAGTAATGGCATAAGAAAGGTGATGAGACTGTTTTAAATGTGAAGGCGGATGAAATATAATATTTTAATCGTGAAACGACTTTCAATCAAAACACAATCTCATTTACCATTAATTGTCAATTTAATCATTAAAGCGCATAACAGATTTGATATATGGGAAGATTGCCTTTGGACAACGCGCCTACATGAATCTGCGACATTGCGATCTGCGATTTGCTGCACAATATCGCAATATCGCAATGTCGCAATATCGCAATATCGCAAAATGAAGCCATCGCAGTTATGTAAAATAGCGCAAAAGCGGAAATTGCGCAATAGCGCAAAAACGCATATCGCAAATCTCGCAAAAGCGCAAAATGGTAAACAATGCAAAAGATATTTGTTTAACATTTCTGTTTTCTGCGCTATGCGATCTGCGACCAATATGTTTATTGTATAGGATTTTTGGGATCGCATTATCGCAAAAGCGCAAAATCGCATTTTCAGTTTTATAAAAGATATATACCATTTTGCGATGGATGCACTATTTTGTTTAAAGAACAATTTTATTGTAATCTATCATAAACTTAAGTATTTATTAATGTTCTTTCTAAGGGATTTTTCTAAGTTTATGATAGAAAGTTTTATTTGAAAAGGAAAACAAATCCTAATTGATTTTTTGGATTTTTTAACTAAGGGTCCCCATTTATTTAGTATTATTACTAATATTAAATAAAAAGGGGGGTTTTTGCTGGTCACAACACTTCCCTAGATACATTCAACAATATTAAATCTGAGACACACAACCGTATTGTGATCTTCGCCTTCTGATCCAGTTTCTTCTAGTCTTCATCTGACATTGCCATTGGTTTAGTACTTGGATATACCACGATCCACTGATCTTTATCCACCAACAGATCCTCCATCTTGAGCTTCCACAACTCAAAACTCTGACCATTAAATTTCTCGATCTCTATCTTCCCGTCGCTCGCCATCTTCTTTCACCGCAAGAATCGATCCCGCAGATCTCCCACTGAATAGGGTCTACCTCAGGCCCGAGAAAAAAACCCTCAGCAGTAAAGGCGTCCCCTTGAAGCCGAACCATGGCTCTAATACCAAATGTAGGTTTTAACCCTGAAAAGAAATTATCTACACATGAATATTATAACATAAAATAAACAATAGCGAGAGTATAAAACATAAAACAGATAAACACAGAGATTTTCCCATGGATCCCAAATCGGGACAGCCAGCTTGATTTTTCATTATATTCCTTTTAGTGTTACAACACATATATATATATATACATGCCGAAGCATACATAAACCCCAATCCATTAACCCTGGATTAGAACATAACCGTAGTTCCCTTGATCGGATCTACAAAAAATACTAGGGGCCAATAACCATCGTACCCCAAAACCATGTGAAAAACCATGCACAAAACCATGGGCGCAAACTACCCACCGGAAATTAAGGACCAAAACCCAACAGTTGGAAAAGCTCTCTAGTTCTTGACAACATTCTTAACACTCAAAGACCTCAACATGACAAGTCTGGAATTTGTTTCAAAGGAGAATCATTGAGTACGAAGAATAATGCCAGAAGTTATGCTAATGTACTCTCTTGCCATCCAAAAGAAGAAAAATTATTTCAGGAAAAAGGTCACATCTCAAAACCAAGATTTGAAAGAGAAACTGCACGGAAGGATGTTGATTCAAGCTATGTATACTACAATAGGTATCAAACTATTTTTCTTGAGCATTGTTACAATTGTAAAAATTGTGGGTATCAAGCTAAGCATTACAAGGCTCATAAGAATGAAGCACCAAGATTGAATAATCAACCAAACCAACTACGTGGGCCTAAAGAGCAAGAAAAAATAAAAACTTACAATTCATTTGATCCTTTGGCTAAGTTTGATCCATCTTCCTCATTATGTGATGATTATGATCATAATGAACAAAATTTCCCTCTCAAAAGGGAAAAAGCTAAAAACGTAAATCTCAAAACTGATAAATGTGGCCTAGCTCTATGTTCTCATAGTGAATAAAATCATTGGTTCGTGGATAGTGGATGCTCGAGGCATATGACATGTGACCAAAAGAAGTTTATCTCATTGAACAAGAAAAATGGAAATGTATCCTTTGGAAGTGGATCTGCTAAAATCACTAGAAAAGGGACTCCTACCCTTGTCAATGGACTAGGAAAGGCTCAAAATACCTCGCTGGTAGAAGGGCTCAAACACAATCTCTTAAGTGTCAGCCAGATTTGTGACCAAGGACATAATGTTGTCTTTAGTACAAAAAATTGTGAAATAAGAGACTCGTCCTCAGGAGAGCTTGTGGCGAAAGGAGTACGAACACCAGATAATGTTTACATTCTCAGTAGAATCCAAGAAGATAAATGTTAGTTAAGTCAAACATATGAAAGCTGGTTATGGCACAAGCAATTGGGACATACAAGTTTTGATAACCTAGTCAACATCAGCAAAATTAATGTAGTAAGGGATATTCCAAAAGTTTGCAAACCAAATCAAGTTGTATGTGGCCCATGCCAACATGGAAAGCAAACCAGAACTAGCCACAAAACTAAGGAGTTCTCAACAACAAAACCTTTGGAAATTATTCATGCAGATTTGTGTGGGCCAACTAGAAGTCCAGCTCTTCAAGGTGAAAGGTACTTTGCTCTATTTTTTATGACTATACTAGAATGATGTGGATATATTTCATAAAATATAAATCCGAAGCATTTTAATGTTTTAAAAATATTAAGGCTCTCATTGAGAATGAGAAAGATTCTAAGACTAAATGTCTTAGAATGGACAGAGGAGAAGAATTCACCTCAAAAGAGTTCGATAAATTTTTTAAAGAGCATGGAATCGAAAGATAACTCTCTACTACTAGGACACCACAGCAAAATGGAGTAGTTGAAAGAAGGAACTGAACCATTCAAGAAATGGCAAGGAAAATGCTACTAGCAGTCAATTTGCAACCAAAATTTTGGAGAGAAGCAATTGGCACCGCAGTTTACACCTTAAATCGAACTCAACGAAGACCAAATAATGAAAAGACTCATTATGAATTATGGAAAGGAAGTCCTGCTTCAGTAAAATATTTTAGGGTTTTTGGAAGTAAATGTTTCATAAAAATAAATGATGACTCACCAGGTAAATTTGATTCAAGATTTGACGAAGGAATATTTCTTGGATACTCCACTATGGGAAAAGCTTACAAATGTTACAATTATCATCTACGAAGAATAGTGGAAAGCATTGATGTAAATATTGATGAAGGCCTTCCAGAAAAAGGAATTGAAGATCATGAAGTTGAGCCTTTCTTTGAACAAAGTGAAGAAGAAGAACCTGAAAAAGAAGAGGAGAATGAAGAACCTCAAAGAGAACCTCAAAATGAATCTTCACAAACTCCCTCCAAGATCAAGTTTATTCAAATATATCATCCAGAAGAATAGGTCATCAGAAATATAGATGAAGGAATCCAAACTCGAAGAAGGATGATAAGCACCCATAGAAAAGATGATGTGGCTCTATTATCTTTAATAAAACCTGAAAATTTTTCTCAAGCAAGAAAAGATCCTCATCGAATAAAGGCCATGGAAGAATAAATGTCTCAAATCGAAAAAAAATGAGACTTGGGAATTGGTACCTCGGCCAAAAGATAAAAATATAATTGGAACAAAATGGGTATTCAAAAACAAGATGAATGAAGATGGAAAAATCATCATAAATAAATCCAGACTTTTCTGCAAAGGACACTCGCAAATCGAAGGAATTGACTTCGAAGAAACCTTTGCACCAGTAGCTCAAATGGAAGCCATAAGAATGTTTCTAGTATTTACTTGCTCAAAAGGATTCAAGGTTTATCAAATGGATGTAAAATCAGCATTCCTGAATGGAGATCTCAAGGAGGAAGTTTACATGGAGCAACCAGAAGGATTTGATCTTGCTGAAGGAAAATACCTTGTATGCAAACTAAAAAAGGCCTTGTATGGATTAAAACAAGCCCCTAGAGCATGGTATGCAAAGTTGGATCACTATCTGCAACAAGAAGGTTTCAAAAGGGGAGTGTTTGTTAGCAATCTCTACATGAATATGGACAAGGAAAAACTTCTGATCACTCTTGTTTATGTCGATGATCTATTCTTTTCTAGCAATGATGAAGAAATGAGCCATGAATTTTCTCTAAATATGTCCAAAAAATTCGAGATGTCCATGATTGGTGAGTTGTCTTAATTTCTTGGGCTACAAATATCTCAAACCTCTGCAGGCATGTTTTTATCTCAAGCAAAATATCTTAAATACATGCTTAAAATATATGGGATGGAAGATTGTGCACCTATGAGCACACCAATGACCACAAATTGTAAATTAAGCAAAGACGATGATACCCCCCAAATAGATGCAACTCTTTACAGGTCAATAATTGGAGCTCTACTATACTTAACTACTACAAGACCAAATATTATGCAAGTAGTAGGAATGGTAGCGAGATTTCAGTCAAGTCCTAAACAATCCCATCTAGCAGCTGTGAAAATAATTCTCAGATATATAAAAGGAATGACTGATTTCGGTCTTTGGTATCCTAAGAGTTCAACTCTTATTGTGACAACTTATTCTAATGCTGATTGGGCCAGAAGTGTGGATGATAAAAAAAGAACCAATGGAAATGCATTCTTTATGGGAGATTGTCTTGTACCTTGGCTCAGCAAAAAGAAATCATCTATATCCCTTTCTACAGCTGAAGCCGAGTATATAGCTACTGCTGATTGTTGTACACAAATTCTATGGATGAAGGAAGCCTTGAAGGATGTCAACATAGAAACTAAGCAACCAATTACTATTTTTTGTGACAATACTAGCGCCATCAGTCTTTCAAAGAATCCGATGATGCACTCAAGAACCAAACATGTTTCAATCAAATACCACTTTCTCCGTGAACAAGTTTTTGAACACAATATCAGGTTGGAATACGTCAATACAAAAGAGAAAATTGTAGATATCTTTACAAAACCCCTTCCACGAGAAGCATTTGAGTATCTTCGCCAAAAGATGGGGGTCATTGCTCTTGCATCACATTAAATCAAGCAGCATTTCAGGGTTACAATATGTTAAGGGGAGCAGCATGACAGGGGGAGCACTTTGGCACCCCATTGCCATTGATATCAAAGGGGGAGAGAAGAAAAATATTGCCATACAATGACAAAGGGGGAGATTGTTAATCCAAGTTGTCATTGATGGCAACATGTTGAAAGACTTAATGATAACATGGAAGATATCATTTTAAGTTTTCTCCTACATGATGGTGTTATGACCCCATGATTGATAAGACAAATAGTGGAAAAGAAAAATGAAGAAGAAGCCAAGCAATGGAGAAGGAATTCTATCCTGTGCATTTTATACATACAAAAATCAATGAAAGTCACAAAGAAAAATTATTTTTACCTCCTTAAAGGCATCTTTCCAAATTGACACCCATGAAATCTCTTAGAGCATATTTTTTTCTTTCCGATGAGCTATTACTTGGCCTGAAACTCCATGCCATTTGGGAGATATGAATTTTTCAAGTTAAGGATATATTTTTGTGTTTTTGAGCCAACCTATGCTCATGGATACAAGTCGGCCTCCAAACAAGGTCATGTCTGTCTGTTTTTTGTTGCAAAGGAGACTATATATATATATATATATATATATATATATATATATATATATATACTATTCGTACTCATTTAAAAAATAAAGGTTTCAATGGTCAAGCACAACACTTGGTTATAAGAGATACACCACAGAAAATTAGTTCACACCTCATGAGCTTAATGAAGTCTTAGAAGCCGAGAAATATTACTTGACATTTGTGATAAGGCTTGACTGTTGGAAAATATGTTACAAGTGAGCTTGGACAAACTGCCTATAAAAGATTCTCCACGAAATCGTAGAAGCACAAACCTGTGGAGGAGGCCAAATCTCAGTCACTCGGAGCTGTAGCTTAAGTCTGGTGGGCAGTAATAAGGAGCTTGTAAATTCTGTGGGTAACGTACACTCTCCAGTACCTCAGACCGTTATGAACAGTCACTGAATAAGGCTCGGACTTCTACTTACACCTGAGGCTTGAAATCCCTTGAACGTCAAATCTGCGGTAACTTCTGTGGTAACTCACTACAGTGTTCGAACTTCAGACCAGTCATTTATGAAGGAATTACCCTCGGTCCTGTTGAAGGCTTACGAACAGTGTGGAAGCTACCTAGTGCAGAATTTCGGATAGCTATCATTAATCAAGTGCTCAAACCTGTGGAGAAGTGTTTGGACAGTGGTCTGTGAAGCTCGGATTGAAGAAGTCTTGTGGAAGATTGTAATTGATAGTCAAGCATTTGTAGACAAGGACAGTCACATATGACAGAGGACTCTTGGAAACATTTTATTAGACAGTCCAGGATAGTTTTGGATCAAATTAATTGAATGGTGAAGATTCTTGTTGAAGACAATTAAGTAAGTACATCTCACATTTTCTCTCTAAAGAATTCTGAAGGATTGGTGTCCTTGGGGTAGGTTCCCATAAACACAAGGTTGGTGCCTTGAGAAGATAGGGTCGAACCCTAGAGGTAGGAGCCTCATCAAAGTCCAAGTTGGTGCTTGGAAAACAGGTTGGTGCATGTTTCATTAAAAGGGTTGGTGCCCTTCTCTCATCTATTGTATAATATTATTAAAAAGGGATTGAAGTTATCTTTAATTCTTAATATCATTATTATATATATCTCTCTGTCTTTAATTGTGAAGAATCTAACTGGAAATAATTAAAAATTGAAAAGAAATATTGATTCATCCCCCTCCCGGTATTTCCAAAAATTGGTATCAGAGCCAGCTTCTTCATTATCAACCTAACAGCTGGAAGAAGGATTCTTAGGCACAATGAAGAACATGGAAGCAACAGGGAAACTCCCTATCTTTTATGGAACAAATTTTAGTTTATGGAAAAAGAGGATGTCCTACTATCTAATGTCTCTTGGCCCTGAAGTATGGCACTCTGTTTTAGACGGATACAAAGCTCCTACCGGTCTTCCAACTGATCCTGATGAAAGAAAAGCCTACATTGCTAATGCCAAAGCTTTAAATTTTATCGCTAGTGGAATCACCGATTCTAAATTTACGAAAGTCATGAACTTTGACTCAGCCAAAGAAGTATGGGATAAATTGGTTTCGCTATATGATGGGGACTCCAAAGTTAAGAAGGAAAAGCTTAAAACCTATAGAAGACAATTCGAGAGTCTGAAAATGGATGATGAAGATGATAGTGCATCATAATTCCTCAGAGTATCTGAAGTGGTTAACTCTCTTAAAGGACTAGGGGAAAATTTTGAAGAAAGCACCGTAGTTCAAAAAAAATCTGAGATCACTTCCTGACAGATTCAACTCCAAAGTAAGTGCCATAGAAGAAATGAAGGACCTAGATTCTCTCAAGATGGATGAACTTCATGGAATTCTTATTGCCTATGAGATGAGGAAAGGGATCCCAAATTTCAAAGAAGCAGCTTTCAAAGCCTCAAAATCTACAAAAGACAGAAAAGGATGGAATTACAACAACGATGAATCAGATACTGAAAACGAGTTAGCTCAATTTGTATAAAGAATAAAAGGGGATCTAAGCTAAAAGGTAAGTACCCTCTTATTTGTTTCAATTGTGGAAGAATAGGCCATTACGCTGCAAAATGTCCTCATAAACATGATAGTGATGATGAAAAGGACTCTAAAAGAATGATGTACAAGAATAAAGGGTTTAATAAGAAGAAATTCTTCTCTAAACAAGATGAGTCTGATGAAGATGAATTCGTAGTCATAAGGAGGAAATCAACTAGAAATGTGCATCAGTACAAAGAAAGTGATGATGAATCAGATGAGGAAAGTAATTATGTTGGAAGCAAAGAAACATTATTCATGGCATTTACAAATGATGATGACTCAGAAATAGAAGATGAAAGAAACATGGATAGTTTGTTAATGAGTGCCATTGAAGAAAATGAGAACCTACAAAAGAAGATAATTTCTCTCAAAATAGGAAGAGAGGAAGCAAAAAGAATGGAATACTTCTTGAACATCAAGTTAAAAGAGAAGAATGATATCTGTGAAAAACGTGAAGCTGAAATAGTGTCCCTAAGAAAGGAATTGGAGAAAATCAAAAGGAGTTGGCAAAGCTCTCTAGCTCTTGAAAACATTCTTAACACTCAAAGACCTCAACATGACAAGTCTAGAATTGGTTTCAAAGGAGAATAATCGAGTACGAAGAATAATGCCAGAATTTATGCTGATGTACTCTCTTGCCATCCAAAAGAAGATAAAACATCTCAGGAAAAAGGTCACATCTCAAAACCAAGATTTGAAAGAGCGACTTCAAGGAAGGATGTTGATTCAAGCTATGTATACTACAACAGGTATCAAACTATTTTTCTTGGGCATTGTTACAATTGTAAAAACTTTGGGCATCAAGCTAAGCATTGCAAGGCTCATAAGAATGAAGCACCAAGATTGAATAATCAACCAAACCAACTACGTGGGCCTAAAGAGCAAGAACAAATCAAAACTTATAATTCCTTTGATCCTTTGGCTAAGTTTGATCCATCTTGCTCATTATGTGATGATTATGATCATAATGAACAAAATTTCCCTCTCAAAAGGGAAAAAGCTAAAAATGTAAATCTCAAAACTGATAAAAGTGGCCTAGCTCTATGTGCCCATAGTGAAGAAAATCATTGGTCTGTGGATAGTGGATGCTCGAGGCATATGACAAGTGACCAAAATAAGTTTATCTCATTAAACAAGAAAAATGGAAATGTATCCTTTGGAAATGGAAATGTATCCTTTTATTCCTATGTTGCTCATGCTGATGAAATAAGTAAATTATGGCATGAAATATTAGGTCACTTGAATTATGGTAAAATGAAAATACTAACTAAAATGGTTCATGGTTTTCCTAATATTTCTTCTACTACTAGTGTTTGTGAAGGATTTGTTCTTGGTAAACATCATAGAGAAATGTTTGACAAAGGTAAATCCTGGTGCGTTAAATAACCTTTGCAATTAATTCATACTCATATCTATGGTCCTCTTGAAGTTCCTTCAATATCCCATGCAGTTTATTTTCTTACCTTTATTAATAACTTTAGTAGAAAATATTGGGTTTATTTTTTTAAAATTAAAAGTGAAACATTTGTAAAATTTCAAGAATTTAAATCCATGGTTGAAAATGCATCTGGTAAGAGTATTAAAACTTTTCGATCTGATAATGGGTGGGGGGGGGGGGGTGTGTTATTTGTTAAGAAATAATTTTATGCATATTTATCTAAACATGGTATTCAAGATCAAAATATTGTTCCTTACACACCTCAAAAAAATGGTATTGTTGAAAATAAAAACAAAACTTTAGTTGAAATCGATAGACGTATGCTTTATTCTAAAGGAATGCATAAGAAATTTTGGGTTGAAGCCATATGTTGTGCTAATTTTATTTTAAATAGAGTTCCTACTAAATTTTTTAAGCATGTTACCCCTGAGGAAAAATGGAATGGACGTAAATTGGATATTAGTAATTTTAAGGTGTTTAGTTGTGAATGTTGGGCTCATATTCCTAATGAAAAACGGAAAAAGTTAGAACCAAAATCTCACAAGTGTATCTTCATTGGTTATGATGAGAATTCCAAGGCTTACAGGTTGTTTTATCCTTCTAATCAAAGTGTCATAATCAGAAGGGATGTTCAATTTCATGAAGTAACTTCCCCGCTTGAGTCTGTAGAAACTCATGTTACCCTGAATTTACCAATACCTCCTATTACTCCTATTCATGTTACTCCTTCCAATTTTGTGCCTCTTATTGATCTTGATTCTTCCTCTCCCTCAAGTATTCCACCTAAAACTCATGAAGCTCCTGAAGTGACTCATGTTCCTTCTATTCTTCTTGTTTGGGCTCGGAAAACCCTTGAATCTACAGGTAGTGAGGTCGGAAATCCTTCCAACACTTGTCGAAATAGATCTAACTTTGCTCTTATGACCAAATTTTTTGCCACGGATGATCCTACTACTTATGCTAAAGCTAAGAGTAATCAACATTGGGAACAAGCTATGTCTACTGAATATGAATCTCTTTTGAGAAACAAGACTTGGTCTCCTATTCTTCTTCCTTTAGGAAAGAATTTAATTGGTTGTAAATGGGTTTATAAAACTAAGTTCACTGCAGAAGGACATATCAAAAAGTATAAAGCTAGATTAGTTACCAAAGGCTTTAATCAACTTGAAGGTATTAATTATAATGAAAAATTTTCTCCTGTTGCTAAAATGAACACAGTAAGAACCATTTTATCACTTGCTGCATATTTTAAGTGGGAAATTCATCAAATGGATGTTAAAAGTGCATTTTTAAATGGTGATCTTACTGAAGAAATTTATATGCAACAACCTCCTGGTTTTATTTCTTCTGAATCCTCAAGTTTAGTATGGAAATTACACAAATCCTTATATGGTCTCAAACAAGCCTCTAGGACTTGGTATGATAAAAATTTATGCATATTCTTGAATAATGGTTTTAAGCGTTGTATACCTGATCCAAATCTATATGTTAAGAACTTTGGTGATAATGTCCTCATTATTTTTTTATATGTGGATGATCTAATTATCACTAGAAGCCAGCTTGTATTAATTCAAGATATGAAAATTTCTCTTTAGAAGCAGTTTGAGATGACATATCTCAATATATTGCACTATTTCTTGGGTCTTCAGATCTCGCATATGGCAAATGGTATTTTTCTCTCTCAGCCTAAGTATGTGACAGATCTATTGCCTTGTTTCCATATGAGTAATTATAAACCTAATCATACACTATTTCAATCTGGTGTAAAGTTAACTTTTGAGTGTACCAATCCACTGGTTGATGCTACTCTTTATCTTCAGCTCGTTGGAAGTTTAATATATTTAACTCATAGTAGACCAGATCTCTCTTTTTCCAAGAGTATGATTTCTCGGTTCATGCAGCAACCTCCTGAAATTCATTGTCAGGAAGCCAAGAGAATTTTGTGATATTTACAAGGGACATTTCATTATGGTGTATTTTATTCTAACAGTGCTACAATTTTACTATTTGATTATATAGATTTTGGTTGGGCAAGTGACAATTCTGATTGATGGTCAACTGTTGGTTACATATTTCAACTTGGTTTAGGTCTAATCTCTTGGTCTAGCAAGAAGTTGAAGACTCTTTCTTTATCTTCATGTGAAGCAGATTATAGAGCAACCAAAGAAGCAACTAAAGAAGTTGTTTGGTTATGGCATGTTCTTACTGATCTTGGTCTGGTTCTAAAAGCGTCCACCATGTTGAAATGTGACAATTAGGGTGCAATCTAGCTTTCTTACAATCTGGTATATCACTCCAAAATGAAGCATCTCAACCTTGATGCTCATTATATTCGAGATCTTGTCATTGATGGTATTATTTCTCTGGAGTATTGCCCTACCAAGCAGCAGGTAGCCAATATCTTCACCAAATCCTTGACAGAAGTGAAGTATGTGTATATTCGTTATTTTCTTAGGATGAGGGAAGTTTTCATTAAGGGGGAGTAGTAATGACTCCTTCCTTCCTTAGTGTTAGGTAGTTTTAGGATGGGCCCTTCTCCCAGCCATTATTAAGGGGGAGCATTGGAATATATTATATTCCTTGGAAGGTAATAATGTCCTTGTATTATGTCGGAAGTTGAAGACAATATTATGTAAATAGGTGTTATTTTGGAGAATTATATTATCCTACATTCAATATGTGAGAGTAATTCCTCCACATCTCTAGGTATATAATAGGGTCAAGGGAGCGTTTTTGAAATCGATCACATCTTATCTTGTGCTCATACTGTTATTTGTATTGGGTTATTTGTATTTACTCTCTTTGTAATATTGCAAGAGATTTCTGGAGATAATAGAAGACAACCTTCCCATGGAAGTAGCACAATTTGGTGAACCACGTATATCAGTTGTATTATTTTTCTTTGTTCTCTTTCTATTCTTATTTATATGTTGATATGTTGATAGATAGCTAGTTTAGTAGATCTAATATTCTCACAACCCCGTGCATAATGTTAGACCTAAACAGAGAAGTTGGAGTTCTTCCTATGTGACTCCAAGTGTTGTCGTTGCTACAACACCCTCAAAAAAAATTTCTACCTTCAAATTTTGGCGCCTCCTTATGATCATGCCATCCTTCATTTCAAGCCATCAAGGTCATGCTCTATCATTTTCAAGTCTTTCTTTGAGAGTTCTAAGTGTTAATATACTTGTTCTCACATGCCCACCTCCTGGCGTCTTCACAAGCACCCATCCCGAGATAGGCTACGCACACACTTCACAATGGAGGAGATTGTGTAGCTCATGGTGGTATTAACTATGCAGTTCCTAGTGATAGTGATTGTGAATCTCTCATTCATAGTGATTGTTCAATCCTCTGTGCCAATAATTGTGTATCTCCTCTGTGCCAATAATTATGTAGTTCTTAGATATAGTGATTGTGCAATTCCATGACAAAGTCACTGTGTACTTCTTGTAAATAGTTGATTGCATAGTTTCCAGTGATAGTGTAAGGGAATCCTCTACAAATAGTGAGTGTGCACTGTTTTTCAATAGTGATAATGTATCCCTTCAAGTCAGTGTTGTCACACTTAGTGGAATCCAATTTAATCTTGACTCATAGTTTCTCGACATGCACTAAGCGCACTCACCAATATTAAACTTAATTGCATGTGCTCCTCATATAAAGATTCCAGTCCATATATCATCCTTATATTCATATTCCCATTTTAATCTTTGTGCATTATTGGAGTGTAAATACAATTCTCTCACCCATGGCTGCAAATGCACCATCATATGGGTGAGTTTCTCAATTGTCACTTTTGTGTTTGCAAGTGTCGCTTTTTCTTTCTTTTGCTCTTACAACTCTCATTTTTACTTTATCTATCTTTTTCAAGTGTCACTTTTTCCTTCTTTCACTCTTACATGTGTCACTTGTTCTTTCTTTTTGTTTGCATGTGTTTCTTTTACTATTACATGTGTTTCTTTCGCTTGTTTTCACACATCTTAATTTGAGCACCATGACACACCTTATAGTGGTAGCTCCAATACAATATCTTGCACTAGTTGATGTTATTTATCATAAGATAATGTGATAGACAATATTTTATATCATAGTGCACCATTTGGTTATAGTCGACACTTGTGTCATAAAGATATACTTCTTAAGTTTCACACTTGGAGACAATTGTCATTTTACTGTCATTTCACTGTACGCTTGTTGGTTTTGGGAAATGCATGTATTATTTTCATATTTTTGCGTATATATGTGTGTATGATCATGTTTGAGACATGTTATATTCTCTTACTCTCTTGTTTCATCAATCTCTCACTTATTTATTTTTAGTGTCCTTCCCTATCTTCACACCTTACACAAGTCGCAACCACACTCAATATTTTAGTCAAGTGATGAGTGCATTGCACAGTCCTTAGCCTCAAAAATGTAATCCTTACCTCTTGGGCCTATGCATTTTACCCATCATGAATACAACCTCCTCCACCTGTGCATTCAGCAACCTCAGAGTACATACCCTCAATCTTGTTTCTTAGCCTTGCCCACTACGTAGTCCATGATACCTCTTGCCTTGTATTGTTCATTTCACAGTTTCAGTGGATAATCATTTCATCTCAAGACTCCTGCAATGATTAAATGTGCAATCCCTTGAGCCTCCTATTCAATAATTGTGCACTGTTCAATTAAAGTGGACAACCTTCTCTCCCTTTTCTCCTTATCTTGCTCAACTACGTAATGCCTTGTACTGCCTTGCCTCAAGTTCACATTACACAGTTCCAATGGATAGTATGCTCGTCCATTTATCCCTATAGTGCTCAAATGTGCAACCCTTAGTCCCTCTCCCTCAGCTACTGTGCACTACACAGTTACATTTCCTAAGATTGTCACTCTTGTCTCCTGAACTTTCCCTTTGCGCAATGCCTTGACCAGCCTCACCTTCACAGTGTACTATGCACTTTCAGTAAGAAGTAGGATCATCCTTCAGCCTTTGCAGTGCTCAATTGTGCAACAACTAGACCCATTCCTTCAAGAACTATGCAATGTGAATTCTTAGTGAGTAGGCGTGCCTTCTTTTCCTCATGGACTTACCCAAGTTTCAATCCATGACTTGTCTCTCCCTTGTCACTATGCATTGTGCAATCACAGTACCAGTCTCTCACTCCTTACCTCCTAATCCTACACACTACACCCAAGAAGGCCTTTCTCTCAATCATTGCGCATTGTCCCATCACAGTCAACATCTTACATGAGTAAGCAAGATATAATAGGTGATTTCGGGATTGATGTTGTCTTGTCATGATTAAAATTTATTTGCATGTGTGATCATTCTAACACATCAAGATGTTTCTCAAGGAGGTCACCAAGGATAGGTTACAATAACACACTTGTCGAGATGAGATACAAATACACCATCATGAAAGATATAAATGAATCTTGGACTGCGATAAAGAGATGGAAACCTAGGTTGAATTAGAAGGTTCCAATATTCATCTAGACCCTTTGGAGGGTGAAGCTGAAGCACATCATTGATCAATCATCAAGATTTGAATGCATAACAGTGGAGAAAGGAACCTCGCATCTATATATTTTCATCAAGTCTAATGTCACGGTAACCAAATTAGATTCAAGTATCAACACAAGAGTGATGTTTGGTCCCATGTATATTTCCACATTATTGTTGAAATGTAATTATGTAATTTCAAAAATGAGAAAACGTAAAATGTGTGCAAGCCCAAGGGTCATACATGGAATGTTAAAAGTCACTAAAGAGACATAGATTCATGTAGAAGCTCAAGAGTCATAGGAATTATCAAATTCACATGAGAAGCTCAAGAGTCATAGGAATTATCAAATTCACATGAGAAGCTCAAGAGGCATGATGGAGGTCCAAGAGTCATATGGGAGGTGGAGAGTCACCTAATTTGTTACAAACACACCCTCATAGCTCAAGCAACAAGACTTTTCACCTTGGATTCTCTAGCTTGGCATAGGAGAGAAGATAATTATTTGGAGGAGCAAGTGGTGACTTAAATGTTCCCTTGTTTGGGCTAGTGTTTCATCATTGTAATTATGTATCTTGGTACTTTCACTTAATATATGAATTGATGGGAGTTGGTGCACTTTCATGCATAAATTGTGAATGTTGTAAGACTATTCTTTCATTATTTGTGGTGTATGTTCATGTGTATACATACTAATGAAAATGAACTATTTCATTGGCTTTAGTATGCATCTTGTTAAATGTTTGTTGTTATTCTCTTTCATGATTGTTGTTATCTTGTGAACTATTTTGCAAGTAAACTTGTTGAAGATTGTAGCTAGGTTCCGTCTTCATACTTTATATTTATTGTACTTATCAAAAGAATTAAAGAAAAATAAATTTATATTATAATATGACATTTATTTTCTTATTAAATGACTTATTAAAGCATGATTTTCATGCTTGGGTCATATTGATTATAAGGTCCCCATTGTGGAATTTTAGGTTAGTCATTATAGATTTATATTGACTCGTCTTGGGCTTTTGAATCATGTAATTAGGTTTATTTTTTATTCAAATATGGTTAAGAATCCATCCACATCAATTTTTACTTAAGGAGATCAAGTTGACCTCAAAGGGAAAAATTCGAACTCACCTGAAGCCTATAAAAGCAAGGAGTTTGAATTCATTTGGAGCATCACTTCTCAAGCCAGTTCGATATCTACTGCATCAAGGGAAATAGTGTGAAGTGGAAGGAAGAGGTAGAAAAGAGTTCTAGTTGGGTCTAGAAGCAAGAAGAAGAGAAAATCAAAATTTTGGTGAAGGAATCTCTACATTTTGTGCCCTCTCTTGGGAGATCGAAGTCTTCTAGTGTTTGATGTTTTTACTGTTGTTGAACCTGCTTCCTAGTCGAATTTGTTGGAGGAAAAGTTGTTGCTGCTTCTAGGTCGAATATCTGGAAGGTTGACTTGGTGTGGAGGGAAATTTTGGTTAATGTCTAGGGTGAAGAGTCTCAAAGAATACTACTAAAAGGGAGAATTATCTTGACTAGGTTTTCCCCTCGAGGGGGGTTTTTCCCTACCATAGTGCCTATATCTTGTGTCTATTGTTTTTTATCTTCATATACACATTATATGGTATTTTCTTGATGAAATATAATATAATAAAGAAGTAAAATAATCCAACACATTCACAAGTAATTATCAAGATCAAAGAACAAAACCCTAATATATCTGCATTGATTCTTCAACAAGGTATCAGAGCTAAGGTCAGGAAGGATTGAAGATAAATTTTTTGGAATGATTTCTCCCTCTTTGATGGAATACATAAGGATGGGTATCAACATTTTTGGAATTTGTGTCAATAATTTCATCCATTACTTATTCATCAAATTCAAAAGTCAAGTAATTTTGGTTTCCCTTTCACGGTCTCTCCATGATGACAATGCATGGATCATTGATAGTGGAACATCAAGTCACATGACAGTAGAAAGTAAACAATTTCATACACTATCAAGGGAAGCATATTCTCATGAAGTGGAATTAGGTGACAACAAAATCTATGTCATGAAAGTTATTGGATCAACCTCGCTGGAATTAGGAAGTGGATTGAATTTGCACCTCAACAATATACCATATGTTCTAGGTTTGAAAAATAATTTTCTTTATATTTCTTGTTTAGAAGATAAAGAAGAAATTATTTATTTTTTTTTATGGAAAAGTATTGGTTTGGGGCAAAGACTCTAGCATTGACAAAGCTATATTTATTGGAGTTCGTGAAGGAAGTTTTTATAGGGTTACTACACCATCTCCTCAAGATTTAGTTCATATGGAAATTAGTCCTATTGAGATATGGAATAAAATATATGGTCATCTACACTATAAGATTAATCCTACCCTGAACCAATTGTTTAATGTCATCCATAATATAAAGGAAGATCATGAAGGTATTTGCAACGGATTCTCTTTCGGAAAGCATACAAGAAATCCATTTCCAAATAGTGAATCTTGGGCCAAATAAATTTTGGACCTTATTCACTCTGATGTGTGTGGGCCCATGTATGATAAATCTCTTAGAGGTCATCTCTATTATGTGACTTTCATAGATGATCATTCTATAAATACATGGATCTATCTTCTCAATAGAAAGGATGAAGTATATGAGAAATTCAAGGAGTTTCGATCTGAAGTAGAAAACCTCATCGAAAGAAAGATAAACTCTCTAAGATCCAACAATGGTGGGGAATACACTTCCAAGGAACTGATTGCATATTGTAAAAAAGCAAGAATTAAGAGGGAGCTCATTTTTCCCTACTATCCCAAACAAAATGGAGTTTCTGAAAGAAATAATAGGTCTATTGTATAAGTCATTAAGACAATGATCCTTTACCAATACCTACCAAAATTCTTATGGAGAGAAGTAGCCATGACATCCGTGTAGATACAAAATATAATTCCCCATAGAATTCTTAAGAACATAACTCCTGAAGAATAATTTACAGGAAAGAAGTCGAGTGTGGATCACCTATGAATCTTTGGAAGCCCTGCCTACATCCATGTTCCAAAGGACAAGCGAAAGAAGTTGGATTATACAAGCATCAAATGAATATGCGTTGGATATAGTCTCTCCTCAAAGGCATATAGAATCTACATCAAAGAAATAAGGAAAATCAAAGTAAGAAGATATGTCATATTTAGTGAGAGCCAAGCCTACAAGAATTCCAAATATATTCCCATAGATTCTGATGATGAAGAATCTCCTATATTTGAAGAAGAAGAACCACACCATAAATATCTTACTACAAATCAATAATAATAAGGACCAAGTGAACCTATTCAACCTTGATCATCCTGGCCACAAGGAAAAGGCCAAATTGGTTAAAATCTACACTATAATATGTCGAAGGACATGAAGCTCCAATAGGATCCTTTAGGGAAATTAAAAGGCCGAAGAGATACTCTGGCTATGCTGCATATATGACAAATCTCATTCAAGCTTAACAATCTAGATTTGAAGAGGTTATTCAACAGGGTGTCTAAAAGAAGGCAATGCAAGAAGAATACCAATCCATTATGAAGAATGGCGTTTGGGGAATTGTTCCTAGACCTAGTGACAAATCAGTTGTCACATCCAAATGGATCTACAAAATCAAGCATGTTGTTGATGGAAGCATAGACAAGTACTGTTGTAGAGGTAAATCCCCTCTGCGGATAGAGGCGATCCCTACTAGCCCAGATCGGGTCTAGCAATAATTGTATCACGCTAAGGCGTAGGTTCCTAATTACAATAAACCAACTTGCGAAGAAGGCCTACCTCAAGTCCAATGCTGTTGTTCGTAGAGAAGATGGAGCTCCCATTTCCTTGCTTCAGCAGATCACAATCCTCTCGCTCGCTGCGATCGAACACCTGCACACGCAAGAAACACAAAAAACACAAGCGTAAAACCCAATATATGCAATTATGTATCAGTCATAGAAGACACAACTCAAGATCATAGTGAAAAATACGAGTGGAACCATAACCAATAGTCACTTATCATTAATTCATACAAAGGAAAATACAACTAGGCTCTGACGTTGAACCTTCCTTCGGCGGGTCGTCAGCGGAATACGTCTTGGTAAAGCTTGTCGGGAATAGGGACAAGCCTCTCTCTTCGATATTCAATCTCCTCGCTATTTATTTGGCACTATGAAGACTATCAAAGCTCTTGTAGCATTCTTTAGGCTATGAAGGCTCTTGGAGATTCTTGGAGACTCAACCATTCAGCCCCTTCATCAATGGATGAAGGCTATATTTATAAAGGAGAGGAGGAGGTTGGGATCCCTACAATAGTGGAAGGGAGGCCTTATCCCTTGGGAGGTTCCTCATAAGGTGGAAAAAAGAGGCCAAAGGAGGAAGGCCATGGTTATTCAGTCAAAACCACTCCTCATGACTCATCCACAAAGTTGTTGTAATCGAAACTTCGCCTCTTTTTTTAAAAAAAATTTCATAATCAGATTGGCGTGGGTGCTCAACTGGGACAGAGCTCCAATTGGCGCGGGCTCAGTTTTAATTTTCCTCATTGGCGCGAGTACATAACGGGCTACCAGCGCCAAGGAAAAAACAGGTGTTTTTAGGGGTCTGCTCAGGAAATGATCAACAGAATAAATGTTGTCCTCATGGAAAGGGATGCAATGATGGTATTTGCAAGACATGACACTGCTTATTGGTCATAGAAACGACCCTCCAATGGGCGAGATGGGGATTTCAGGGATGGTGACAAATTGCTGTGTAACATATGCCCCCTAAAGCATGAGGCCCGAAAGAGAGAGAGGGGTGAAATGCTTTACGAGAACGTGTCCAACTGAAAACACTGCCATCGGAAAAACTGCATAGAGAAGTACAACTAATATCTAAAATACATGATATATATGTGGTATGGGCGCAACCATCTGTAACAGATTATACAATAATCCAGATCCAAGGCATGGAAGCAACCATCCAGTAAGGATCGATAAATAGACTTAGGTATGGTCGCAGCCATCCAATCAATGAGTCATGTAACCAATCAGAATAATCCACAAAATTCGTAGCCTGGATTATAACAAAAAAAATCCAGGGTCTTGCGCTCCATCTCGACCGGAAAAAAGTACAAGTTCAAGCATGCGAATAAGAGAGCTGAAGTCAAACATGCAAGAACATCGCCTGATTAGCAACCAATGATGAAAGCTGTTAACAGACACGAGAGGTACCACCAATAATGACAATGGCCCTCAAGGTACTATAGGTAAAATCTACGACATGTGAATCAGTGATCTGGCGTCGAACACCCATAGAATCACTCGATCGGAGGCCAATAATGAAAACCTCACGTCGAACGCAAAGAACCTACCATTGAGGCATGCAGGCTCCAAGGTACCGGAAGGGAGTCCCTAGATCATCTTCCCGGATAATGAGCTGAAGTCGATAGGAAGTGACCTTGATCGAAGGTGGGCCATAATGTTTCCCACATCATCGACGCGAGATAGAGGAACATAATGTCTTTGTGAATTAAGATCAGATGAGAATCAGAGGAAGGTTGAAACTTTTGTAGAGGTCAACTTCTCTTGAACATATCGGTGGCACGATAGTGAATTTGGCAGTATTTGACATCAAAAGATCAGAGGTCATGATGACGAGGCAAAGAGCAGATGAGAGGTCAAAAGGGATCACCCCAAACCCACGAAGGCAAGTGGAAAACGAGATGAGATGTCCCCAACCCGACACGAATGCAAACAAGTGCCATGTTCAAGAGCGACATACTGTCGACACGACGACGATACTGGTTCCATTTTTCCCCCACCATTTCTGGCGAGTACCTCTTTATTTTTACACAAGCTTGAAGAGGATACCATATGCTTGTCATATAATTTCGTCCTTCAGACGAATCCATCCTAGTACATTTAACGAGCCCTAGGAAGGAGAAACTCGAATATCGTCATTACGACTAAATCCAATGTCATCAAGGTTTAACGAGTCTAAAAAAGGAAGAACTCGGCGTCTTTTCATGTTTAGAGAGTTTGAAAAGACAGCAAAAAAGTAAACTCCAACGGTCCCTTTTCATAAATAGTTTCTCAGATCCGAAAAGGTAGAAAACTATGTCTGAGAAAACCTCCTAGTCGTGATAGGCTAGGTTATTCCTTTTTCGTAAATAATCTATCCCAGCCCGAAAAAGGGGTAAACGTATACTGGGTAGATGTTGTTTCGGGGCCACTTTAATGAGATCGAAATGACAAGGGACTCGGAAATCTTTTCAATTTTTAAGAGTCAGAAAAAAGCTGAAAGTTGACTCCTCCTGAAGAAACAAGTGGTATAAAGGGTAGCAACTGGTTCCGGTAATGGTGGAACTGATCAGAACAAGTAAAGGTTAAGAGGCTGGCTAACAAGACCACTCATCGCAGCGGTTCCTCGAGAATGGGTAAAACAACCAAGTGAAGGCATATGATCGGCCAAGCAGATAGTGACAATGGAGTGAGAAAACCAAGGCTCATCTGGCAAAACAGGCTGATAAAATGGCAATCACAAGAGGTAAAATCGGGATGATTTCATTTTTACACAAGCTTGAAATCAGAAAACTCTGCTTGAAGTTGGTTTCATTTTTCCACAAACTTGAAACAAAGATAAACTATGCTTGAAACCGGTTTCATTTTTACACAAGCTTGAAACAGAAATGAACTATGTTTGAAAAAGTAAGCTTGCCCCCAGCATGGTGACTCAATTCGAGGTACATGCCCCCCAAACTTCAGTCCATGCACCTGAGTAAACAGATGGAGGGAGTGATGGTTCAAGTTACGAGATCTAAGAAAGACTCGACTGGGATTTTACGAGATCTGATCAAAGACTCGAATTGAATAGGAAAGTGTTTCATTGTTTTAACGAGGTTGACACATTAAAAGAACTATCCTCAGGACACCTTGTTTCATGGTTTAAGGAGCTTGGCACAAGACAAAGAACTCTGATCTGACAACCTTGTTTCATTTTTTAAGGAGCTTGACACAATAAAACGAACTGTGCTTCGACCAGCTTGTTTCATTTTTTAAGGAGCTTGACACAAGAAAACGAAATGTGCTCCGACAACCTGGTTTCATTTTTTAAAGAGCTTGACAAAGGAAAGGAACCATGCTCTGACAGACTTCATCATAATGAACAAGAAGTCATCGCTTCCAAGAGTTGCCCGTCCGATGGAAGGAAAACATCTTGGAATTCTGGACCCAATGCCCCCAGTACACGATGTACAACGACACTATCACTGAGTACAGGCACGGGGTAGGTAGCCACATAGTTGACTTGTGGTGGGGCAGATACAATGGGTGGATAAAAACCAGGAAGGGATGATGGTGGGCCAGCTGCCACATCAGGACCAAAGAATGAAAGCTGATCAATGGTCACGATCTGTCGTTCATGTGGAAAACAGACCACAAGAAAAAGGGAGGAGACAAGCGCTCCCATGGCATAGGTGTAATCGTGCCCCAAGAGCAGATTGAAATCCAAGGGGCCTGGAACAACCATCACGTCCATATGGACAGTTTTACCTCCCAAAGTAACAAGTAACCTTGGAAGGATCCCTAATGGTTGACTAGTTCTTCTGTTGAGCGTCAACAGATTCTGTGTAACAGGCACAAGCAGTGGTAAACCCAAAGCCTGCCAAGTAGTTGAAGATATAATACTAACAAATGCACCTTCATCTATAATGGTGCTGGGTATGACCATACCAAAGGCATGTACCGTTATCTCAAAAGGCACATAAGACGAAAGGCGGTATCCTGAAAATCGATTCCAATCAAAGGAAGCGACCAAACTACTCGGAGGGGCTACCATCGAACCGAGATGGTCTTCCCCTGGTGTTACAGAAGAAGAAGGAGCATCCTCCACGACCTCCATCTTGAAGGTGGGAGGAGAATCCACCGGGACCTCCATCATGGGAGGCGGAGGAGCGACTTCTTGAGGTATAGGGACAGGAGAATCTTTCTCCAAGTCCAAAGAATCTGAAGAAACAAGAAGAACATGAGGGGTGTGAGGTCCACTCTCAACGGAAAAGACCTGGTGTACCGTAGAAGGGGCTAGCTCAACTGATCCCACGACCAATGGTTGGTCGGGAATGGATTCCTGAATTTTAATTTCAGAGGGAGTGGGATGGACCAAGGATTACTCTTGACCAATCGTAGGATCAGCTGGTGGAGGACTCAAAGAAAGTTGTTTATAACCAGCTGGAAGGCATGGTGTAGAAACAGTTGAGTTGTCCAAAACACGTTTGGCTTCATCCATATACAGACAAAGGTGAATGGCATGGTTCCCTTCACACAACTTATAGGGATTGGTAATCTTACCCTGCTTCTTAGGAGCCTTATCAACACCAGTTGAAGACGTGCCCCCAACCTGACTCCCGGAAGCCAAAGGCAACGGCGGACGACCATTGGAGTATACTTCGAGCACCTTGGGAATGCCAGGGAAATCTCAAAGAAGATGGTCTCCCATGCACAACATGCAAGGGAACTTGACTTTCCGTGGAGGGTTGGGAAGTTCATCAAGAGGAGATGTTTTGGAAGCAGTAACTGCAGCCTTAGCCTCTCTCTTATTAGAATTCTTCTTCTTCATCTTCTTCTTCTTCTTCTTAGCCACCTGGTTACTCGAATCCAGACTTTCACCAAGCGAAGTAGAAGAGGAGGACGCAGAAACAGGAGAAGAAGGGGAGAGGTCCACCTTAGAATCAACATGATGTTTTTCAGGCGGAGGAACTGATTGAACAGTAGCCGGGACATTCAAGACCACAGAGGTTGAGAACAACCAAACAGGCAACCCAACAGTTAACCCAGGAAGGGACAACGTTGCCATATAAGGAGCACCAACATTCCCAAAAGGAGGAAAATGACCTGGATTCCCATCGGAGGGGATTCCTTGGTTAGTGAACTCTGGAAAATTTTCCGTCGGAGACGACTCAGAACAACACCCTAAGGAAACTAACTGTAACCAGGAATATTTCGTGGGCAGTTAATTTTAAAACATTGAAACAAAACTCTGTTGTTTCATCTTTTAAGAGTCGAGAAACAGGCAAAAGGTGACTCTATCACTTTCAGATTGGAAACAAGCATGAAAGGACAAGCGATTGATGATCTTTTCAAATTTAAAGAGTCAGAAAAGATCGAAATGACTACTCAGGAATTCTAGGCAAAGGGTGAACCAAATAACCGTGAACTGCAATATACACCTTGGTTTCAAAATGAAAGAGAAATTAACCAAGGACTTAACGTACGTGCAGGAAATCTCCCCGAATGTTGTGTCCGGTGTATCACGGGTATAAGGCGGTAGAATCAGCTTCCTATGGATAAAGGATAGCAACCTAGTGGGGTCTCCCTTTATATACGCAACGATACGGGGAGCACAAGTCCATACTAGTGTTGTCTAAAGCCAGGAGGCGAACGACAGCTACTAGGTTTAACGACGCCGGAACACGTCACTAGCCTAGACCACTAAATATTTCGTTAATGTTTCAATGCTTCCTTAGGTTGAATTGAATAAATTTTAATGTTGATCTTCAATTATGTCTCAGTTTTCAGGCCCTAGAGAGTGTCATCTGACAATCTCCTATATGCTGCTATATGAGAAAAGAAAACTTTTCAATTCGATGAATGCTATCTAGTTAAGGGAAGAGCTTCAAACAATGATGCAACAAACAACAATATTGAAAACGAAACTTTTTCCAAACTAGATGACTTTCACTATCCAAAAGTAATTCCAAACATTCAACGATGTGAATAATGCAATGTAATCTATGCAAATCCTCTTTTTTCCGAAACTATGCAATTATAATCTATGCGCAATTTCCCTTTCCTTTTCAAATTATAAGAATGCACTCAATGAATTTTTCGATGAAATGAGAATCTACTTAATGCATGCTTTTAATGAAAGAGAATGCACTCAAATGTGATTTTTAGCTTTCAATCATTAAACAATGTAATCTAAGTTCAATGATGGATCTCAAAAAATACTTTTCAATGCAATGTGATCTAATGCATTTTAACGAAAAGAAAACTATGAGATGAAAACTAAAAGAATGCAAATCTCCTTAATGAAGGATGAATGCAAAAGAGATGTAAACAAACACTAAGAATGCAATCGTTATTTCAAACACCTCGTCACGAAATCCCTCAAAAGGTGACAAGACATATGAGGTCAAACACAAAGAGGACCTCCAAAGCAAGAGATCAAAACAAGGCATTCATTCCCTTTTACATCAAGCAATCATGGAAAGAAGACATTCCAAACAATGAGCAATGTAATATATGCTCATACAGAGGAAAGACTGGAAGGGAAAGACACACTGGTGAAGGATTTAGGGAAAAAGTCTCAATTTTCACACACCCTGAAATTGGAATGACTTTGTCACTAACAACTAGCGCCAACTGGCGTGACTTGCTCACTGACAACTAGCGCCAATGGAAAATTGGCGCGGGTTGCTAATTGACAACAAGCGCCAATGCCTGAAAATGAAAAAACAAAGAATTTCTCCCAACCAAGACCAGACTCACCACTTCAAGAAAAATCTAAAACAAACCCAGAAGCAAAGTACTAACCAAAAGAAACTTCTGAACAAGGGTAAACCATATCACCTATAGGAGATGGTGTGATTGTCTGGCTTTAATCCACGCCAGACAGGGGATGGCGTGAGTGATGAATTGGCAACCTGCGCCAATTGGCGTGACTGTCAGGCTGGAAACCGCGCCAATCAAGCCAACCATGAAAAGATGAAAATTTGGAAAAACAGAGGTCAGATCTGATCCTTTGGGGGCTGAACAGAGGTTTAACACTAGAAAAAGGCAAACCAAAAGAGTTGATCAAGCAAGAAAATTCAATAATCGACCAAAAAGACAAGACAATACTCCAAATCAACGTTCCCCAGCGGAGTCGCCAATTTTTTGTAGATTTAAATCCCCTCTGCGGACAGAGGCGATCCCTACTAGCTTAGATCGGGTCTAGCAACAATCGTATCACGCTAAGGCGCAGGTTCCTAATTACAATAAACCAACTTGCGAAGAAGGCCTACCTCAAGTCCAACGCTGTTGTTCGTAGAGAAGATGGCGCTCCCGTTTCCTTGCTTCAGGAGATCACAATCCTCTCACTCGCTGCGGTCGAACACCTGCACACGCAAGAAACACGACAAACACAAGCGTAAAACCCAATATATGCAATTATGTATCAGTCATAGAAGACACAACTCAAGATCATAGTGAACAATACGAGTGGAACCATAACCAATAATCGCTTATCATTAATTCATACAAAGGAAAATACAACTAGGCTCTGACGCTGAACCTTCCTTCGGCGGGTCTTCAGCGGAATACGTCTCGGTAAAGCTTGCCGGGAATAGGGACAATCCTTTCTCTTCGATCGTCAATCTCCTTGCTATGGATTTGGCACTATGAGGACTATCAAAGCTCTTGCAGCATTCTTTAGGCTATGAAGGCTCTTGGAGATTCTTGGAGACTCAACCATTCAGCCCCTTCATCAATGGATGAAGGCTATATTTATAAAGGAGAGGAGGAGTTGGCATCCCTAAAATAGTGGAAGGGAGGCCTTATCCCTTGGGAGGTTCCTCATAAGGTGGAAACAAGAGGCCAAAGGAGGAAGGCCATGGTTATTCAGTCAAAACCACTCCTCATGACTCATCCATGAAGTTGTTGTAATCGAAACTGCGCCTCTTTTTTTTTTAAAAATTCCATAAGCAGATTGGCGCGGGTGCTCAACTGGAAAATTAATCCTCATTGGTGCGAGTACATAACGGGCTACCAATGCCAAGGCAAAAACAGGTGTTTTTAGGGGTCTTCTCAGGAAATGATCAACAGAATAAATGTTGTCCTCATGGCAAGGGATGCAATGATGGTATTTGCAAGACATGACACTGCTTATTGGTCATAGAAATGACCCTCCAATGGGCGAGATGGGGATTGCAGGGACGATGACAAATTACTGTGTAAAAAGTACAAAGAAAGGTTCATTGCGAGGGGCTTCTCTAAAAGGAAGGAATAGAATATGCAGAAACATTTGCACCTACAACAAGGTAGAATACAATTACATCTTTGGTTTCATTGGCTGCTACAATGGGTTGGAATATCCATCAAATTGATGTGAATACTGCATTTCTGAAGGGGACCATTGTTGAGGAACTATACATAAAACAACCCAAAGGTTTCGAAGTAAATAGCGTGGACTCTCATGTCTGCAAACTTAATAAATCCATATATTGATTGAAGCAAGATCCTAGGGCATGGTACGTGAGAATGGATGCATATATCCTAAGAAATGGGTTCGTAAAGGGTACTTCTGATCCAAATCTCTACATCAAGGTCATGAATAATGAGCCTATCATTATTCTACTATATGTGGATTATCTATTCATCACTGGTTTGGAGCAAAGAATTGAAGAATGTAAGAATATTTTAGCTATTGAATTTGAGATGAAGGATCTAGGACTCATGCTTTAGTACCTGGGCCTCTAAGTATGGCAGAAACCTGGGTAAATAAACTTGGGGCTAGGAAAGTACATCATCAATATGTTGTAAAAATTTGGAATGATGGACTCCAAGCCCATGACTACTATTATCACCAATCTCAAGAATTTGCAAGGTTTTTACTCAAGTCTCATGGATTCTACCTCCTATCAACATTTGGTGGGCTCCCTAATGTATATGGTAAACACTAGGCAAAATATATGTTATGTTGTGAACATCCTTAGTCAATTTCAATTGGAAACTCATTATGAACACTAGATATCTTCCAAACACATATTAAGATATTTTCGTGGTATTATACAACATTGCCTAAAATACAATATTAAGGAAGTCAATCTAATTGGATTCTCACATTCTGACTGGGGTGGCAGTGAGTCTGATGGAAGAAGTACTATCGGTGGATGCTTCAACCTGGGGTTTGCTATGGTATCATTGAAGAGTAGAAAGAAAGGTCTCGTTATCGTAATTAGTGTTGAAATTGAATATGTAGTTGCATGTGAAGTAGGAAAGGAGGTTGTATGGTTAATAAATCTTCTGAAAAAATTGTTCTATAGTTCTCTAATTCCTAGTATAATAAAATGTGGTAATCAAATTTGCATCAAGATGTCTGTAGAGATCACGTTTCATTCTAGGACTAATCACATCAACAATAAGTTCCACTTCATTAGGAACTTGGTACAGGATGGGGTCGTAAAGTTGGAGTATGTACCGAAAGATGAATAGGTAGCAGACATACTAACGAAGGATATTCCCAACAAGAAGTTTGAATATTTAAGAGACAAGCTTGGTCTGAGAAATATTGCTAATTGTAATTATGATAATGATTTGGAAGAGATATGTTAAGGCTTTGTGAGTGAACCATTGCCTGGAAAGACAACGGGTCGGCACTTTATGTTGATGTCTAGTAGGGAGGGTGGCATCGGATGGATGTGCACATAGTTCCCTTGGTTGGTGGTTAGTAAGTAAGCCTAATGGTAGCTATAGAGGCTGAAATATTTAGTCCACTTTAGTCCTAATTGGATAGATTTCCTTGGTCAGGAATCTAGTCCATGGAATTGTGGTACCTAAACTATTGAGTGGCTAAATGGATAGATTTCCCTGGTCATGAATCTAGTCCATGGCATTGTGATGCCTAAATTACTTCATAGTTTGACATAGGTTCTTCCCATAGTATATTATGAATACCTTCCTAATTAAGAGGGAGTGTTGAAGATTGTAACTAGGTTGTGTCTTCATAATTTATATTTATTGTACTTATCAAAAGAATTAAAGAAAAATAATTTTGTATTATCATTTGACATTTATTTTATTATTAAATTACTTATTAAAGCATGGGTTTCATGCTTGGATCATATTTAGTATAAGTTCCCCATTGTGGACTTATAGGTTAGTCATTACATATTTATATTGACCCTTATTTGGCTTTTGAATCATGTAATTAGGTTTATTTTTTAGTCAAAAATGGTTTAGAATCCCTCCACATAAATTCTTCCTTAAGTACATCAAGTCAGCCTCAAAGGTACAAATTCGAACTCACCTAAAGCCTATTAAAGAAAGGAGATTGAATTCATGTGGAGCATCACTTCTCAAGCCAATTCGATATCTACTGCATCAAGGGAAAAAGTGTGAAGTGGAAGGAAGAGGCAGAAAAGAGTGTGAGTTGGGTCTAGAAGCAAGAGGAAGAGAAAATCAAAATTTTGGTGAAGGAATCTCTACATTTCGTGCCCTCCCTTGGGAGATCGAAGTCCTCTAGTGTTTGATGTTGTTGTTGCTACTGAATCTGTTGCTATTCAAATTTGTTGGAGGAAAAATTGTTGCTGCTAGGTTGAAGATCTGGAAGGTTGGCTTGGTGTGGAGGGAAATTTTGGCTCATGTTTAGGGTGAAGGGTCTCAAAGAATACTATTGAAAGGAATGATTATCTTGATTGGGTTTTCACCTTGAGAGGGGTTTCGCCCTTGCATAGTTCTTATAACTTGTGTCTCTTGTTTTTTATCTTCATACACACATAATATGGTAATTGCTTGATGAAAGATAAGATAATAAAGAAGTAAAATAATCCAATACACTCACAAGAAATTATCAAGATCGAAGAATCAAATCCTAATATATTTGAATTGATTCTTCAACAAAATTAATAGTTTTTTCCTTGTTGTTGTGTGTCTCTTTTACGATAGTAATTTTACTTTTCTTCTAGAGGCTCACTCTTTATTTTCTCTTCCGTGAAAGTATGTTACATACATTGCAATTGTTTGCTTCAAAGTGTCAACTTACTTGCTTGTTTCAAAGGTAATTCGCATACTCTCTTATGTTGTTTATTTTAGCCAAGTAAAATCCCTAAAAATAATGGTGGGCGGGCCTATTATCTGGATGGGGCTCCTACTCCAAATAGTCTGAGGTCTGATTGGAACTTCATACGGGGAGACCCCCTTTGTTGGAGGTTTTACAACACCATTAACATGTAGGAGGCCTAGACCATTCATGTCAAAATCTTTTCTTATGTTATTCTTGATCTGTTCTATAGCCTTTTCCTCACTACCTGCGACAATGATATCTACATATATAACCAGAAGGATTATATCATTACCAACCCTTTTGACATACATGTTGCAATTTTCAGGACTCCGCTAGAACCCCTATTCATCCAAATATCTTTCAATATTCATGTACCATGCTCGAGGTACCGACTTCATATAGATCCTTCTTTAGTCAACAAACAAAATTCTCTTTTCTTGAAACCTAAAACCCGTGTGGTTGTTTCATGTAAAATTATTCTTGCAAATATTCATTGAGGAAGGAACTCTTTACATCCATTTGATGGACCTTCTAGCCAAATTGTGCTACTATAAATTTAATAAGATGAATGGTGCTCATATTTGTTGTAGGAGCAAAGGTCTCCTCATAGTCAATACCTTTTGTTGAGAGAATCATTTTGCAACTAATTGTGATTTATTTTATCAAGTGTACCTTCTTCTTTATACTTTAATTTGTAGACCCATTTGTATCCTATGGCTTTCTTCCCTGATGGAAGATATGTGAGATATCAAGTCTGATTTGTCATCAAATTCTCATGTTTGGATGCCATGGCTTTCTCCCATTCAGGTCTTCATTTTTCCTCTTAAAAGTGTTATGGCTCATAGATTTCCTATACACTAGCCATAAGAGAAAAGTTAACCATAGAGTATTTATGTATGCTCTTTCCTCCTGATGATCTTCCCTTGATCACTCCTCTTATTCGAACATCACCAATGGTGTTATACCATCATTTGGGTCTTTTTAGATCCACCTAACCCAAATCAATATTTCCACCATGACCTTGGCTACCTATATGAGTTTCATGTGACTATTGAATTGGATTTTTAGGAACAGAGGTTATCATACTAATAGATTCATGCTCACCATTCCCCCTTCCAGGTGGAGCTTCCTGAAGCTTGATACCTAAATCAATATGTTGGTACCACTGATTTCTTGGTAATTCTAGACTCGAATTAAGTTGGAAAGGTCCAAACTCTTCATCAACAACAACATATGTGTTGAAGGTCACTTGATTAGTGGTAGTATCAGCCAACTTATAAACCATATGATTGTCACTATACCTTGTAAGCATCAACTTCTTACTCTTTGGATCTAACTTGGTTATATTATGAGCTAGAATCTAATTATAAGTAGTAGAACCAAATAGTTTGATATGACTAACCTTCATATTTTTACCCATCATTGGAGATCTATTCAGTAAGTACACTAATTTGAATATTGCATCAACCCAAAACTAGTGTGGAACACACCTATTCTATAGCATACATCTCTATGATGGTGTGGTTATGTCTTCCAAAAATTTCATTTTGTTGTCGAGTATAGGGTGTAGTATATTGTCTCTTAATGCCATGTTTGGCACAAAAGTTAAGGAACTCCTTTTTACAAAATTCTCCACCATTATTATTCCTAGGACTAGTAACGTGACAACTTGACTCTTTTTCTAAAAATGAATTGAAATTTTGAAATTCGTTAAACACTTCAGATTTTAATTTCAAGAAATACACCCACATCTTCCTACTAAAATTATCAAAAAATAGAATAAAATACTTGGCACCAGTGATTAATGTCGTTTTCATTGGTCCACAGGTGTCCACGTGAACTAGTTAAATAACTCATTACACTATCCAAGCCTATCCTTCATCAAATGGTGATCAATGTTGCTTCCCAACTTGGAAAGATATACAAACTCCCTGGACATTCAGTTGTATGTATGGAATTCCATCGGCCTATTTCTCTTGAGCCAACTAATAGAGATAAGTCCTTTAGAGGTTCTCATACCTCAGATGCCATAATGTACTGATATTTGATGTAGATTTGTTAGGATATTCAGACACATAGGAAATAGTTAAGAATAACTTAGTCTAGTGTAGAGTTAGGTAAAGTGTGTTTCTTTACTATGTACATTTGTAACTTTTAATATGACAGTCACGATTTGTAGTGATCCAACGGTTCACTCTCTCCTCGGTATTAACGACACTTGATCCATGGCTTAACACCTTATTGGTCCATGATATCTATTTATAGAGCATGGAGGGTCATTTTTCTGGTAACCGTTTATGAGAGAAACATATGTAACTTTTCTTTTTATATTAATTTATTTCCTGAAGTGGCCGTGTTGGCTCAGGCCGTGGACTGTTTCCCTCTTCGAGGTTTTTAACCATGTGATAATACTGGTGTTCTAATTTGTGATCTATTTGTGAGTGGTGACCTTTGGTTTTTGATCTACAGAACTTACCCTATAAATTCCTAGATGGTATCAGAGCTATTTTGAGGGCCGCATCCGTTGTTCAACCAAATCCGAAGTCGGTTTGACTAAATGCAACTGTCATTTTCTAGATCTACTATTTCTGAACAATTTTGGGCCTGGATAAGTGCTCTGTTGTGTCTGGAGAATCTTTTACATTGTGGAATTCCTTTCGTTTCGTGTGAAAAGCTTTCCGGTTGCCCAAGTTATGTCAGTTTAGATCTGGAGGTATAAAGTATCTGTTTGGCAATAATATTTGTTAATATTTTTGCTTATTTTGGTTCCCTCTTTTCATTTTGGTTTTTAGGTTTTATTTGTTTGTTAGATCTATACCCTCTTCTCTGTGTATGCTCTTTGCTCTGTGCTGTGTGCGATCTCGGCAAATCAGAAACAGGAAGAAGGCATTTTTTTGCTACGTATGCTCTTTCCTCACATCTTTGTGCGATCTCGGGAAATTATAAATAGTGAAAAAATAGATAGTTGCCGGTAAGGCTAACTGAAAATATAATATTCTACTATAAGGCTTGCATTTATTTATTTATTTTTCTCTATTTTTTGTGGTTTTTGTGCAGGAAAAAGCACGCACACCGAAGACTAAAAAAAAAAAAAAAAAACCCTTTCCTCCTTTCAAACAATTACAAAATCCTTTTACTATCTCACTTGGTGAGAAGTCAGTTTATGAGAATAGAGGTCTTGGGTCAAGTATCTTTCTCAAGCTTCTTTTTGTAAAAATTTGTTGCTAAAGGGTGGGATTTTTTAAAAGTTGAACTTCATCATCAAATTTCAAACTCTTCCCGTAACTATTCGGCATCTACAACTCAGACTTTTTTTCAAAAGGAATATCTTCTTCATCCGAAAGTCATTTTTCGAGAAATTTTTTTTTAATCAGCCTATTTTTTCGAGATCTTTCCATTGCATCAGTTAGTTTCAGCTCTTTTTAGCTTCAGTTTTTTTTTTTTTTAATGGAAAGTGCATGCCCAGTTATTCTTAACAGCACCAATTATTTCCAATGGCTACCTCACATAGTAGATATACTTAGAAGTAAAGAGATTTATAGAATAGCCACAAGACTAGAAACTAAACCTTTCGATGATGATAAATTCACTAAATGGGAAAATAAACAAGATCAAGTACGAGGGTTGATAGGAATGTCCATTGCTCAAGATCTTCGATTTCATATCCTTGACATTGACACCCCTGATGAAGCCCTGAAAAAGCTAAATATTGTTTTTGGCATTCAACATCAAATCAGGGCCCACCAGCTTGAAAACGAGTTGCTCACTTTGGACCCTAATAATTTCTCGTCTATTGAAGAATTTTTGTCCAAATTCAAGACCCTTAGACTTATTTTAGAAAGTTGTAAGGTCAAAAAGGAATATGGTAGCCTCATCTATTCCATTCTTGCTAAGCTTGGCCCTGCATACTCTGTATTTGTTTCCACCTTCCATTCCACTAGAGAAGCCATCATTTCTTCAAGAACCGCCTACAAGAACCCCTCTTTTGATGCCTTTTGCGATTATTTGATAAGAGAACAAGAAAAAATATTACACCTTGGTCTTATCACTTCTGGAAACACTTCTAAGAAAGCCTTAGCAGCCCAACAACAACCATATCAAAAGAATCCCAAGAAGCAGTATCCTAAAAAGTATGTTCCTAAACCAAGCAATGTTCCTAAGAAATTTCAACCGCAAACTTAAAAAATAAACTCACCAAAATGGTAAGGAAAATAAAAACAAAGGGAAGAAGACAGACAGACAGAAATTGCAACTTTTGTAATCGTGATGGCCATATAGATTCAAAATGTTTTAAGAATATGGAAGCCTTAGAAGCAGCAATGAAGAAGCACAACATCAATTTGGAGCACTCTTCACCTTCATCCTCAGGAATGGCACTTTCTTCTTGTGGTTTTGAAGCATCAATATCTGGTTATGCATTAAATATATCTTCTTCTTCTCATTCTCATGAGTGGCTCATTGATTATGGAGCTTCTTACCACATGGCCAAAAATAAAGCTATGTTTTCTTCTTTAAATGATTGTAATACCAAACATATTTATGTTGGTGATGATAGATCTCTTAGTGTTGTAGGATCTAGAACCATTCATCTAGATAATGGTCAGTTTAATGATGTACTATGTGTTCCTACCTTGTCATGCAACCTTCTATCTGTTTATTAGATAACTCATTTAAGTGAAGGGAAAATAGTAGAATTCTCACCTCGCGATGTTGTAATCAAGGACCTCAAATATCCGAGACATATTTTAGCTACTGGCATTGCTGATGATTCCATAAGGTTGTATAAGTTTGAAAATTTTGGGTCATCATGTCTTCCCTCCATTTTTGTTGCTCATAATGATGAAGTGAGAAAACTTTGGCATGAGCGATTTGGTCACTTAAACTATCGTTCTCTTCAAACTCTATGTAAAGAAAATATGGTGACAGGTCTTCCTATGGTATCTTTCCAAGATGGTGTTTACTCCATATGTGTACTCAGAAAACATCATCGAGATAGTTTTGACAAACGTGCCTCTTGGCACGCTTCAGCCCCTTTGCAGCTTGTGCACAGTGAATTATGTGGTCCACTTCCTGTTGTCTCTTTATCTGGTTGCAATTACTTCTTAAATTTCATTGATGATTTTCTAGACGCACTTGGGTATACTTCTTAAAACTCAAGAGTGAATTTTTTAACGTGTTCTTGGCTTTTAAGGCCTTTGTTGAGAAACAATCTAAACATTAAATTCTCAAGTTAAGATCAGACAATGGAGGAGAATATGTTAACAAAAAATTTATCAACTTCTGCACTGAGCATTGCATTCAATTGCAACATATTGTTCCATATACTCCACAACAAAATGGTGTAGCTGAAAGGAAGAATCACACATTAAAAGAAATGGCTAATTGTATGTTTTAATCTAAAGGACTTAGTCTCAATTTTTGGGCAGAAGTAATTATCTGTGCAAATTACATAGTAAATCAAACTCCTACTAAGGCTTTAAAGAATATAAATCCAGAAGCAGCTTGGAGCTCAATCAAACCAGATGTAAGTCACTTTCATGTTTTTGGAAATGATGCTTGGTCCCATATTCCAGATGTGAAACATAAAGCCTTAGAACCTAAGAGTGAAAAATGAATTTTTGTTGGATATTTTGAAGATGTCAAAGGATATAGACTTCTTCAAGCAAAATCCAAAAATATAATCATTAGAAGAAATGTAAAATTTGATGAAAAAATATCGGCCTGCGAGCCTAGTTCAGCGGGCGTGCCACCTTTGGCCTACGAGCCTGATTCGGCATATGTGCCACCTCTCTCTCTCTCTTCTATTTTCAATAGCATTCCTTCTACTTCAGATGACCACAGTGAGGATGAAAATCCTCCTCCACCTCTTGAAATTATTCCTTTTACTCCACATCTTCCAAGATGGGTCTGCTCTACTCGGGATGCAGCAAGTTCTCTTGCAGGTGACCCTGTAGATCAACGACGTACACATTCTCAGTTTGAAAGGGCCTCTTCCTTATTGGCTCAAGTTCCAAAAAATCATAATCCAGAAACCTTTGAAGAAGCTTCCGGTCATCTAGATTGGGAGGAAGCTATGAATGAAGAATATCGTTCCTTATTGGCAAACAATACTTGGGATCTTGTTCCTCTTCCAAAAGGAAGAAAAATTGTCAGATGCAGATGGGTTTACAAAACAAAGTTTGGACCAGATGGAAAAGTGGATAGACATAAAGCTCGTCTTGTCGCTAAAGGATTTTCACAAGTTGAAGGCATTCACTATACTGAAACCTTCTCCCCTACTGCCAAAATGAATTCTATCTGCCTTGTTCTTTCCCTTGCTGACTCCTTTAAATGGGAATTCCATCAGATGGATGTTAAATACGCCTTCTTACATGGAGATTTGCATGAAGAAATCTACATGGAACAACCCCCTAGCTTTATCCAAAATGACTCCATCCTTGTTTGTCACCTGTTGGAAATATTTTCATTAATGGCAAAGAAGGCAGCGCTGAAGCAGAGGAAGGCAAAGGAAGCACAGTGAAGGAAACAGAGGCACAGCGAAAGCAATAGAGGTAGCAATAAGAATGTCAAAATGTAACAGGCATAGAAGCACAGTGAAGAACCGTTATAGAAAGGTAGAGACAGAGGCAGAGCGACAGAAGCAGTAGAGGCAGAGGCAGAGGCTAAGTGATAGAAGCAGCAGAGGTAGAGACAGAGGCAGAGAGCCGTTATAAAATTTCGGGAATCGCACACTCCAACCGGCGTTATACATATAATATAAAACAAATATTATTCCGGGAATCGCATGACCCATTGGCAATGTATGCATATGTATCTGTTCTATATATGTGTGAAGCGCATCATATAAAAAATAGTCAAGGCATATACATTAATGTATTTAAGCGGAGCATGTAATGTAAAGTGGGACCCCTCCCCAATCGCAATCGAAGATCACAAGAGCAGCGTAATATGTAACCCACAGGAAATTGCGATTGTGATGAGAATCCAGACCCGACGGGTCTATAAACCGCAATTGATAAGTCTTGCAACTCAAAGTTGCGATTGCGAAAATCATTGGGGGAGTTAACATAATCGCATCGGCAAATAACAGTTCCCAATCGCATCGCAGGTAAACAAAGAACGGAACCTGGAGAGGCGGAACCGTGACACAGTGAACGTGGATTGCCAAAAACCACCCTGCCATTCCACACCACCATTATACGGAGAGTGGTATTTGTGGAATCGCAGAGATTCCATTAGAAATTGGCCGCGTGTCACAAGCGGTTTTGATTAAAGAGAAATTTCGCGCATTAAGGATCGGTGGAAGACGCCCAACGAAATGTATAAGATCCGTTGATCTGGGCGAAGGCTATCCAACGGTGGGCGATCGCAGGACTTGCACGAGGTTTAATAAAGGTGCGTGGACGATAAGTCAAGTATGGTGTGTGCATTCGATTGGTGGTTGATGGCATTGTGGGCCCGGCGGAAATATACGTAATGAAGTTGGGTTATTAATTTAGTATAAGCCCGACGGGGTATAAAAGAACTTATGTATAATGACGGAGACATATTAACCTGTGTAATGGATTAAATACAATATAGTTTAAATATTTATCACCGAGGGTTATATGATAAGGTTGATCGTATATATGTATATGTTCGACGTCGGGTTATTTGCATTGATATATATTAAGGTTGCGAGTAATTAAAGAACACAGTGATATATGTATGTCTTGGAGAGCACATTATTAGAGGAGGCATTAAAATAAACCCTTAGATTTATTGATTATTATCTGAGTGCCAACCGAGAAAATAGCCAGCCTTACTTAATTGAAATTGCCAGCATGGAACAACGGAGGATTGTGAGATTGCGAGTTGATTGGGCAATAAAATTTTGGGATACAATTGCACATAGTTGAGGTCGAAGTTGAGAAAACTGGGATGTGGGGAAAGGAACAGTTACATGTATGCAACAGTTACACCACAGCAGAGGACAGAAAAGACAAAGACAACCAAAGAAAAGACAAATGTATAGCTATTCAAAGGCTAAGTGAGTTGAGCTGAAGTTCACATTTTAATTCGAATGTAAATGTTTTAAGTGTCTTTATTGTTTGTGATGCATTGGCAAGTATCCAAGAGAGAATAAAATCCCACTGTAGTATGAAATTTATTATGATTTTAAATTGAGTTGGACAAAGTAATGAGGAGGCAGAAGACCAAGGGGTATGACCATTTATTTTGAATTCCTAGAGGAACACAAACAGTCATGTGAGAATTTCTATATAATATCAATTTGATAAGCTGGGTAAAGAGAAAGGCAGAGAGAAAATATAGAGAATGCAGAATATAGAAGATTAAAGTAGAGAATATTAAGAGAAGAAAGAGAAGCTACAGAACAGAGCTGATATCTGAGGTAAATCAGCAAACATTCAGTTTGTTAAATTGAGGAAGTTGGAGCTTCCCTATCAAGTTGCAGCTTGATAGCTGTCAGTTGTAGCTGACTGAGGTTGAAGCCTCCTGTAGGTTGGTGCCTACAGAAAATTGAAGGGAGTTGGTGCTTCCTTGCAAGTTGTAGCTTGCAGAATTGAGGTAGGAGCCTCCTCTAGGTTGGTGCCTGCAGAAAAACAGTGGTGAGAGGGAGTTGGAGCTTGCCTTTGCATCACAATAATAATAAGATGTGGTTTTCTCCCTTTATGGGTTTCCACTTATATCTGGTGTCTCTGTGCATGATGTTTATGTGTTGATCTGATTTATATCATCTGCTTAATACCTGCTGCTCTCATATTAAGTCTGTTGTTCTATTATATTAATACTTGCTACTCATATTCTAAGATTACTTACATATTAAGCTGGACATGAAATGAAGATGTATGTTAGTTTGAATAAAAGGTTTAAAAACACTATGACTGTGTTAAACTGCTTCACCCCCCCCCCCCCTCAGTTTAACTAAGAGTTCAACATAGGAATTCTCTCTATGGTCTCAAAGAAGCTTCTCGGGCTTGGTATGCAAAAATGGATAGATTTCTACTAGATAATGGCTTTTCTAGGTTTCATTCTGACAACACTGTCTATACCAAGAAAGAGGGTAAGTCCTTCACCATCCTTGTTCTTTATGTTGATGATCTTATCCTTACTAGTAGTGATCCCAACGATATAAACCATGTGAAGTCTAGCCTCAAAAAGAAGTTTGAAATGATCGACATAGGACACTTGCATTATTTCCTTGGTCTTCAAGTCTTGCAATCCAAAGAAGGTGTTACCCTTTCTCAGTCCAAGTATGCCTGTGATCTTCTTTGTCACTTTCACATGGAATATTGTAAGCCAGACCCTTCTCCCTTTCAGTCTGGAGTCAACCTTTCAGTCACTTGTGCTACCCCTGAAGTTGATGCTACCTTATACCATCAACTTGTTGGTAAAATTATGTATCTAACCCATACCCGTATTGACCTTTCCTTTGGCGTTGGTCTTGTTGCTCGGTTTATGCACCAACCTCATGAAAGTCACTGGAAAGCATCTAAAAGAATACTTCGATATATTCAAGGTACAATTCAGTTCGGGATTCATTATAGTGCATGTTCATCTCCATTGTTGATTGGTTTCACTAATTCTGATTGGGCTAGTGACCCTGATGATAGAAAGTCTACTACAAGATATGTATTCACTCTTGGTTCAGGACCTATTACTTGGTCTTGTAAGAAATAAAGTGCCATCTCTCTTTCTTTGGGCGAAGCAGAGTATCGTGGTGCAGTTGAAGCAAGCAAGGAATCCATGTGGCTTCGTCATATCTTGTATGAATTTTGTCTTCGCACAACAAGGAAAAGACCCTCTAGCGAAGGTTATAAAGGAGGCTTTTAGTGTTATAAAATTGGCCAAAATTTTCAAAAAAACATTTGCTACAACATCTGTTTATGGTTATGGAGGTTTTGGCGGAGATTTTAACGGAAATTAAACACAACTAAAAAAAATGGGGGGCCGATGGTTATTACGGATGTTTTTTTCATTAGTGCGCTACTCTGGCTTTAACACACTGATGTGTACATGCAAACGGCGCCCCGGGGCGGTCTCAGTCCAATGCACCAGGATGTTTAGGTGTAAAACTGCACCGAGCGTAGTGTTGGTCATACAACACACGGGGCCATTCTAATTGGTCTTGGGATTTGTGCGGTGCCCATAGATCGTATCAACGCACTGGTGTGTATACTTATATAAACGCACCGATGCGTTGTATCACAGAAAGACACCGAGATTTATAATTGGTATCGGTATTTGTGTGGTGCCCATAGATCGTAAAAATGCAACGGTGCTTATAGATATGTAAATTCCCCGATGCGCAGTATCACACAAACACACCAATTTTTATAACAAGTGTTGGTATTTGTGCGGTGCCCATAGATCGTACAACAGCTCCAGTGCGTATAGACACATAAACGCACTGGTGTACAGTTACTAACACGCCCCAATTTTGATTTTGTACTTTTTAGAAACATCGACCTGTGACAGTCCAATTATGGTGATTGTTTTAAAGTTATTATTCATCAAAAGTTGACACATCTTATAACAATATTCATATTAATTACATTTTTATTAATGCATTTGAATGTGATGTTTGGATTAATTTTTTATATCATATCATAATTATTGTGGTTTTTTTAAATTCATTATTCATCAAAAGTTGACACATATATATCTTATAACAATATCATATGAATTAAATTTTTATTAGTGCAGTTGAGAACGACAATGAAGAACACAATAGCGACAATGGAGAACACAATAGAATAAATTAAAACATATATATATATATATATATATATAGTCTTTATCATACAAGATGGGATAGTTATTGGTATCCCTTTGTCTTTCAATTGGGACACTATGTCCATTACATTAAACAAAATTTCTGATTTCACAGACATATATATTTCAAAAAATAAAATGCCTTGCTTTGATATCCAAACATAGTGATCATCATTCTTCGCTTGAACGGTTGTCACTGCTAGAGCTACTTCCATGACTTGGGTTATTTTCAGGAATGTTTTGTTCATGGCGTTGATTGTTTTATTCTTCTTCACCTTCCATCTACAAACATAAAAATAAACAGAAATGAGTGTATATACATTGGTGAGAATAATGAAAATTGCAATATTAAATAATATACATCAATGTAAATCGAAAATAAAAATGACGTACCATAGCAACAATTGACTCATAAACTATATACATTCTTTCAAAACCATGTACCATGCCATCTTTTAAAATTTCATCTGTTGGCGCAGTTCCATACTTTGTTTCTTGCAAGTTTTATAACCCATAATAAATCATATATTTAATATAAAATATGTTTTTGTTCTATTAATTATAGACTGAGCTAAGTAAAACAAGATCGATAGATTCTTACAAATTCCACAATTAATTTCTGATATGCCAACATATACTCATAACCCATATTTAACCCAATTTCAATCAATTTGTTTGATGGTTCTTCTTTGTATGTTAGCACCTGTTTGAAGACATTCAATGATGATTTTTGTAAAACAACTTAAAAAATACAAAAATGAAATCTAGTTAAGTTGTTATAAGGAAGTAACAGATGCTCACAAACTTAAAGATCAACCCTTTTCTTCCTTGTCATCCTGTTTTATGTGTTGAATGAGTTCCATTTTCTTTTCTTTTTTGCAAGAAAATTCTTGAAAATTAATATTTAATGCTAAATTGTTTATTTATTGTACCTAATGATCGAAAATTTCAATGATTATATATTACATTTGAAGCACGTTGTTGTTGAGATGGCTCCTCCTGTGATGCAATTTTGTCCATTTCTTTGACCATCTCCTTGTACACCTTTTTGGACATTCCTACTAGCATATTTGTGATATCAACGCATTCATCTTTTAAGATTTTCATAATCTTCCTGAAAATATAACATGGAAACAAAATATTTAATTTTTATATTGATATATGAAAAGTAAATATAACAAAAGTGATATTTATAAATAATTCTAGACAAACATTTAAAGGAATATTACTTTTTCATTCCTTCTTCTTCTTTTTTGTACATTTTTGCTATTAAAAGTCTGACATGTCTCATTGACCAATTCTCTGGAAACTCTTTCGGTAGTTTAGATAAATCTGGTTCTTGGAATCATTGGATTGATTTTTGTATTGTAAGTGGAAAGAACATCTATACATTTGTTCCACTAGATCCCTCAAACTTTTGTAAAAGTTTTTCCCCCTTTCGTTAACTTCCAACACTACTCCAGATAAGCTAAGGAGAAATTCATTTTCATTTGCATGTTCTATTTTTTTCCTTTTCTTAGAACAACATTCCTTTTCTGAGTTGTTGGTCCCTATAGAACATTAAACAGATGTGAATTAATAGACTGTTTTACACATGTTATCTAATAATTTTAAGTATATTATTAATGATAATTAAAAAAAAGAAACTCATATTGGATCAATAGTATTTTTTCATTCATTTAATTCATCCTTTTTGTTGGAAATATGATGCAATGTGTTGTCCTTGATGGCAACCTACTTGATGAAGTTGTCCTTGATGGAAACTGACTTGATGAGTTGTCTTTGGAAAGCAACCTATTTGATAATGATGTAAGTCTGATGTATCTAAAGAGCAGTTCAGAAGTAACAAAGAAATAAATTCCAGTAAGTGCCAGAGTAATTATGAATAAGATATGTCACAAAGCATACGCGGGTTTGTAAAGGCAAAGTAGCGTATGTACGCGTAAAAGTACGTACCAAGTAGCATATGCCTATTTGCACTCTAAATTTATAAAACCAGGGGACATGACCATGGTATTGGCCCACAGTATTGAGCGTTGGATTATCTATTTGATCCCATCCAGGAATACCATCAGCGGTTAAGTGGTTTTGACTCATGGTATTGATAAAGGCTAAAACTATATAATGAGAAGAGGATCATAGTGCAAGGTGTGCATGAAAAAAAAAACTATTGAGGAATAAATCTCTTTGAGAGATATCTACATGGTTGAACTCTGTTTCTGATAGATCTAAATTTATGATGCACCCATGGATATGATGAAGGTTCAAGATCTCTAGATCTAGAAATAATGAATCTTTAGGCTGATCTGCAAAAGAAATGATGAAGAACTGGCGCAATTCTGCTGATGATAATGAAGAAATCTGGGTAAGTTTATAGATCTGGTATATTCTGCAAAGTCTACCATTTACAGATCTATACGCTAGTTTGTCTTGGTAAAAGCGCGTGTATACGCGGGTTCTCTTAATAAAAAGCGTGTATGGAAGTTAGGGTTTCTGAAGCTTATTTACAGATATTACTTCTGTGATTTCTGTTTTCTCTCTGCTGTCGGTCAATGAAGTCTTCTTGAAGTTCTGGGTTGATTGAATATGGAGTATGCTGCTGATTTGATAATGAACAAATCTAATCACTGATTGAGAAAACATGATGAAGGATGAGTGACTATCTAAACAGTTCTGCATTGCTTATAGATTGTCTGAATTGAAAGTTTTAGAACTGAATATGAGTCTAAACAGATTCTGAAAAAAAAAGCATACGCTAGTTGGTGAAAAGAAAAGCGCGTGTATACGCGGAAACTATGAAGAAAAGTCGCGTATTATTTCAAGAATATAAAACTAGCATGCACTGAAGCATACGCAGGTTGGTGTGAATAAATACGCGTATATACGCGGGTTACATAAAGAAAAACAGCGTATGGTATCTGAATTAATGGTTGTTCAAGGTTGAATATGTATCTGATTATCTACTCTGAATTCTGGGTTATTTCTGATATTCTGGTTACAGTGGTCTTACTGTTCTGCTTGAATTTTTGGGCAAAGTATGGTTGTTAATGTTAAGGGGTTGTGTTGAAGCTGTTTAGATCCAGTATGAAAATTGATGAAACGTGGTCTGCAGTGGGTCTGAGGGTTGAAGCCTTTAGTATGGAAGTAGAAGCTTTCAGCCAGTAGAAGCTGGTGTTGAAATCAGGGGGTCGAAGCTCCCTTCCAGGAGAGGCTGGTAAACGAGATCAGGGGGTTGGAGCTCCCTTCCAGTTGTAGCTGGAAAACGAGAGAAGGTTGCAGCCTTCTGTAGGTAGAAGCCTGCATACTGGTATAAGTCTGCATCAGTACAATGTTGTAAAAGGTTTTCTATATAATAAAGATTGAAGACAAAGATGACAGAAGTGGTGGTTTTCTCCCGAATTGGGTTTCCACCTTAAATATTGGTGTTCATGTGTGTGATGCTTTATACTGTTGATTATTGCTCATAAATTTTGATTATCTAGCCTTATTCATAACTGATAAATCTGTTTAAAAGACTGTTCCTGAGAAATTCTCTAAATCTGAAAGGCAAATCAGTATATGCTAGTTTCCTTCTATATTTCCGCGTGCATACACTAGTTCAGTTCATAAAAACTGTGTATGGAAATCTGCTCAAAGAAAAGGTTGAATTTATTTTATAAACTCTAAACACTAATTCACCCCCCCCCCTCCCCCCCCCTCAGAATTTTTCCCAACAATTGGTATCAGAGTAGGTCCTTCTGAAAAAGCTTAGCCGCTAGAAGGAAGATCAAACAAGATGAGAAATCAAGATGGAACAACATCTATCAGGCCTCCGCTCTTCAACGGAAACAATTTAATCTTCTGGAAAACAAGGATGAGATCCTATCTTCAGTCTCTGGGAGCAGATGTATGGGCTATTGTTGAAGGAGGATATCAATATCCAGCCGCAACACCAACAGATCCAATGGAAAGAAAGAATTATGAAACAAATGCAAAGGCGGTCAATGCTCTATTGGGAAGTCTAACTGAATCAGAATTTTTCAAAGTCGTGCAGCTGGATACACCAAAGGAAATATGGGAAAAAATCATTCTAAGTTATGAAGGTGATGCAAAGGTAAAAAGTGCTAAACTCCAAACTCTCAGAATTCAATATGAGAATCTAAAAATGCATAATGAGGAGAGCATTTCCAATTTCTTTTTACGTCTTGATGATATTGTAAATCGTATGAGAAATCTAGGAGAAACAATAACCGAATCTACTTTGGTTGAGAAAGTTTTAAGATCACTAACGGAAAAATTTGAGTCAAAAGTTTCTGCTCTTGAAGAAAAGCAGGATCTTCAAAATCTTACTGTGGTGCAACTTCATGGCATACTAACTGCATGTGAAATGAGAAGAGGAGGACCATATGAAGTCAAAGAAGTCGTCTTTAGAGCTTCTACAAAAGGGAAAGAAGTACAAGAGACAAAAGGATCAGGGTATATCTCAGAAGAAGATGAAGTAAATTTTGTAAAGAAACTCCAACTTGGCACAAGACGGTTCAGAGGTAAGCTTCCTTTCAAATGTTTTGCTTGTGGAAGATTTGGTCATTATGCTGCTAAGTGTCCTCATAAAGAAACACATGAAAAAGGGAAGGAAGTAGCAAGAAGGAATAAGAATCGATTTAGCACTAGAAAAAGTTACTATACTCATGAAGACAGTGATGGGTTATCTGACAGTAAGGAAGAATGTGAACAAGATCTTAGACTTCTCATGGCATTTGAAAAAGAATCTAGAGAAGAAAAAGATACTTTTATGGATGCTTTAGAGGACAATTATTTTCTTAATGAAATCAATCAACTCAAAATATCCTTAGAAGAAAGTAAAATATCCATAGAAACTCTGAAAAATTAGCTTGAAGAAAAGGTGAAACACAATGAGAAATTAGAATGTGAAATAGTAAGTCTAAGAAAAGAAATTGAGAAAGTAAAGACTTTGAATCTTAGATTTGCTAAAGGATCTGAAACCTTAGATGAGATTATCAAGGTACAACGTTCTCCTTTTATAAAGACAGGTCTTGGATATATCGAAGAATCTTCTCAAACTTCAGCACCAAATTATCTAAAAGCAGCTACAGCCAGTATACAACATTCTGCCACTCAGCAAGGGAATAAAGAATCTTCACAGGTAAAGCATGACCATCTCAATTCAAAGAACACTAACAAGAATACCTTTCAAAGAAATACCAACCAACAGGTAAATTCAAGTAGAAGATTTCATGATCAGAAATTTCTTCTTCAATGGACAATGTTTCTCATGTCACAATTTTGGTCATAAAGTTGTTCAATGTGTTGCATATAAAACCATCATGACAAGAGAAGCAAGAAAGAAAAGGATTGATATTGGAACAAAGAAGAATACCTATAACAACTTTTCTCCTCTTCAAAATGAAGTTGAATGTGCTTATTGCAATCACTTTTTTCCATGAAGAATCTGAATGTAGGAGCAAAGTCCAACCAAAAGAGCATTTTCCTTCAAGCTCCAAAATGTGGAAAAAGAAGGAATTATAGGTTGAAAATTGTGGCATAGCTTTATTTGCAGAAGGTGAATAAAATCAATGGTACATTGATAGTGGATGCTCAAAACACATGACAGGTGACAAAAAAAAACTTCTTGCATATAGTGCTCTAAAAAAAGAAAAGAATGTTACATTTGGAAATGATACTCCTGCTATCATTAAGGGAAAAGGGCCTGTTTTTCTAAAAGAAAAGGTGAAAGCTAATAATGTCATGTATGTGGATGGATTAAAGCATAACCTATTAAGTGTAAGTCAAATGTGTGATCAAGGAACTGAAGTTGTCTTTAGTTCAAAAGAATGTGTGGTACGTGATCTTGATACAGGTAAAACAATTATAAAAGGAAAAATAACTCCAAGCAACCTGTATGTATTAAATAACTGCAAAGAACAATGTTACTTGAGTAAATCTTCAGAAAACTGGCTATGGCATAGAAGGTTGGGGCATCTGAGCTTCTCTCAAATCAAAAAATCAAGCAGACTTAAAGTTGTTCGTGATCTTCCCAATATTACTCTACCTGAAAGTATCATATGCAAATCTTGCCAATTCGGTAAGCAAACCAGAGTGCAATTTAATGCCAAGGAAGGATCATCAAGTAAGCCTCTTGAACTCATTCATACTAACATATGTGGACCTATGAGGAAAAAGTCACCACGTGGTGAACAATACTATATCTTATTTATAGATGATTTCTCTAGAATGTGTTGGATTGGGTTGATTAAACACAAAGATGAATCATTTGAGAAATTTCAGATCTTCAAAGCACTGGTTGAAAATGAATTAGATCTAAAAATCAAGTGTCTTAGATCTGATCAAGGAGGAGAATATACATCAGATGAATTCCTTGAATTTTGTGAACAACATGGCATAAAAAGACAGTTTTATGTAGTTGGCACTCCACAACAAAATGGCGTAGCAGAAATAATGAATAGAACAGTTCAACAAATGGCTAGAGCTATGCTTGATGATTCCATAACACCTGACACATTTTGGGGAGAAGCAGCACATACAGCGATAAATATTCTTAACAAGGCACATGTTCGTGTAAATAGTGATAAAACTCCATATGAACTCTGGTATGGTAATCCTCCCACTGTGAAGCATTTCAGAGTTTTTGGAAGCAAATGCTTTATCAAAAATAATGATGAAAAACTTGGCAAGTTTGAACCCAGAGAAGATGAAGGAATACTTCTTGGTTACTCCTCTAGGAGTAGAGCATATAAATGTTACAATAAAATACTTCGGAAGATTGTTGAATGTATTGATGTTGTTATTGATGAGTCTCCTGTAGCTCCAAAAGAAGAAAAACAAACAACAGATGAAGACGATGGTGACATATATCCTTCTACATCAAATAGAAATGATATAGACAGTGAACCCAATGAAGAACCTGAAGATGATTTATCTGAAAAAGCTCCATCCAGATATGTTCAAAAGAATCATCCAGAATCTCAAATTTTGGGAGATAAGGGATCAGGTGTACAAACAAGAAGGACTCTTGTAGGATCTTCTAGCTATTTGGCATTTCTATCCACTATTGAACCACACAATGTCAATCAAGCTAGCAAAGATGAATGTTGGATTCAAGCCATGAATGAAGAACTTGATCAAATTGAAAAGAATCACACTTGGGAATTAGTACCAAGACCTCATGACAAAAATGTCATTGGAACTAAATGGATATTCAAAAACAAGTTAAATGAGAATGGGAATATTATAAGAAATAAAGCTAGACTTGTTTGCAAGGGGTATGCTCAACAAGAAGGTATAGACTTTGAAGAAACTTTTTCTCCTGTAGCCAGACTTGAAGCCATAAGAATGTTTCTTGCTTTTTCAAGCTTCCAACAAATCAAAGTTTATCAAATGGATGTTAAATATGCTTTTCTCAATGGTGATCTAGAAGAAGAAGTTTATATAGAACAACCAGAAGGATTCATTTTGGGAAATGATGAAAAAATTGTTTGTAGACTTAAAAAGGCTCTATATGGTCTCAAACAAGCTCCAAGGGCATGGTATTATCATCTTAACAAATATCTTCATCAACAAGGATTTTCAAAGGGGTCTGCTGATAGCAACTTATACACAAAAACTGAAAATGATAAACTATTGATTGTGGTTGTATATGTTGATGATATCATTTTTGGAAGTAATGAAGAGTCTATGAGTCAAAAATTTTCTTCTGTTATGCAGCAAGAATTTGAAATGTCTTTACTTGGGGAACTAACATTCTTTCTTGGCTTGCAAGTGCAACAAGCAACATATGGCATATTCTTATCACAAGAAAAATATCTTAAGCAAATTCTGAAGAAGTATGGCATGGAAGAGTGCAAACCTATAAGTACACCAATGATAACTGGATGTAATCTCAGTTCTCATGATGATTCTCCCACGATGAATCAACCAGAATACAGATCTATGATAGGAAGTCTACTTTATCTCACTGGGACTAGACCAGACATTATGCATGCAGTTGGGATTGTTGGACGATTCCAAGCTAATCCAAAAGAGTCTCACCTTCAAGTTGTCAAAAGAATATTCAAATATCTACAAGGAACTCAAGACTTTGGACTATGGTATCCAAAGAATGTTGATCTCACTCTTCATGCTTACACTGATGCAGATTGGGATGGAAATGTTGATGATCGGAAAAGCACTAGTGGTGGTGCATTCTATATGGGGCCCCGGTTAGTATCTTGGTTCAGCAAGAAGCAAAGCTCTATTGCCTTATCTACAGCAGAAGCAGAATATGTGGCTGCCGCATCATGTTGCACTCAACTTCTTTGGATGATGCAAACCTTACAAGATATTCAAATCAAATGTTCACCTCCTATCTCCATTATGTGTGATAATACAAGTGCCATCAGTATCTCAAAGAATCCTGTTATGCATTCCAAGACCAAGCACATTCCCATCAAGTATCACTTCTTACGTGAACAAGCGCTTGAACAAAAGGTGAAGTTGGAGTATGTTCCCTCCAAAGAACAAGTTGCTGATATATTTACCAAACCTTTACCCAGGGAAGCGTTCGAATATCTCAGACAGAAGCTGAGAGTAGTCTCTTCCATGCAGATGATCAGATCTACTTAAATACAGAAGATTAACTTGGATACGCGTATTTCCTGGAGGACAGTCGTGTATATATGCGCGTTTATACATAGAAAACCGCGTATGGGTGTTTGCTGACAAAAAAAATTTTTGGGTCAGCATTCTTCAACACAGCTGTGGTGCTGTTGGGTATCTCTGGTGATGTTTCAGATCTCATATTTCTGTTTCATTCTCTGATATTTGATGAATATGCCTTAATGATTTACTGTTGAAAGTGTTCGGGATGCACAAGCTAAGGGGGAGCTTTGGTCATATGGAAAGGATGCATTGTTGGCATTCTAATTATTTGCTATGGTCTGATCTCATGCTTGAGATTCTTTGGTCTTGATTGTATAAGTTATTTCTATAATTTGATGAAAAGGTCATGTTAAGACCTATGATGTAAAATTGTAATATTCAATCATGTAAGGACTTGTTCAAATTTGTAAACCCACTTGGTTGGGTAGTTGAGTCAAATATGTAAATCCACTTGGTTGGATCATTGATGTAAGTATGAGTCCTTGGTGATAGGATGATTTATAGAGTCATGTACTTCATTGAAAAATATGTTTTGAAAATTCATCATAAACTCAGGGGGAGCATGATACCTTCAGTACACATCATATCTACAGAGCTCATCCTTATACAAGGGAATAAAAACCTCGTGTTGGTTTTGATCCGCCCTTTGCCCTTGATGTCAAAGGAGGAGAGTATTATGTATTATGGTGTTTGAATAATGGTGATGTCAGTATCAAACATCATCATGGTTGCCATCAAGTCCAAAGGGGGATATTGTTGGCAATATGATGCAATGTGTTGTCCTTGATGGCAACCTACTTGATGAAGTTGTCCTTGATGGAAAATGACTTAATGAGTTGTCTTTGGATAGCAACCTATTTGTTAATGACGTAAATCTGATGTATCTACAGAGCAGTTCAGAAGTAACAAAGAAATAAATTCCAGTAAGTGCCAGAGTAATGATGAATAAGATATGTCACAAAGCATACGCGGGTTTGTAAAGGAAAAGTAGCGTATGTACGCGTAAAAGTACGTACCAAGTAGCGTATGCCTATTTGCGCTCTAAATTTATAAAACCAGGGGACATGACCATGGTATTGGCCCACAGTATTGAGCGTTGGATTATCTATTTGATCCCATCCAGGAATACCATCAGCGGTTAAGTGGTTTTGACTCATGGTATTGATAAAGGCTAAAACTATATAAGGAGAAGAGGATCATAGTGCAAGGTGTGCATGAAAAAAAAAAAAGGCTATTGAGGAATAAATCTCTTTAAGAGATATCTGCATGGTTGAACTCTGCTTCTGATAGATCTAAATTTATGATGCACCCATGGATATGATGAAGGTTCAAGATCTCTAGATCTAGAAATGATGAATCTCTAGGCTGATCTACAAAAGAAATAATGAAGAATTGGCACAAGTCTACTGATGATAATGAAGAAATCTGGGTAAGTTTATAGATCTGGTATATTTTGCAAAGTCTACCATTTACAGATCTATACGCTAGTTTGTCTTGGTAAAAGCGCATGTATACGCGGGTTCTCTTAATAAAAAGCGCGTATGGAAGTTAGGGTTTCTGAAGCTTATTTACAGATATTACTTCTGTGATTTCTGTTTTCTTTTTGCTGTCGGTCAATGAAGTCTTCTTGAAGTTCTGGGTTGATTGAATATAGAGTATCATGTTGATTTGATAATGAACAAATCCAATCACTGATTGAGAAAACATGATGAAGGATGAGTGACTATCTAAACAGTTATGCATTGCTGATAGATTGTCTAAATTGAAAGTTTCAAATCTGAATATGAGTCTAAACAGATTCTGAAAGAAAGCATACACTAGTTGGTGAAAAAAAAAAAAAAGCACGTGTATACGCGGAAACTATGAAGAAAAGTCACGTATTATTTCAAGAATATAAAAAACTAGCATGCACTGAAGCATACACAGGTTGGTGTGAAGAAAGACGCGTATATACGCGGGTTACATAAAGAAAAATAGCATATGGTATCTGAATTCTGGGTTATTTCTGATATTCCGGTTACAGTGGTCTTACTGTTCTGATTGAAGTTTTCGGCAAAGTATGGTTGTTAATGTTAAGGGGTTGTGTTGAAGCTGTTTAGATCCACTATGAAAATTGATGAAACGTGGTCTGCAGTGGGTCTGAGGGTTGAAGCCTTTAGTATGGAAGTAGAAGCTTTCAGCCAGTAGAAGCTGGTGTTGAAATCAGGGGGTTGAAGCTCCCTTCTAGGAGAGGCTGGTAAACGAGATCAGGGGGTTGGAGCTCCCTTCTAGTTGCAGCTGGAAAAAGAGAGAAGGTTGCAGCCTTCTGCAAGTAGAAGCATGCGTACTATTATAAGTCTACATCAGTACAATGTTGTAAAAGGTTTTCTATATAATAAATATTGAAGATAGAGACGACAGCAGTGGTGGTTTTCTCCTGAATTGGGTTTCCACCTTAAATATTTGTGTTCATGTGTGTGATGCTTTATACTGTTTATTATTGCTCATGACTTCAGATTATCTAGCCTTATTCATAACTGATAAATTTGTTTAAAAGACTGTTCCTGAGAAATTCTCTAAATCTGAAAGGTAAAACAGTATGCGCTAGTTTCCTTCTATATTTCCGCGTGCATACGCTAGTTCAGTTCATAAAAACCGCGTATGGAAATATGCTCAAAGAAAAGGTTGAATTTATTTTATAAACTCTAAATATTGATTCACTGCGCGCCCCCCCCCACCCCCCCCCGCCTCAGTATTTTTCCCAACACTTTTGTAATTTTTCCATTAAGCTTTTACGCTCTTCTGGTCCTAGATCAGAAATAATCATATCAAACTTCATCATTTTGTGGCTCTGCATGATACACAGTAAACAATACATATTAGTTAAACTTACATATAGTTCAAAAATAATATTTTTTATAAATAATTTACAAAGAACTTGCCTTTTTTTATTTTCTTGATGTGCTATCAATATTTTTGTTACTTGATCTCTTGTTAGTCATTTCTTTATCAATCTGAAACATGTACCATATCATTCATTAATATATTTATAAATAAATTCTCAACTTTTCAGGTACAAAATAAATCTCAAGACACAGGTGCGCCTTTCATGAGGTACGCACTGCAGCCGGTGCATGGGGGTATTAAAAACGCACCGCAAAATAGTATAATAAATTGTACGGTGCATGGGGTATTATAAACGCACCAAAAAAACAATGTAATAGACCGTACGGTGCTATCATCGTAAGATGGAGCACCAGTGCCCTATTTCAAATATGGTGCACTGATTTAGAAAAATTGTTTTCAATTTTTTTATTACACAGTACTTGCGCGGTGCGCTATATAATACAGTGCACCGATGCGCTAGGGTACGTAGGGCGCACCGATAAAGAAAAATCCATTTTTTCTAAAAATTCACGCAATGGCCGAATGGGTTGGGATCTGACTAGGCAAGTTGTCTCGTGGGTTGGATGTCAATCTAAAATGAAAAACCCTAATTCTGAAATCACAGAAACAAGGAGAAGAAAGGGCAAAAAAAAAAATTAAGGGTTTAGGTAAAAATGGATAAAACTGCAGAAAAAGTAAAAAAATAATAATCAAATTTAATCATGAGATGGTTTGAAATTCTATGATACAGGGTTTGAATAACCAGAGGTTTGGTTTCTGATTGTTTGAATACTTATGTTCGAAATATTTCGCTGCTCCACAGTGCCCTTGCGCTCTCTTGCTCCAAGTCTGTCTCCTGCAAATATCTGGCTGAAAATTTTAGTAAAAATAGTGAAATAATGAAAAGTGTTTAGTATTTAAAGAATTATTTTATGAAATTAGATTTTCAAAAATATTTTGCCGCCCATTTTTCAAATTGCTGCTTTTTTTTCACTTAAAGAAAATAGAGTTGCGCTTTTTTTATTTTCGTTTATTCGTGACCGATGTAGAAGAGTTGTGAAGCACAGGTGCATCTGAGTAATACGACGCACTGGTGCGTGTTATGATGATAAGCGCACCGGACGGTATAAAATTCTGTGTTTTTGTATGTAAGATCATAATAAAATAATGATAATTCTAAAGTACATGAATTTATTTTCATTATTTTCTAAACTTGATTATGTTACAAAAAATCATATTATTCTAGATTTGTTACTTTATAGTTATTTGCAAATTTACAAATTTAAATATTTTAATAAAATCATTTCACATTAATACAACTAAAATTTTACAAATATTTTACATATAATTACAATTACAATTTTAAATTTACATACAATTACATTTACATAGAATTACATTTACAATTTTACATAGAATTACATTTACAATTACAATTTTACAAATATTTTACATACAATTACAATTACAATTTTAGAATTTTACAAACAATTACAATTACAATTACAATTTTACAATTTTTCATTTATACAATTAAAATTACAATTACAATAATTTCACAATAAATTAAATATTACAATTACAATTAAAATTTTACATTAAATATTTTACATACAATTACAGTTAAAATCACAATTACGAATACAAATACAATTTTACATACATTAAAATTTCAATTTCAATTACAATCACGACATAATATTTAATAAATATCATGGTCATTTAATATTAAATTAATTAATAAACATCATCACGATCATGATAACCATCGTACAAACATCATATTCGACTAAAAAACGCATTCAAACATCAAATTAACATTATATATTAACATCATCACAACACAAACATCAAATATACATCTCATGTCAAATAACTCATGCTATCACATATACATGACCTAACAATATGCACATCATAATGATCACCAACATGTAAATTAAGTACAACTGCAACATGAACATAAAATACATGAACCATATATATATATATATATATATATATATATATATATATAACTGAATAATGTTAAAAATATACAACTGTAATATAAATGTCATGGATCAGCTAGTGATAGTACAACATCAATAGAAGTATAAGTGGAGGCCTGCTCAGTAAATGGTGCAGCCTGGACGGTCGATGGTCGAGCCTGCTCATGATCATGACTAGTACTGATGGATGCATCAACTGGTGGTAGTACAACATCAATATAAACAGTAGTAGTGGAGGCCTGCTCAGTCAATAGTGCAGCCTCGACGGCCAATGGTCCAGCCTGCTCATGATCATGACTAGTACTGATGGATGTTGCAGGCTGCTGACTAGACATGGCCCATGGTCCATCCTCATCTCCATGATGACTACTAGATGCTTCTAGTGGAGCCTCATGCTCATCAAAGTATTTTTGAGGCACTATCACAGGAGCATATTTACCGCTGCGGATCTTCCATCACGTGTCGTGGGCTTGCATTAGGAATTTTGAGGTCCAACAAATTTTAAAATTATAAAATAAGAGTAAAAATCAACAAGACTTCATGACATCACCAAATTTAGAGGAAAATTAAAAATCACTTTTTCAATTATATTTTCTAATTCATTCTAATGACTATTGATATGGAATGGAATCTCCATTCAAGATATCTCATATACACTTCTCTGATGGAACACAGATAAAAATTAGAAATATATAAAACCTGATTACAAACTAATGCTTTATGGCTTCAGCTTTTCATGAAGAGTTCATCTGGAAGTAGAATGATGTACCCTCAGAGGATAATTTAAATCATCCAAACTTAGTACCCGTCAAATTTCAGAAAGTAAAATTGGGAGATAAGTTTAAAATACGAGTTGAAAAAGTAGTTTTATTATTTTATTATTTTTTAATATTTTTACTTTTTTACTCCAAAAATGGTGAATCATCCATTATGGATGACATCATCATCTTGAATCCTATTGGTTCTTATAAATTTTATTTTGGTTGTACATTTTTCTTAGGAGGCCCATTTTAGACCTGAAAATTCCCCTAATGACTGCGCCTATAACGTGCAACAGTCCTCCTCAGTCGCGTAACAGCTGTCGTAGCTCCTACGAAATGCAACATCAGACTATACATGTCACGCGTCATGCCTCTCCACATTCGTAACAGCCTATCATTGACATGTATGTCTCTGTAATGAGCGGGCCTGATGCCCACCTCAACAATCAATGCACTGAGTTGGTTGTCCAACTCCATCCTATATCTAGTCTCAGGTCGACCATGCCTAGCAAAAGGCGATACCAATACACTAGCAGGAGGATGTCTCTCTGCACCGGCCTCATCCTGATCATGATCCTTGGCATTGGCCATGTCCTGATCGTCATTAGGATCCACACCTGGATCATGTGGTGGTTCTGACATATCCTCGCCATCAAAAGAGCCAATGTCTGCAAAATATATACAAGTACACAATAATAATTAGACAATTTCATTACACAATTTGATAATAAAAAAGTTAAAGAATATGTTAGAATAAATATAAATAAAACAGTAATATTACCTCTATCATCTAGCGGCTCATCATCTGTGAAGAGTATGTTGGCACACCCTCGCCAATATAATCCAGCATAAGGACAAGTGACCATAATGAAGGGATACAGCTGATCGTCAACACTGGCTAGTAAGTCCAGTGCATCATGCGATATCGTAGCTAGAAACATAGCATTTCCCCTCCTGGGCATTGTTAGCCACCTATAAATATTTGTTATACCAAAAGGTGGCTAAGACTGTTTGAGCCTTCAAGAAACAAATTTCATTACTAAAATCTGTTGGCTCTTGAAGACTCTTGAAGGCCTCCTGCCTTTTCTCTATCCAAAACTTCACTGATATTCCCATCTTACACTTAGAAATCCTGCTTATTTCCAAGCCAGAATATTGCTGCAAGGACCCTTTTCCCCTTCCCCCTCTTCCAAAGCTAACCTTCATTTGCTCCCCTTTTTCTTCCATAAAAAATCCTTTGTTTTCATGATTCCTCTTCCTCCCTTCATGAAAATCACTTTACAAAGTTAAAGACTCACTCTTTAACCTTACCAAAACCCCCCAACTCCATTGAGAACCTTGAAAAATTCCATGAAAATCATATTTTTTATGTATTGGGCTTAAGCCCCCTTGGGCTAAAGTTTTTAACTACTTCCGATCATATGCCCACACCCTGGGACCAAGCGCTAACTCTGGAGGCATTTATCGCATCGCACAAACTCAAAGTGCGCAAGGTTTTGCGCTGTGTTTAAACTTGCGATGCGATCAGCCTTATATTGAAAAACCCAATCGCATCGCTATTTTATATATTCTGTGGGCCCGCCTTCTACACGATAAACCATTGAAAATCCATGCCCGATCTCTTATTTCCTTTGTAAATGTTAACAACCCATTTATCCAAGGTTTAAATTAAAAAACCATAACCACGTGTTGAATATAAAATGGGTAGATTGAAAGATCGATCGCGCAATCGCAATCGCAGAAAATACAATGGGTTGATTGAAAAGCCTGGGCCCGAAGTTCTGATATGCGATAAGCCCCTTCCCTTTTAAACCCTCGTTCATATCATTCTCCATGCACCCAACGGCCCCGCAATCGGGCGCCTAACCCTATTTTTTACGTTTTCCACCCACGAAATATTAAAATTTTAAGTTATTTATCAAAACTTTGGTTTTTATTATTTCTCTAAGGTTTTTCGCTAGTCCGAAGTTCGAGCAATCTCCACCGTTGATCTGATCTGCAGATCCGACGGTGCGGAGTGCGTCTCCTGGTGGTCCCCGCCAGCTGTTCACCGCTCTAAAAAACCGTGTGGTATCTATCGCACCGCCTTTGGGCAAGGGCGGTTTTTTCCCAATCGGCAGCGATTTCATACGCTGGCTGACACGCGTCCCAATTATTGTTCCGAAAACTGCCATCCATCATGCATTAAAGTTCTCCATCGCGCATTAAATTTCGGACAAGGATGCCCGGCGATATTGACCACAGCCGTCGGATCCGAACCCGCTCATCCGACGGAGATCGCTCGCCAAAGATGTCCGATGGTTAACCAAGATACACACACAATAAGCCGGGCTATCATATAGCAGCAACGACATCTCCGCCGTCGATATGATCTGCAGATCGATGGCCCACAATTCATCGCCCGACCTCTCCGTTTGACTTTCACACCTCCACTCCCGACCATCGATCTCTGCGCGATCGACGACTCAGATTCATCCTACTCCTCTGCCTCCTCATTCAATATCGATCGTCAATCTCTGCACGATCGACGGCTCGGATTTCATTTTTCTTTTGCCCGTTCTACGATCTCTCCCGATCAATCCTGACCGTTGGATGATGCCATCCAACGGCCCCGCTATCTTCACACGCCTTCCGATGCAGTTAACCTATAAAATTAGGATTTTATAATAGTTTGTGTATTTTGCAGGGTTTTAAATCATTTTCTCGCGATTTTCAAAGAAGATTCAGGGGCGGAGGGTGACGACCCTCCCGTTTACGATTCGTCAAAGGAAATCATCCACAGGGTGGGAATACCTGTTTCCTCAGTGTTTCCTCAGGCATGGGTGCCTTATAAACCCTGCGCAGCCCTGCACATCAGCAAGAAAGCCATGAATTGGCACAGTCAAAGAGTATCAGTGCCGAAGACCAAAATGAACCAGAGCAGAGGATTAATGGACTGTTTAGGGGGGATTATGGCCAAGGATGATCATTACAAACCTAATCCCCGATTTAAAACAGAGTTTAAAACAAATCTAGGGGGTTTCACCGACAGAAGGCCTCCACTGCCACAGTTTGAGGCAATTTGATCCTTTTTTTTCCATCACAACGCCACATGTGCCTCAAAGTATTCAATCAGAGGCCGAATTTATTGATTAAGACCAGGTGTTCGCCTCAGCGTAGCCAGAGAGTTACTTCTGCAAGGAGACTTAATGTAAAAAATATATGCAGAGTAACTCCAGACATAACACAGAGCCTCAAAGGTCAACAAAAGCTCCCACCGAGCTTAATATTTATGTAAAAACATTTAATACAGAAGACACCTATGTAAGTTTCTCATTAAACCCCTCAAAGGCCAAGAAACCATTTAATTCTGTATTAATTGTAGTTGAGATCTTTTATCAGATATCACCTCCTCATTCTTCTATATATACTTCTTCAGAAGATGAGTGAGGGGTTGGTTGTTGTTTGATCACAAGCTGTAATATTGAAACTCTCTAAAATCAATACATAGTCCTCTGAAGTTGAAGAACAAATTGAAATCTTGGAGATCTTGATGATGTTGTTGCATGTTTGTTCTTGAGAAGGCTCTATCATTGGATTCATGAGCTTGGCTGTTGGTGAAGTATTCTGAACTGTTTCATGTTTTTTCCCTGTTTCCATTATGTTTCATAATTTCTCACTACAGTAGGATAGAAATTATTAGGCTAAGAAATGACTCTTGGAAGCATCTTAGACCTGTTCATCCTTCACTATTTTATGTTTTCTTCTGCTGAAGTATTTTAGAGGCTTTAATCTTTCTCTTTAGTCTTCATGCTTGTTTATTTCCTTAATAGTTTGAACAGTTGATTTCAGCATGATTTATGGTTCTCCCTACTTGTATGTTGCCACTTAAAAACTATTATTGAAGTCTCCCTTTGAAGTTCTTTTCTTACAGTGAATTAGAGAGGTCTGTTTTGATCTTGCCCTTTGTCCTCATTTAAACAGTTGGCTTAAAGGTCGTTATAATTATGATCATAGATGTTTTTAGGTGTTCCCTCTTCTATGACTGTAATTTTCAGTAAATGTTTTATGTTTTCTAAGTCCTTTAGAATAAATTTTTTGAGGAAATAGGGTGTTCCCCGAATCTTAGATTTTACTTTGAAAGTTGTTTTGAAATCATTGTTTGCTTAAAGGTGTTATTTTTAGAATTTATGGTTAGCCCTGTCTATCAAAGAACTCTTTATTGTTTCAAATTATGCTTTCAAATTCCCTTTGTTGAGAATTAAAACTCTCTTTCCAAATCATTAATGTTCATTCCATTCCAAAAACAAAAGGATCCTGTGGCCAAGTTATATTTTCCCTTTGATATCCCATATCCTTTGATAAATGTGTTATGACCTCTTTTTGACTCCATTGCCCAATGAAACAGATATTTTATTGTCCTATATATCTTTCCTAGACCTTTTATTTTAAATTGTATCAATTCAATCCAACCAAACAAACAAACACCTGCACTTAATAACTAGTCTAAAACCAATACTCTAAGCACAAAAGATAAACCTTTGCAAACAAACTTTGAGAGATCCCTCTCTGAGAGCAGGAGGACTAGATCATGTAACTCTAAATATTGGTTCTGATGTTGCCTTGTCTTTTTATTTGCCAAACTATCAAAACACGGGACACCAACATAATGGCGATCACGGTGGGACCTTGAGTAAAATCTGCAAAACTAAGAAATCACTGTCTAAAGTATAACATAAGTAACCTTCTTCAAGAACTACCAAGCAATGGTAATCATGATAGGACCTTTTGAATCAGTGACAAACTAAGTAACTCTTAGGGTTCTTATAAAGCCTTGTCAAACCTTGAAGATTTCAGTTACCAAGCCATAAGAGTAAACTTTGTACGTTTTGACACCCTAGCTAAGTGTTAAATCAAACTTAGAACACTCTCTTAACCTATAAGACCAAAATAACTCAGAAAAACCCAAAACATTTCAATTTGGCTTCATAATAAACTTGGTAGTGGACTATAAAACTTTTACTACAAGGGAGCTTAAAAATTTCCACCTGGCGACTCCACAATCCTAAAAACAGACCTTAAGACTCCACTGGGAAGACCCCAAGTCTTGATAAGCATCATATAAACTCAGCTAGAAGGTTTTAAGATTGAAATCTCCCTTCTTCTAAAAAGATCAGTTAACCTCTTAAAGATTTTCATATTTGGTTAAACTCTCTTTCTAACCAGATCTGAAAAACATAGCATAGTGGCTCCTAAAAAGGTTCACACTAGAGCCCATCCTGACCCAGATCCACCTGAGATAGTTGATAACCCAGAAAACATCCTTTGGAAGTCTCCTAGGATTAAATTATCAATTGTTTTCAGATCACCCTTGAGAGCTAATTCAGTTCCCAAAAATCTTGCAGCTCTACAACAATCACAATCTGACTTAGTAAACCCATTTAGAACTAGGTCATTTGATGAGATAACTCAGCTAGACTCTGAATTTTCACATTCATCCCATGAAACAAGTGAGCATCCTGGTAATAGAGAAACCACACCTCCTGACTTACATTTCCTTCACAACTTAGGTGTCTCTCATCCAAGATCAGCTCAACAATATATTCCTGGTCCATCCACTTCTGCCCGCCCTTCATCCACTGTTCAAACCACTACACCTCAGCCCACTGTTCCTATTATAAATCCGCCCCCACCACTCATCATGGCAGCATGGTATGCTCCCCTAGTCCTTCCTGTACCATTAGTTAATCTTCCAGAGGACTATCAGTCCAAAATTCCATTGTATGATGCCAACAATGCTACAACTGCATCACAACATGTGGATAAAATGAATGACTATTTTGACATAAATGAGATTGATGATGATTCTATCAAGCTTAGGTTATTTTCTCAGAGCTTAGGGGGAGAAGTAAGAAAATGGTTCAAAGTTTTAGCCCCCCGTAGTATTAACGATCTCCAAGCCTTCCATCAAACGTTCCTAAACAAATGGGAAGTAAAGAAAAACCCGCTCCAAGTCCTTTCTGAATACAAGAACCTCCATAGAAATACTGGGGAAAGTGTGCAAGCTTACTGCACTAGGTTCAATAGTGTGTATAATGCACTTTCTCCAGAACTAAAACGTCCACAGGGCTCAGCTTTAAATAAATTTCCTGAAGGGTTTGAATCTGACATGACCTATCAGCTGAGAGAAAGAAATTTTGCAACTCTGGAAGATATGCAATAGGGTTCTCTTTCTGTGGAAGTCAACTTGATGGAGAAGAGAGCAAGAATGAAAACCGAGAAGAGAGTGTCTTTTAGAGAAGAGTCCACTCCTTCTACTTCAAGCTCAAAAATGGAGAGGATGTTAGAAGAAATGATGAAAGAGATGAGTATAATTAAGAAAGCACAAGCAAATCAAAACCAAGATGCTCCTCAAAATAGAAATCAGAATTTTAGAAGAGAAAACAATCAAGACAAACAGAATGAAAATGACCAACAGATTAGACCTCCCTTCCAAAAAAACTATGTAGATCAATATGAGGAATATAGGGAGTTGGAAAGGTTGGAAGAATCCCATGTAAACTTGATTGGATCAGATAGTGGGGATGATGTTTTCCTCACTGAGGAAGAACAAGA